>OY294045.1:73879942-74071133 GCA_958510825.1 Brachypterus glaber | reverse complement strand
AAGTCGATATCTCAACTCGTTCAAAAAAAGGGGGGGGGGACTTTTGGACCGCACTGTAGGTACAGGATATTTTTTAAATAGAGGTACTAAATTCAAGGGTGTTTCTAGATCCAAAAACAAGAAAAAAACAGTTCCTATAAAGGTTGGTGGGGAAATCCTCTCTAATGGAGCTACGACCCTCTTAAGGTTGCATCTAAAGATGATTTTTATTAAATATTTGTGGAACCCTAAGAACTACAGCAACGAAATTGCACAATTATGGGGCGGTGTTAATACTTTTCCACCTTAAACTTTCTTGTGTGTATTTTTTTGACATTTTCTCAATAAAATGTAATTCTTTGATTAAAAACAGGTGCATTAAAAAAGGTTCTTTTCATGTTAAATTATATTTTTATCTGCAATAAAAAGCACTAGCTGTGTACGGTTATGTTAACACGTTCGCTGCGTTTCTGTTTAGAGTGCGGTTACACTTTTCTATAAAACGACCATTCGTGAGGTGAAATCATCCTGATAGTTACCATTGTTGCTTTTGCCTTTTAAAATGCGTTCTTAAAGAATCTAAAAATATTCTTAAATAATCTAAAAATCTTCTTAAATAATCTAAAAATGTATTCTTAAAGAATCTAATTATGTTCAGGTATGTTTTCGTACAATATATACCTCGAAACGTAGTCTGTGCAAAGTACATTTGGGACATATATACCCCGAAACTCGGTCTGTACTGGGAAACAAAAAGCTGAATTCAATTGAATTTTTTTTTTTAATCTGCTTTTAAGAAAAGTAAATATTATAGAAGCCAAGCATATTTTGCACAAAGGCCGCCAATTTATAATTAGGCCCCTGGGTAGCTAGGAAAAGGGATTAAAGGGTGGGAGAGTTGGAGAGCGAGCTTGGAGTAAGAACCCGCGTAGAAATTTTAGGGAAATGAAAGAAACCAGTCATAATTTGATGAGTAAAATGCTAAGATGTAGTAATAAAACTAGGATACCCAAAGAGGGGAAACATAAAAAATTGCGAAAGTTTGTCAAATATTTGCAAATATTTTTTTTTTTGCTTCATTGTATGAAAAACTTAACCAAATATAAGTATTTTTTATATTCTAATGTAAAAAAAAAGTATATAATAAAATTTTACTGAATGATTATTGTGACATAGGTCAGAAGAGCTTTTTATTTCTTGCTTTTTTTTTCTGATGTTTTAGCCTTTGTGATATTATTAAAATGCCACCCTTTTATAATTTAAACCAGAAATTAGTATTTAATTAGTAATATTTTATAATTTTTGCAAGAAAAACTTTTTCACTTAACTTTAAATTAAAGTCCTTAATTAGAAGTTCAAACAAAATAAGATTATAAGAATAAAATTTTTCAGCTATAAATTATTACTAGGGATTTAGGCATTTAAATTTAAGTGTTTTTCTTTTCGTACTCTGCAGTTTTATTTTAAAATACTAATGGGACAATACAGCAAAAATACTTAGTATTTTTGACCGGTGAGTACTTTTCTGTCTATAACAGAAAATAGTAGTCACTTCATCTAGACTTACTTTGTTTTGTTGTACTTGGTCTGTTTGGGGTCTGGTTTTGGTTTTCTTAACTTTACAAAGAAGAAAAGCTAAGTAAGTCCAAAACAGTAAAAACAAACGACTAACACGAAAGAGCAAAGTAAAACTAGAAGTGACCCTAGAAATAATTTAAAATTTTTATTTTAAAGCGGTCATTTATTAAGAAATCCTGAGGATGTGCGAAGTACCTGACTGTACCCCACAACCTTTTTACTTTCTCATAAAAAAAGTATTGTGATAGAAAAAAAAATCATTTTTTGTTTTGCTTAAATCAGTTTATTATTTCCTGAAACGTCGAAAAAAATCCAAACCCAACATTTTTTTTTTAATTTAAAAATATGGTGTTAAATGGAGAATTTTATAAGCTTTAAAATGATGTATTACACGACCCCCCTTTCCTTTTAAAAAAAATGTGCCCCCATGCCCCCCTGCCCACATTTTAAGAGCTGAAAGTATTAAATATATGCTAAAAGATAGTTTAAGTTGTCGTATTTAAAATTTCCAAATTTGAAGTCGATATCTCAACTGGTTGAAAAGTTAAGAGGGGGGGTGACTTTTTGACCGCTCTGTATATTTTTGATGAGTATTTGTATTGAAATTCTGAAATATTTGCAAATAAAATAAATATATTTAACGAATGAAATTATTATCAAATAAAAGCGCGTTTAACATAGTAAATATTTAATTAAACTGTATCAACTACTTTTATTTATTATTCCATCAATCTATTTTCTAATCATCGTACAGAGTGGTATTGGTAGACTGACTCTTGGTACTGAAGAGGGCCAGCAGCCCGAAACTGTCAGTCTACCAATACCACTCTGTACGATGATTAGAAAATAGATTGATGGAATAATAAATTATTATTTTTATAATTTTGTTTAAAATTAAAAATTTCTGTCCTTACTAATTTTACGTCTAACCACCCGTTAGTGGTACTATGTGCTTGAGACACACAAGTCTTCAACTTGCTACCATTCAAAGTCTCCAGATAAGGAGAGGTATGAGTAGTTGTCTACATCTAGAAATAGATGGCGCACAGGTCTACATCAATCTAATGGCTATATTCCTTTTGCGAGTAAAGTCTAAAAACGTTTTCTTAATCAGCGTGCAGAGTTGACTCTTGGTACTGAAGAGGGCCAGCAGCCCGAAACTGTCAGTCTACCAATACCACTCTGTACGATGATTAGAAAATAGATTGATGGAATAATAAATTAATATTTTTATAATTTTGTTTAAAATTAAAAATTTCTGTCCTAACTACTTTTATATTTTAATTAATTATCTAAAAATCAATATTTTCTATAGAGGCTCTATTTTAATTAAATTATTCGCAGTCAAGCCCAATTCAAGCGAGTTATCCAAATAAGTACCATTGAGTTTATACTTTATGAAGCATTTTTCAAGTAGTTTTCATAAAAGCGATATTTTACCCTTTGTTGACTAACCCTTCTTTTAAGTTAAAACAGATTTCATTTCATATAGTCACTTATTGTCTTAATAACATAGTAGTAGCGTACAGTAAGATACATCAATGATACATTGTGTTATGAAAATTTATTTTTATTTGTGAACAAGATCTTCATCTAAGTATTTAATATTTTAATGCCAAAAATAGTAAAGTTATTATTTATACAATTGTTTGTAGGTATGCTTTTTTATTTAATTAAAACAGGAGAACCTAGAGACTCTCGCATAATTTTGAATTTTTCAGTACCATATATCGAAAATTATAACCATTTTTTAAGTAGTCCACGGCTAGCCTTAAACCAAGTTAAATGGAAAGTCAAACCACCCCAGATTTTTTGATTTTAGGTTGTTTTTGGGACAGTTTTTGACAATAATTGAAATTACTCACGAAGCCGTTTTTAAATAAATTCATTCTTCTTCTTCTTCTTCAAGATTTTCCTGACATAACAATACAGTTTTTTCTATGACACACCCTATAGCATAGGTACTACCCATGATACTCAATATAATCACGACCATTCACACGCCTACTTTGTTAATGTCCAAAATAATTTTATTAATTTTTTTGGAGCGTTCCCCCCCAGCCAGCGCTAAGGATCCTGAAATACATAAACGCTATTTATTTTTAAATACATTCGATTTCAGGGGACGCTTTGTTTTTAGTGACATACTTTCCGTTATTGCTTATATCGAGGATATATATACAGTGCGGTCCAAAAGTCACCCCCCCCCTTTTAACTTTTGAACGAAATGAGATATCGACTTAAAATTTAGAACTCTTAAATAAGACAACTTAAACTATCTTTTAGCATATATTTGATATTTTTAGCTCTTAAAATGTGGGCAGGGGGGCATGGGGGACATTTTTTTAAATGGAAAGGGGGTCGTGTGATACATCATTAAATGATGATAAGGTTTAAAATTTTTAAACCTTATAAAATTCTCTATTTAAACTAACATTTTTAAATTTTTTAAAAATGTTTTTTAAGGTTTTATTTTTCAATTTTTTGTGCTAAAACATTCGATTTTTTAAGTTTTTCTTTATAAATTTTTATTTATGTCAACTAAAATTAGTTTAAAAGTATAATTAACATTTTTTTATGATGAAATTAGGCATTTTAAAAAAATTATTTGTAGTTATTTTCAACCCCATTTTAAACACAATTTTTTTTTTTATTTAAAAATATGGAGTTAAATGGATAATTTTATAAGCTTTAAAATTATGTATTACACGACCCCCCTTTCCATTTAAAAAAATGTGACCCATGCCCCCCTGCCCACATTTTAAGAGCGGAAAGTATTAAATATATGCTAAAAGATAGTTTAAGTTGTCTTATTTAAAAGTTCCAAATTTGAAGTCGATATCTCAACTAGTTCAAAAGTTAAGAGGGGGGGGGGTGACTTTTGGACCGCTCTGTATATTAAGAGAGCATTATGAACTTGTCTTCTACTAAGCTTTAGAGTTCTACAATTATCATGCAAAGTACAGGGCCAAACTAAGAAAGGGCGGCCAGGGGCGATAACAACTCGAAAAGCAATTTCTAAAATTATTTTATTATTGGCCCCCCTTAGTCCAACACTGGATTTTGAGTATTGCATTATTATTATAGAACTATAAAGCTTGGGAAAATACAAAAAATTAATGAATCTCTTTTAAAAAATACCCAAATTATAAGTGATAACAAAAACATATAATTAAAACCAAGGCGCCCCCGTTATTTTGCTAGGTGCCCCCTGAAATCGTAACCGAAAAAAAAACATACATTTACGTAATCCCCACACCCTAGCACGCGATTTAAATTTATCGCCTGATGAATCCAGTTTGCTTTTTTGGGCCCGTTTAACCCACCTCTAATAAACCCAAAAATTTAAAAACCAAACTACGACCCTACCAAATTCTAAAAAGTAGTTTTTATTTAATATTTCTCTATGAACTGATGAATATGTATAATTTTCATTTTGAAATTTCAAAAATCTTACTAACCTGTCCCATTTCGCACGCCCCTGTTTAAAATTATCAATAAAAAATTACATAAAATGCTAGCCTTTGTCAGTGTTAGTAGGCAAAAATTCATTACTGTAGTTCATATGGTCCCAGAGATATTAAATAAAAACTCTTTTTTAAACGTAACCGTAGCCGTAAATCCCTTAGAGCTTATTTTTGGAGCAATTTTTATATGAACCTATTTTATGTTTTTGGACTGGACTGGACTGAATTACCCCTTAAAATTTCTGAATTACATAAGGGAACATTCAAGTATTACGTAACGCAAATTTTGATCATTTTGGACTTTCTCTCTCAGTTAAGTATTTCCACGTCAACTAGCCCCTCGATCCGGAACTCATCTCTCCGATTTTGCTGAAATTTTGCATGTCCCCATAACTTGGTCTTTATATACCCCAATTAATAGCGTTTTGTGAAAAAATCGTTGGTTGCTGAGATATTAGGGTGGGTCATTTTTTGCCTTTTTCAAAATCGGAAAACAACCATGTAATAAATTTGTAATAACTTAACTTCTATTGAAGATATAGACTTTAGTCGTATTGATTTTTAAAAAGAATCAAATTATGGTCTAGAAAATTCATTTTTTTAACCATTCTGACATTTCCAAGATGGCGGACCGCCATGCCAATTCAGGGAAGTTTATATTTTGTATCCCCCAAATAGCTTATCTTCGATTTTTTTTATTTTTTTACTGTTTACTTGTATTTAGTGGTAGTATGTCCCTATAAAATATTTCGACTCAAATAACATATTTGTGGGAGATATGACCCATAATGTGCGACCATACCCTATTTTTTTTCATTTTAACTACAAAGAATGAGCTCTGTGAGGATTTTAATGAAGAAACTAAATCCATTGCACAATATTATTAATTTGATTACTTATTTAATGAAAAGGGTCATCAATAACAATATACAGGGTGTGCCAAAAATATAGGAGCACCCTATACTGGGTGTCCTAGAATGTTTCCAAAATCTCTTAAGGGTAATTAGATCTCGTCAAAATAATGCCACAAGTTCATATAAAATTTTTGGCTACGGCCCCCCTACTCTGAGATATTTGCCCCCCTAGATGAAATAGAAAAATTATTTTTTTTGGATAACTTTTTTACTTTCTAATATTAATTGACAATTTTTTTTTGAGTATTTTAAGAAAATTAATGCGCATCGAATGATTTTTACAGAAGTTCCGTAATTATCAGAAAAGTCAGGGGCGGACTTCCGTTATGGTTGCAAACCCCTAAGATTTATAGGGTTACAAATTTTAGACATTTGATTACTTTTTTTTTAATTTGTGAGTAATTTTGATCAAAAAAGTACTCTACACAAAATTCGATAACATGAAGCGTTTGCGAGAAAAAGGCACCTTAAAAAAATCGTTAAAAAATATTAAATATATAAGGGGTGAATATCTCAAAGGGGGGGAGGGTAGTCAAAAATTTCATATGGACTTTATATTTTAATGAGATAAAAACAATTTTAAAATAATATATAGCATTTTTAAAAAATTATAAAAATATTTTTTTACGGTCCTCCTGCCTTTAAATTAAAAAAGTGCCTTTTTCTCGGAAACACTTCATTTTATCGAATTTTTCGTAGAGTAATTTTTTGATTAAAATTACTCACAGAATGTACAAAAGTAATTAAAATTCTAAAATTTGAACTCCTAAAAAAATTTAGGAGTTAGGAATCATAAGGGAAGTCCGCCCCTGACTTTTCTAATAACTTTTAAAACTTCTGTTAAAATCATTCAATGCGAATTAATTTTCTTAAACAACTCAAAAAAAAAATTGTCAATTAATATTAGAAAGTAAAAAAGTTATCAAAAAAAAATAATTTTTCTATTTCATCTAGGGGGGCAAATATCTCAGAGTAGGGGGGCCGTAGCCAAAAATTTTATATGAACTTGTGGCATTATTTTGACGAGATCTAATTACCCTTAAAGGATTTTGGAAACATTCTGGGACAGTATAGGGTGCTCCTATATTTTTGGCACACCCTGTATATTGTTATTGATGACCCTTTTCATTAAATAAGTAATCAAATTAATAATATTGTGCAATGGATTTAGTTTCTTCATTAAATTCCTCACAGAGCTCATTTTTTGTAGTTAAAATGAAAAAAAAAAAAATGGGGTATGGTCGCACATTATGGGTCATATCTCCCACAAATATGTTATTTGAGTCAAAATATTTTTAGGGACATACTACCACTAAATACAAGTAAATAGTAAAAAAATAAAAAAAATCGAAGATAAGCTATTTTGGGGATACAAAATATAAACTTCCCCGAATTGGTATGGCGGTCCGCCATCTTGGAAATGTCAGAATGGTTAAAAAAATGGATTTTCTAGACCATCATTTGATTCTCTTTAAAAATCAATACGATTAAATTCCATATCTTCAATAGAAGTTAAGTTATTACGAATTTATTACATGGTTGTTTTCCGATTTTAAAAAAGGCAAAAAATGACCCACCCTAATATCTCAGTAACCAACGATTTTTTTGCATTAATGGGGGTATATAAACACTAAGTTATGGGGACATGCAAAATTTCAGCAAAATCGGAGAGATGAGTTCCGGATCTAGGGGCTCAGTTGGATTTGAAATTTTGGCGAAGGCGCAACCATTGTTTTCAGGTTCCAACAATAAAGTGGTCCCTACTAAAGAACCCTTTTCTGGACCAGTACATATTATGAACTTATCGTATTTTTAAAATAAAATTGAATCAAATAAAAAATTATAAATCGATGAATTTCTATGTATTAGCATAACTTTTTTATTGTTACAGCAAGATAAACCCTGAAAAAATGTAGGAAAAATTACTTTATCCAATACATACAATTACCAGCTTTATTTTAAATAGATAAATTCAATAATAACACCCGCGTGGCTTTTACTTTATTGAGTGGATAATTATTTATTTTACCCACTCAACTTTCACTTGTCAAATTATTTTCTTGTAAATGTCATTAAAATTTTTAATGAAAATACGAATTCATAAGCTATTTATTGGATAAAATCTTGTATGGCACTCATGAGTAAACCGATATTGCCCACTAGTACCATAAATAACTATTACTTTCTTAGAATCGGTGTGCATGCATGCATGTGCAAATTCTTATAAAATTTACCAGAAAAACCAAAAAAAATATATTAAAATAATATTACGTTTTCTAAAAGGGAATATTCTTATAATACCAACATGTAAACTAATTTTCATAGATTTTTTTCCGTGTTTAGGTCTAAGTTATCCGATTTCCTAATAAAAACTCACCAAGTAAGACACGTGTAATAAATTACAAATATGTGGTCACAGCCTATTATTTAATGATTAAAAAAAAAAAAGATTTTTACAAACATATACGTTTAAAGTTGTATCTAAAATAAATCTCCACTGTATATAGACAAAAAACACTAACCGCCCAATAAACTTATTAATTTTTAAATGTACATACACCACTATCACAGTTTTCTTTTTATTTTTCACACTTTTTCACAGAAAACAACTCCCCTTCTGAGCACGTTCTCAAATCAAAATCACCACCTTACTTGATTTTAAATCATCCTCGAGTTACCACCAACGGTCACCAACAATATAAATGGATTAAAAAAGGAATAATTTATTAATCTTCTACAAACTTTATTTTAAAATATTTCTATTGATATGAAATTTAAAATGAAATTAATCAGTATATTTATTTACTAACAATTTACACTGCTTACACATTTATATTTTTTGCTTAATTATAGTTAAGTAAGAATTTTACAAACAACAATGTAATAATAATTAAAACTGCCATAACTAAACTTATACCCCTGCCAAAAACAATAATTTTTTATATAGCTCAATTGAAATAAAATAGGTACGAAAAAAACATACCACCAGAACTTTTGAATGAGGATTTTTCTTCGAAAATTAGTTTTTGCAATATAGAAGAAAGTATTTAAATTAAATATATTTAATGAAATTATCGTAACATGAAACAGTGTTAGGTATAAACTACCTTTAAATGGAGGTCCTTGTATTAGTATAAAATAAATACATTAATAAATAAAAAATGTAAAATCAAAACTCGACTCAAAAAAGATTGGATAATATTTACGATTAATTAAACTGTAAAGTATCTACCTATACACGGTGTATTTGAAAAGGGGTCCGAAATTTTAAGTGGTTATTGTACATCATAAAATATGACATAAAGTTTCTATAAACATATGTCTAAAAATGAGTCATAAGGGAGCTACGCCCCTTTGAAACTGAAAAATTCGGTTTTTATTTCATAACTCAGAAACCCTTTGAGATATAGCAACGAAGTTTTGCACGTGAACTAATCATAATAAGACCCATCTTCGTATATTATTTTTGTGTACTCATTTTATCCAGAGGCGTGGGAAACGGGGGGCGTTATTAGTTTTTTGTCCCAAACTTTTTTCTGTGTATCTTTTTTGTAATTTTATTTTTGGTATATGATTCCTCGGGTCAAATACGTAAAAAAGATACTGTTGTAAAACTGTAGGACTAACCGTTTTCGAGAAAAATTAATTTAAAGGTGAAATATCACGGTACGAGGACGAAAAATTAAATACTAAAATGTTGAAAACCGAAATTTCAATGATGCACGGTAAATTTACAATAAAAACCTTGAAAAAAACCTCATATACAGGTACTTCCAAAAATCAATCCTAGGGGACCTATGGTCTCCTAAAAATGCACCATTTTAAAGGGCCATAGTAGCTTTAAAAGCGATTTTTCGACCTACATGTATAGAAACTTTTTTTCTTGATTTTTGATATAGAGTAAGCCTGCATCATGAAAATTTTGATTTTCAATATTTTAGTATTTAATTTTTCGTCCACAAACCGTGAAATTTTACCTTCAAATGAAATTTTTCTCGAAAACGGTTAGTATTACAACAAGAGTACCTGAAAAATCATATACCAAAAAATTAAATTACAAAAAAGTTTACACAGAAAAAAGTTTGGAACAAAAAACTCATAGGCCTTCCCGTTTCGCACGCCCCTGGTTAGTACATGAAAATAATACACGAAGATGGGCCTTATTAAGATTAGTTCACGTGCAAACCTCGATGTTATGTCTTAAAGGTTTCCTGAGTTATTAAATAAAAATGATTTAGCCACTTTCAAAGAAGGGTAGCTCCATTACGACGCATTTTTAGACATATGTTTATAGGAACTTTTTGTCATATTTTCTGACGTAGAATCACACCTTATATTTCGGAACCTATTTTAAATACACCGTGGATTTCAAACTTAAAAGTTTTCTTTATCTTCATTTTTTTTTAATATAATATATTGCCTTTTGTTGTTTTTATAAAACACTCCTTTTAATTCAGTTTTTTTTAGACATCAGTAACGCGAAAATGTGGGATACAACCGAGAACACAACCGACAAAAACTTTCCCTGATATATTGCTTAGTAAATAATAACACAAATTGCATTTCTCACCTTACATTGCTGAATGTTTGACAAATTGCATTAATTTAATCTATAATTGCTTAAAAAGTTGCTTAAATACGCATTGGCGGATCCAAGAATTTTAGGTGCTAATATCTTGGTTAAAAGTAATGGGACTAACAACATTATTAAGTTTTTATACTGTCAACTAAATCATTCACAAGCGAACTGAACTAAAATTGAAGTTTTCGAAAAAAATTAAAGCAAAAGCTAACTTTTTTTGAAAACTTAGATTTGGGTTCTGCGTGAGTGTAAATGATTGGATTAATGTAGGTATAAACCCATAAGAATATGCGGGTCCCATTCAATCCCACTTAGCAGAAACGCAGCAAATGCAGATAGCAATACAGTCCATTTTTACGTAAGCGGTCACAGGAATATCGACTTTTACGGCGTTTCTGCTAAGGATGTAATGATTACCAAGATAACCCTTGGATGTCCAAAACTTGGCAAAAAGTTATCTTTATAAACATTAAATTTGAAAATAGGATAACTAAAATTAATTAATAATTATTTTAATTTTATTTCATCATATTTATTTGTGTATATATAAAATAATTACTTTGCTATAATTAAGCATTCTTAAATTTACTCTTTACACTATTATATTATCACTTGGTGTTTCATCACTGTTTCACTATATTATCACCATTTTGTACTAAATATATCTGTAAAAGTTGAATATGAACATGAAAAAATATTTATTTTTATTTTTTAAATAAATTAAATATGAAAGTAATCCATAAAAACCAGTTTTCACAAATCTGTTTTTAGGTAAGGGACATTATATTTTAAAGATCTTGTAAAATATTTTCTATATGCCCTAAGGAATAATGTTGCAATATTTTAAACAACGTATTAAATTTTTTAGTTGCCATCTAGAACGGTATGTAGGTATCTACTTCATGAAATAAATTCATAAACATGACTTATTGAAATTTTGAAGTTCCCCCCCTCATGGACTGAAAAAAATATATGGGTTTGTGCCAAATTTCAGCTTAAAGAAATTAAATTATTTTCTGTTCCACTTTATTTAAAAATTGGAATAAAATGAAAAATTATTCTTTTTATAATTATGCCTTAAGACACAGTTTTTTTATATTGTGTCCTATATTTTTTTTCTATTTTTAAATGTTCATTTAAAGCTTCAAAGCGGACCCTAAATTAATTTTTTGTCACAAAATCTTATTTCGTTATTTTTTATGACATGAGGTGGGACAAAAAAATATCGTGTTTGGGAAATACCTACCGCCCATATAAATAAATGTTTCGTTAACGATTAAATAAAAACATACATTTCATAGTTTATGCCATATAGCTGAGCTAATAATAAAAAATAGGCCGCAAGATTGGATGTCTTCCAAAATGAATTCTAATGGAAAAATGCTATTCATGTGGTTCATTTCAAGAATAACACTAGGCTACATGGGTGCAAGTGTTTTTAACATTTTTGCCCACTAAATTCAAATATGTCGAGAAATATTTTTATTAAACGATCCTGAAAAAATCATCTGTGAGGTGCAGGTGCTAAGGTACTAGGTACCCCTAACATGGTAAAGTTATGACGTTACAGCTGGTTTTTTCAGGTTCGTTTGATAAAAATATTTAAAATCAACCTTGTCCGACAAAAGTTTTCTGGCAATACCGTTGTCGGACGCCCTAAAGTTAAAGTTCACTCACTCATATATATTTTATTTTTTTTCCATCATGGTCAAGAAAAACTTCGTAGTTTTTTTTTTTCGAATTGACTCTCAAGTTCAAATTATTTTTTTTTAAACTGGGGATTCTGAAGGGACATGCGTGTCTCTCAAAATCAAACCTTAAAACAAAATTCAAAAACTTGAAATAATAAAAAATACATGATTGTGTTATTCAGTAATATGTTAACCCATATTGTGAGGTAAAAATAAGTTGTTAAACTATGTATTTCCTTAATATCTTTTAAATGTTTTGACTAAAACACTTTTAATTAAGCATGTTTTAAAATATTTAATGAAATTCATTTAAAAGATTAAGAAAAATAATCTGTCATTTCACAATGCGGGTTAAAATATTATTTTATTAATTATATTAATAAAAAGATTTTAAGGTTTATGAAATAAAAATTTGCCGGCCAAAGGGTCGCGAAAAAGTTTAGGCGGTGCTCAATATATTAAACTTATCAGCTTAATAGCTTAGTCATGAAAAATAGAACATATGAACACAATATGTTTGTTATATTATGTTAACACCATATTTCTGCATTTTCTCTATTAAAGCTTTAAGAACGGATTAACTTCAAAACTGCTCAACTATTTTTTGTTTCTCGATGGATTTGCATTCAGGACAAGAAAATGAAAAACTTGTACGAAAACAAAATGTTGAAATTTTTAAACTAGCGTAATTTAAAAGCTCATTGTCTTGTAAAAATTTAAACTGTACTTCGAGTCGTAAGGATCGTTATCGATGCTTGTTTTCGCAATAAAATGGACTTCACAAAACGCAAAGATGCTTTGAAATTGAACCAATTCTAATTCAGTGAAGCGATGCCGGTCAGTAAAAATAAAAATATTCTAGGAAAATAATAAAAGAAGTTTTCTTTAAATTGCCCACAAATCAGCAGTTTCGCTTTACATTTATGTACGTTAAAACGCGTTAGGGTGTGGTAAAAAAGTACCTTCTTGAAATCAAAAATGCTGGGGCCCGGAAAATGTTTTACACTTTGGTGGTACTCCATTTACAAAAAATGAGCGTCCTGGCTCAATATCTTGTGCCACATAACTTTTTCAAAGTTATGTAATTTGAGTTAAACAGCCAGATATTGAGTTCTGTAATACACCATGTATTTATTACTAGGATTGTTGGTCTATTCAAACCGGTTAAATTTACATGGATATTTCTCGAAAATTTATCTTCGAAAAGAGGATCACACATTTCAAAAAAGTAGTTTTTGCATTACAGCCTAATGTACGTACAGCTTATAACAGATGTCAAACTGTTTTCCCACAGAAGAAAAGTTTAAAAGGAGATTCTATGTAATACTTTGCTTTTCGTTATAGGCGTCTTTGATATATGTATGCAATTTTTACATGTTTTATTTTTTCTATAGATACTTACAAGCGCCTAAATGCAGCTCTCTGTGCAGAAGTTTGTTTTAGTTTTTTCTTGGTTTGGACTTTTTTTTAATGAGGGGGCCTTGGTTTACGTTAACGTTGGTTTGGCGTCTGTTTGGTGTTTTTTTTTTTGTAAAACAATGTTTTTTATTTAAAATAACATATTGAAAAACGACTTTTTGTAAAACTGACCATGGATCCTTTTAGTTCAAGGTCTGGACATTATAGAACCATTAACAGTTAAATCTCAGCAGCTTGTATTTTGTTGATAATGTTAAAAGTTCATCTGCAGACTTCCTTACTATCATGAACCAAAGTTTTAACTAACCTAAAGGCGATTACTATAGTATATGTTACAAGGATTCTAAATCCGTTTAAAAGTTTTGACTATCTCTTTCCTCTTTTTTAAGAAAAAAACAAAAAACAGAACGTCAAAATTCGTTTTAGGGTAACTTTGGACATGCGTAAAAAAATATTAAATATTATACCCTCTATGCAGTATTAAAGGCACCTAGAAGACCTAAACTTCCGTAATTTATAATAGAAACATTGCTAACGGTCCTATATTCTAGTTTAGGTTAGTAGGGCTATGTATCTCATAGTTTATTAAATTTAAATATAGTAATTTTATATTGTAGACAAGTGTATTTTTTTATTAAAGCAGTAGTTTTTAAAAGGTTTAAATTTTTATTTTTATTATAATACCAAATACTATTATTATTGTAGCTTACTAAAAACTTTTTAGGTTTTGATTTAACAAAAAAAAATTTTCTTTCGAGTACTTTTTTTCTACTTTTTTATTATCGGCTTTAGAGTTCATTTTAAAAATATATTTGGCAAAATTAGTTTTGCGTAAAGTCGAGCATATCTGGTCGGAAACCACTTCTTCAGTAAAATTAGTTTTGTCAAAACATGTGACAGATTACTTATCAATTAAATTAGTATTACTGAAATTCATAAAATCTGGTAAATAAATACGCTCTCAAATAATAATATAAGAACTAACAAATATTTTATTATGAATTTCGATATGTTAAGAACTGTAGTTGTCTTTAATACTAAGCAGAAACTGGTAAGATTTTTAATAAATTTGTTACCCTAAAAACGCATTTTAACGTTTTGTTTTCTGCTTTTTTCTAAAAAACGGATATAGCCCGTTAAATTTTGCAAACGGATTCAGAATCCTTGTAAAATATACTATAAGAATCACCTTTTGGTTAGTTAAAAAAATGGTTCACGTTGGTGAGAAAGTCTCCTTATTAACTTTTTACCAAATACGAGCTGCTAATATGTAACTGCTAATGGTTCTATAATGTCCAGGCCTTGAACTAAGAGGATCCATGGTCAGTTTTTTTTTTATCCAGAGTCCTAAAGGTCATACTGCTTGATAGTGGATTTAGTGGATTTTTCAAGGCGGTTCTTCTTAGTTTTTCTCTAGAGCTCTATTGTGACGAACCAAAACTAAAAAAAATGAGTTCCTTAAGAAAGGCTTTAGCGATTGTTCAAATTTTGTTCCTACTTGAATAGTAAATTTAATTACTAAAACAACAACATGGTTTTACTGGTTTTTCCTGAAAAAATCACATCTCGTAAGTTTTTTTTTTGAAATATTGGGCTTACTTTTTCATAATTACTGAAAATAAATGCAGACTAATTATAAAAATAAATACACTGCTTAGTAAAAGAGCTTTCCCATTTTTCACCTCAGTGCGTGAAATGAATTTTTTATTATCAGATTCACAAAAGTGATGTGCTAAAAAGCAACCTTAAAAATATACCAATTTTCACGAAAACTACCCCCCGCTCCTTAGGTAGTGGAGTCAGAATTTTTTGTTATCAGATTCATTTCCAGCAACCTCAAAAACCCCTATACATCAATTTTCACGAAAAAAAAACCCACCCTTCAGGGGGTGGAGTTAGATTTTTTTTATTATCAGATTCTCTTTCAGCAATCGTTAGCGAGATTAACTGTTAGCGAACTCAAAAACCCCTATATATAAATGTTCAAGAAAACTACCCCCTGCCCCTCAGGGGGTAGAAAAAGAATTTTTTTATTATCATATTCATTTTCAGCAACCTAAAAAACCCCAATATACCAATTTTTAAGAAAACTACTCCCCGCCACTTTGTGTTTTTTTTAAATCAGATTCACTTTCAGCAACCTCAAAAACCCCAATATACCAATTTTCACAAAAACTACCACCCACCTCCCAGGGGGTGGATTTAGCACCCTTAAAAACCCCTATATAGCAATTTTTGTTAAAAAAAAATATTTTTCCCCATTTACCCCCCTTTCCGCACCCCAATGTTCACCAATCCCGAGCGAGAACTTTTTGTAACATACCTGTATGCCAAACTTCAAGTCTCTAGCTTAAAGCGTTCTTAAGTTATCGGGCCCACAAGATTTCCCGGACAGACCGATCGACCCACCTACAATTTTTTTTTTGCTTGAAGTTGATTTATATCAACATAAAAAGTCATAAAACGCAAAAATACGCAAAAAAAATGAAAATTTTTGCACGAATACAAGGCTTTCCGAAATTTTGAAAATTTCGCAAAATGGGAAAGCAAAATAACTAAGCTCTAAACTTATATGCATATTTTCGCAAGAAAGTAATTACGTTTTAGCCATTTCTGTAACTATTATTTAATTTCTTTAATACTTTCCCCTTAAAAAGTTAGTTCACCCAGGCAAAGCACTTCTTTAAGGAAATAAAAATGCTTTACTATAATAGAAAAGCACACTTAAATGAATTTGAAGTCGTTATAGATTATGTGGAAAATAACGTTCAAAGGGTTTTGTACTTTGTAAAGTATTTCAAGAGCCTTTAAACGCTCTGTTTGCAATCTGTGTGCAAATTTCTTACCTACAATCGTTAAAAACATTTAATTAAATAACAAGTGGATAATCGTGAATATAACAAGTTTTGTTCAAATTGAGTTATTTTGTTGAAAATTCATTCGGGTTTATTAACTCTATTATACGAGGGCACGTTTTTATATTCGCCGAATCAAGTATAAGGAGGGTTAATAAAAATACAAAACTATTTTTTTGTTCAATATATTCACTTTCCCTAATACATTTTTCAGATCTACAGATTAAAAATGATTTCTCTTTGTCCTCAAAATACGCTCAAACTGCAGACTTCACTTCTTCATCATCAGAAAATCTCTTTCCACGTAATTCTTTTTTCAAATTTGGGAACATAAAAATCGCTGGGGGCCAGGTCCGGACTGTAGGGTGGGTGTTATTTTCCCAAAATTATTTGTTTTACTTTAATGTATTTAAATTATTTAAAAACTTAAAGTCGGCCTTTGACGTGTTTTTTCTTATT
This sequence comes from Brachypterus glaber, assembly GCA_958510825.1. Taxonomy (NCBI): domain Eukaryota; kingdom Metazoa; phylum Arthropoda; class Insecta; order Coleoptera; family Kateretidae; genus Brachypterus; species Brachypterus glaber. The sequence continues at coordinate 74,054,189 of OY294045.1, read as the reverse complement.
AATTTTATATCTATATTCACTACCTTCACTATCCTTCAGTAATTCAATGACTTTAAATAACAAAGCTATGAGTCACACGTGTACATCATTAATTTTAAAAAATTTAATTTTAAAATAAAAAATGCATTTGTAACCAGATGTATTATCAAATGCCTAGGAGTAAATTCATTTTAATAAAAAAATTTCTAAAAACGCAAAATAGAAATAAAAAAATGGGAATTTGGGACCTTTCGTACAGTTTTTACAGATTTAGTTGTTTTAAATATTTTTAATTCAGTTTTCTTTTCCATCAATCAAACTAACTACATGTTTAACCTCGTACTATTCTACTTAATTAAGCATACCCTAACTCCAGGACTTGTGTGGGCTAGTAGTAGAGGGAACCACCGGCTTATACTGAACCAGTTTATGGGACTGAGCGTTTCACTTATCGCCTTCCCTAAATTTAAATTATTAATTAACTGAAAAAGGCAAATCGGCTGCAGTGAGAATCGAACTCACGCTAGTCGGATTGCTATGTACACGCGCTAGCCAACTACACTGTACCTCCTATGCATTTAGCTATTGAAAAAATATATTAAAACAAAATGCAAACAAAAAAAAGTAATTTTATTAATGTGCCCCTTTGTGGGGTACCTTAGTACATTTACAGTACCTTCATACATATTTAATAATACTTATTATTTTACGTATTATAGGTACAGCGTAGAAAAAAAAATATTTAATAAATACCAACAGTACACTCGAATGACCTTAAAATATTACTTATTATAGCTCGATTCTCTTGACTAAACATCCACGATTTTACCTGTTTTAATTGCTGCTTAAGAAGCAAATTAAATTTAAGAAAAAAATAATGCGTTTTGATTAGTTATAGCATATAATAACTAACAAAAAGTGATTAAGCTAATCGGCAAAACTGGACTAAATGTGAAACACCAAACTAAATTAGACCAGACCAGATCAGATCATTAAGTCGGTTAAACTGGAAATGTTAGAATAAAAGAAAATAAAGTTATAATTAAAAAAAAAAATTACGATAAAAAAAATAATTAATGAATATTATATTCTTAAGCTTTTAAAATGGTAGGTACCATAAGGTTTAAATAAAAACATCCAATCTTGATTTATTCCTATCCTAATTCAATTGGCATAATTTACTTGTATGGAAAATCACGCATTTCCTAATTATTAATTTTTGTATAAATATTATACTGTTCATATTCAACAAGGTAAAGAACTAACACTAACATTAAGCTGTACATATATAGCAAACAACACACACATTCAACGGTAGAATTAACTTAGAAGAAAAACCAATCTCCAACGTATACTCTGGCCTTCAAAATTCAAACACTCTAAAGATAGGACAACACGTTCTATCTCCCGATTATTTCGAATCGTACCACGACAATAGAACCGATTCGTTGTACAACCCTGCGCAAGATAGAACTAAATACTATAGTTTTAACAGATTTAGTGACCCTAAGATGGACAATTGGTCCTACTCTACTCTGCAAATGGGCTCCCATAGGTCATCTTTACCAGTTGAAAGTAGGCAAACTAGACGTTCCTTGAACTCGGGCAAAAGGTACCAGAAAAAGGACAGTACTAGATCGTCTTATACTAGACCAAAACCACTGCAACATGAAAACGAAAAGTATTATGATCATGTTTTTCCAAAAAGACAACGTGGTAGCTCATTTGATCAATTTTATCAGCCAAACAGTTTAGACCATGCCGAATTGTAAATATTCATTGTTAAAAAATATATTTTTTAAGCCACAAAAAGTATTAGGTCTTTGTATATTTGCTAGCAAAAGATAAAAAATACACGAAAAAAATTAGGTCCTGTTACTATTTAAATGAACTCCCACGAGTTTTCTTTAAATATACTTTGTAATATTTTTTAAAAATACACAAATTAAGATTGTTCTGCCTTTTGGGTCGTGTAATTCAACTTGTTTATACCTTATAAGATCCAAATAGAAGCTGATTGAGTCGTTTTTGCTCAGTGTGCCCTTTAATGATCTCAGGATTTCTTTAACTAAAATCCAGTTATATTAGGGCCACTTGCACCAACTCTTAAACTGGGATTATCTCGACTAAATTGAGTTTAAGTTAAAAATGCTGTGTTTTGATCGGTTGACTGACAATTTAAACCAAGTTTAAAGTTAAAACATCGTTGGTGCAAGTGACCCTTATTACTTTAACTGTGCTCAGTTGCCTGGATGTAACAGATAGGTTTAAAGAGAGAAACTGGTCATATATGTATCTATGGTAGCTCATTTGAAATATTTAACTGATGTAAGATGGTTAAGGTTTATAAGAAGTAATAAATATTTGTTAAAAGCTACAAGCATTTTATATTGAGGTAGAAAAGAATCAATAGCTATGTAATTATATTATGACTACAGTCAGTTGGAAGGCTGAGAATACGAACAGGCCAATATCACCATTTTTCTTTTTAGGAAACGACCTCAAAGTTTTAAGTTACTTCTAATTCGAGAAATTTATACTTTTTCTTTTGATAATTAACAAAGAAAAAACAAGTACTAATTTATTGATTTATGGGAAACTCAAAACTTTGAGGTCGTTATTTGTAAAATATAAAAAATAGTATATTAGGCATCTAGTATGCGTCTATTGTTTGAGCAAAGGCAGAGGCAAAAAATCAGTCAAGTACAGTAAATAGAGTTGCGAACTGTGGTGTATATTATATATTTTCTACTACCTAGAACTTATAACTCCAAAGATCAACAAAAATATACTTTAAAAATATTTTCTTTTACTACCTAATTAAGTGCTAGCTCACATATTATCTATCGTTGTCAAGGCTTGTTTACCTTAGCAACCAATAAAATCAGTTAACTCATTTATTATTGACCGTTTTTAATCACGGTTTATTGACTACGGTCAGTAATGAAAATTTTTTAAGACAACTACTAACTTTTTGCAACGTATTTTTTAAACTAACTAGCTACCCTAGAAGAAATTTAACGTTAAATAAACGTTTTTCTTTTCTGTTGTATAAATGTCCCGATTTCTAACGTTAGAATTTCTAACGTTAGAATAACGTTTATCTTACGTTTGGTGAAACTCCTAACCTTAGATAAACGTTATTCTTAAGTCCAAACCATAGGCATCTAACATTCAAACCACATTCATTTAAGGTTAGGTCAAAATAATTTTTAAACTATATTTTTACCTGATATTTGACTTTTTACTAGCTTTTTACTACCGTTAGGTAGTAGAAAAAATATTATATGCACCACGTATGCGAACTGTATTAAGTATTCTCGACAGATTTTTTTGCCTCGACTTCGACTCAGACTTAGTTCGCATACTAGGTGCATAATATACTATATACTATATACAGTGCGGTCCAAAAGTCACCCCCCCCCTCTTAACTTTTGAACGAGTTGAGATATCGATTTCAAATTTAGAACTCTTAAATAAAACAACTTAAACCATCTTTAAGCATATATTTGATACTTTTATCTCTTAAAATGTGAGCAGGAGGGCATGGGGGGATTTTTTTTTAATGGAAAGGGGGGTTGTGTGATACATCATTTTAAAGCCTTTACAATTCTCTATATAACCATACATTTTTTAAATTTTTAAACATTTTTTTTAAGGTTTTGATTTTTCAGTTTTTTGTGCTAAAAAAATTAATTTTTAAGTTTTTTTTGTTAATTTTTATTTATGTCAACTTAAATTAGTTTAAAAGTATGATTTACTGTTTTTCATTATAAAATTAGGCATTTTTAAAAAATTGTTTGGATTTTTTAGAGAAATTTTGACAAAAATACCCATTTTCAACCCTATTTTAAACCCAAAAAAAAATGTTTCAAAAAAAATAAAAAATTTACAGTTAAATGGAGAATTTCATAATCTTTAAAATGATGTGTAACACGACCCCCCTTTCCATTTAAAAAAATGTGCCCCCATGCCCCCCTGCCCACATTTTAAGAGCTGAAAGTATTAAATATATGCTAAAAGATAGTTTAAGTTGTCTTATTTAAAAGTTCCAAATTTGAAGTCGATATCTTAACTGGTTCAAAAGCTAAGAGGAGGGGGGGTAACTTTTGGACCGCTCTGTATAACAAATAAGTTGTAAAAAGTTAGTTATTTTTTTTTTCATTATTGACCATCGTCATTAAACAATACTTAACAACGGTCAATAATAAATATGTTTCCTCATTTCTTTGGTTAACAATATTGGCAATGGCAATACAAACAATCACTGACAACGGTTTATAATAAATGCGCTAGCACCTAATTAGGTACAATAAAGACTCGTCCAAATGATAAAATTCGGACTATAAAGTACCATACTTTGTAGTTCGAATTTTATCGTTTGGATTACCCCATCATTCGGATTACCGAAGATCCGGATTATCGAGTCTCTACTGTACTACCTAATAGGTGCTAGAAAAAATAACATTATTTCCCTTCAGGACTCCTTTCACTTGATACATGAGTAGTTTTAATTCAAATATTCGAAAATGGTTGCATTTCATAGTATTTTGTAAATAAAAATTCAATGATCAATAAAATGACTCGGAGATTGATAAATATAGAGGAAATCAAAAATAGTATATATTAGTAACAAGATTTGTTAAATGTTAATGCTTTATATTCTTGAAAACCTTAACTATAAAAAATGTATGGTATAGGATTGTAAAATAGACTAATTTGTTATTTCATTTAAAATATTTAAACACGTGTTTATATACTTTGTAAATGTATACACTGTATACTATACTATACACTGTATTGCATTGCAAATTTATAGTGAGTAATTTAATAATTACCCTGTTTAAAAAATCTTAAATCTTATTTAGATATCTGCACGTAGATTTTAAAATAATATTTTTAAAACTAACCTATATTATTTAATAACTAAGAAAAATAAAAAAATACACATTGATTTTTGAACAGGGTCATTTTAAGTTATGCATTTATTTATCATGTGTATATTGGTACCTGGGTTTCATGGTGATGGATTTTGGACTCAAGAGGATGCATCTGTATGGATGGGTGGTTAAAGCTCTTTATATTTAAAACCTAATTTTTTGATAATTTGTTAGGTTATAAAACTATTAATATTGTATAAAAATGTAAATAAATCTTATTTTGCATGACGATTTTTAAAGATGGCCGACTGGCCATAAGGGAAGGTCGGAAAAAGCCAACCGGGTCCCTTTTATATTCATTTTGTTTTGGGTATTCCGGGCCCTCGATGTTCGTATTTTTTTTTTGAGCCGTTTTATTTTCCGACCTACCCTTAAGAAGTCAGTCCGCGCCTTGAACAATTTTTTCTCAATATCAAATTAAACTTAAATACTTAATTATTATCCAATCATTGGATATTATCGAGGATATCATTTTTAATGTGATGCATTAGGTCCATTAGGTCGTAACCCAAGTTCACACAATGTGTCCTATTCCGGCCTATTCACATGTACCATTGAGATAGAAATTTGTGGCAATATTGACGAAAATTGCAAGGTCATTTACGTCAACTTTATTAAAACTGCATGGTATTGTACTTTTTGTCAATATTAAATAGATTTCAATGGTACATATGAATAGGCCTGAATCATATAATTATGGCACATAGGAAATCAAAAAAACGTATTTCAAAAACAATTATTTAACTTTCTTAGTATTATTTAAATACAGGGTTATTCTTTTAAATGGTACACCCCTCGTAACTTTTGAACGGGATGAGATATACACTTCAAACTTTAAATGTGTTCATTAAACCAAAAAAATCATTTGAAATATTTTTTTATTCGATAAGGCGGCGCTAGGGGATACAATTTTAAATAGAGTAAATCCATGAATTTTCGCCCTATTTTTAATAATATTGTTGCTCGACTACTTTGTGCATAAATATTAAAAATTTTACATAAAAATGATAAATAACACTGCTCTACACTCAAAAATTTGCCTACACCATTTTAGTTGATTCTAGACCTATTTGGTGCACTTTTTTCGGAACCTTGCTTCGTTATTCTCGATCAACTCGTTTTTTTTTTTGAGATATACATGACTGGGTTTTTTGCCTATAGTTGTACCTAGTAAAAAAAATAATTAAGGTCTATTTTTTTTTCTTGCCGTGGAATGTTTCTCTATTAATAGGGCTCTTACTCAAAAAAATCGTATTTAAAATATTCGTTTGTTTTTTATAAGCTTCTAAATTCATAAAATAAGAGTTTTTCGAATTTTTTAGCTATATCTTTATGAAAATTTTATATAAATACTAAAGATATAGCTTTGATTTTTATAAGCAATACACATGTGAGGTTTGTAAAAATAAAAAAAAATTTAGATTGAATCCACTAGCGGAGATTTTACGGTGAGGTATTGAAAGCAGAACAACAATATTATGAATTATTTAATGTTTATTTAATATTATTTTTATGTTTGGACTTTTTATCATGTTGCTCTTCTAAAAATAAATAAAATGCTTCAATGTTTTTTTTGTTTTCGATAACCCCCGGTAGAATCTCCGCCATGGATTAAATTTTAAACTTTTTTTTATTTTTATAAACCGCATATATGTTATAGTATTGAGTAAAACAATTAGTATGGTATCTTTAATATTAATATAAAATTTATATCAAAATATAGCGAAAAAACGAGAAAAAAACTTTGAAATTAGAAGCCTATAAAAAACAAACGAATAAATCCGCGTTTTTTAGCTTAAAGCCCTATTAATAGAGAATAAATCCACCTTAAGAAAAAAATGAATTAGACCTTAAGTTTTTTTTTAATACAACTATATGCCAAAAACCCACTGTGTAGCGCTCAAAAAAAACGAGCTGATCGAGAAAAACGAAAAAACTTTCCGAAATCAGTGCATCAAATTTAGCCAGATGTAACTAAAAGATCCCCGGCAAATAAAAAAAGAAATATATTTTTTTGTAGAGCAGTGTAATTAGTCTTGCAATAATACATAATACATAATACACCCTGTATTCATTGTATGACTAACATCTCTACTCTAAATTTCTCTACTCCCTAACATCCCTACTCCATAACATCCCTACTCCACAACAACTCTACTCCGTAACATCTCTACTCAATAACATCTCTACTCCGTAACAACTCTACTCCGCACTATATGCACTCGATTAGCCACTTGTCTTAACTCAAATGAATATTTGTCATGCTAAGTCACTGTCAAATATGAATTTAATTTATTAATTACTTACTTATTAGTGCATATTAAGAGTACGCGGTCATTGTGGCTTTTAGAATAATTCATTTATGATTGTTCTAGATTTGAATTTAAAGATAAACGTTTTCTACGAAAAAAATAAAATAATCTAGAAAAAGAAGATATTTTGTTCTTTGAACTGCTTATTTATTATTAAGTGGCTAATAAAGTCCTTATAGTGTGGAGTAGAGTTGTTACGGAGTAGAGATGTTATGGAGTAGAGATGTTACGGAGTAGAGTTGTTATGGAGTAGGGATGTTATGGAGTAGGGATGTTAGGGAGTAGAGAAATTTAGAGTAGAGATGTTAGTCTGCCTATTCATTATTTGGACATTTAGGTGCAAAATTTTCAAAATAGTTTTTTTTAATATTGAAAATTCCATCAATTTTGAAGAAAAAAAAATCTTTAAATCATGTTTTTTTTTAATAAATAGTTACACAGATAAATAGAGAATTTTAAGCTCTTAAAAATGACGTATCACATGAACCATGGTGTCATTTAAAAAAGTCCCCCAAATTGAAAAAATATTGCAAATGATAGTTTTTGTTGTGTGATATACACATTTAAAATTTGAGGTTTATATCTCAATCCGTTTAAAAGTTCCGGGGGTAAAAAATTTAAAAGAATAGCCCTGTATAACTTAAAATACCTAGTAATTATACAGGGCCACAAATACACTTTTACGATCTAGTGCCGCTTATGCAATTTCAAGAATTTTGAGGAGTGCTCTTTTGATTTTTGTAGCCACCTCTATAGTGGTTTGTTGACAAATATGTTATACTTCACCTCCTCGCAACCTCACCGCTATAGTGGTTTGTTTACAATGGCTTTGTATATGTTCTACATAAAAAAATCAACATTAATGCCATATCTATGTATATATGATCTAAGGGCAGTACTGCCACACGTGTGGCGCTGGATTGAAACCAAATGGAACAGATATGTTTTTAGCGACATACTTCACCTGAAATAGAGTGAAACTGTTAAGATTTTTAGGGGGTTTTAGGCCAGTTTTTGCATTTGTACCAAAAATGATAGGCGAATCGGTATTTCTGACAACATAATCGTATTCAGCATTCAGCAACATTTATTTTTTGTGGTCCTGTGTAAACTAAAATCTTTTATTTATTTATTTTTATCTGTAAAAGTTCACAGCTTTTTCTTGATAAAGATATAAAAAAGTAACTTATTTTATTTAAATTTTAAAAAGGTTATTACGGAAAAACTAATCAACTGGTCGCGACTTATGAATTAATTCTTTTTGACTGCAATACAGCACTGCAAAAATAAAATTCTGCTCGTCTATTTTCATTGAAAAATTACTTTGTTTTAATAACCTGTCACGTCTATTCATTCAGGAATACAAGTAATAAGTTATTAAAACAATGTCACTTTCAGATAAAAATTTTTAATGTGCTGCATTCATATTTTTTTTCTTAAAGATTTTGTAAAATATGAAGCATTGAAATCTGTTTTTGCATCAATTTTAATTATATGATTTAAATTTAAGTTTTATAATACTTTGTAGTATGTCTATAGTATATGTTTTCAAGACATTAAACATTTATACACTTATGAGGGGTATATTTCAAAGTAGATATGTTGATTATAACTATAAGCAAAATACTTCTCAAAAATATATAGATATTTATAATCATTTAGTAATTATTCAATCCACAACTTTAAAACAGTTGAAAAATAAGTTATCACTAGCTGTAGTTAAAATATTTTAACATATGTTGGAAACCGACCTCCCTTGGTAGTACGGGTTATTTCGCAACCGAAAGTGTCAAAGTTTAATTTAATATTTCACAAGGATAACGTATATTTATTAATAATTAAATGATTATGAATAAATTTATATAACTGAAATATTTCTTATGGTATATTGGAGAAATAGAAACATTGGTTGACAACCAGCAGTAAGGCTTGTATCCCACCACCATGATAATACTGTTCAGGGAAAAACAGCGCTATTTCATCCTTGTTTGGACTCTTCAGCACATAGAAAATCTATATCAATCTGAAGATGTGCTTCAAATTAGCTGGCCAACCAGCAACTTAAGTTGTTAAATCTAAAGCATTCAACAAAAGGCTTTATAGATTTTAGAAGTCATTTTAGTGGTAGAAAAAAAAAAGTGGCACCAAGCGGATTAGTATGGATTTTCTATGCCTGTGGGAATATAGTATGCTGAAGAGTCGAAATAAGGACGAAACAGCAAGGGGTGTACCGCTGACAAAATTTTTTACACCTGAATTCCTTTTAGGAGGAAATTTTAAAAGATTTCCTCCAGATTACCTCCAAAGAGAACCTCGTGTTTCTAAGATTTCCTCCGAAAAGGAGGAAATCTTTAAAAAAAATTCTTGGGATTAACTCGTAACCTTTAAAGATTTCCTCCAGATTACCTCCAATTTGTACATCTGAATTCCTCTGCAGTTTGCCCTTCGGTTTTCCCATTAACAGTATTAATTACTATGGTGGTAGGATACAAGCTTTCCTGCTCACTGTCAACCAATATTTGTCCGATACCAAGAGAAAATTTTCAGTAACTAAATTGCAAGAAATATTTGTTGTTAAAAATATATACATATTTGGAAAAATTGCAGACTTGAGCTAAAGGTAACATTGGCGCACCGCGACTTGTTTATCTTAGCCCTTGCTAAAATATTTCACCTACTAATTCACTACTTATTACTATAATATGCGAAATAGGGTGTTTCCAATTTATACCTGTAATTTTTTTTAGAAAATCACGCGTACCTTGTTTATCCTATGAAGAATGTAAAATAGTAGTTTTCGTAACGAGTAAGCGACTTTGGTCCTTAGTGCACGAGAATGAAGTTTTTTTGACGCGAAGCGAAGTCAAAAAATCATTCGAGTGCACTAAGGACTTGTCGCAAACGAGTTGCGAACGATATTTTTCGTTTGGACTCTTTAAATATGTATATTTTAAAGAATTACCTGTGTTTAATTTTGACATTTCAAAATTTTATAAACGTCAAACGACTTTTGTCAAAATGAAAGCTATGTGTACTCGTTTGGATAAATAAGTGCACATAGTTGTCATTTCATTCAAATATGCACTATGTACTCGTGCGATAGAAATATATCCTAACGAGGGTATGTATATAGTGAACATGCATTTTTCTTTATTTTGTGTACACTAGGTCGTACGAAAATATGATTCTGTTCCAAATTTCAGTTTAATTGAAGAATTTAAGGCCCACTTGATTTTAAATTTCTCATATTTAATCCTATTAGTAGCGATCGTCTGGATTGGGCCAAAAAAATATAGTTCTTCCTATTCCGGAGAATACCAGCTTAATCGATGCGTTAGGGTATAGAGAACAAGAATTGACCTGATTTTTGTAATTTGCCTGCTACTGCAGACGACGGTCCACTAAAAACCGGACCCTATCAGAAAACACCAAACTAATGATTTGTCTTTTTTAACGTTTTGCTTTTACCACGTTGTGTATTTTAAAGAAAATGATATGATTGGTAGCGTTTCTTAGGCAATTTAAATCAAGAAATTAAAAAAAATTGAAAATTTTGGGGTAGTGGTAAGCGGGCGGAGCTAGAAGTGTTCATTTCTTCTTAATTGCCAAATTTCTCATATTTTTCGATAAATTTTGCTTGTAATGGGCAAGATAATTAACAGGTTTGGAGGTCCAAAGCATGTGTTTTACATATAATGATTGGTCAAAAAAGTTTAAATACCAAATTTCAGCGTAAGCTAGAATTAGACCAACGCACTGTGGCATAGAAATTCAAAAATGTGGCCAGAATTTTTGTTAGAAAATAACAACCAATTTTTATGAAATTTGATATGTTTATATTTTTCGGGATGTGGATTTCAATTCTGAAAATAAAATAAATGAAATCACTATTTTTTTAAGTATAATCACAAAAATTCCAATTTAATTTGGACCATGATTTTGCCATATAGTGACTGAATATTTAACACCCTGTTTATAATAAACAGATGGTCCGACTTGAAAAATATATACCTTAAGATGAAAAACTATTTAAAGTTTGGGTGAAATCGGTTGCATTGAGGTAAAATCTCTTTGATTTCGGGCGATTTGCCACATAATAGCAAAATAGCAAAAACAAGCAATTATTTTAAACCTTAAATGGTGTTGGGCAAAGGTCTAATTTTAATCATATACCTTGAAATTTGATATTTATGCTTTTTTTTTTTAAACAATCTTAACCATATAAATTACGGATTTTGGTCATCTTTTAATTTTCAGACCGATTTCGTCCAAAATTTGTCAAAAATTAAGAAAACTGACAACTAAGAAGAAATAAACCCCTCCAGGACGGCCCCCTTAACCAATACCTCCAATTCGACCATTTTTTTTTTAATTCCTTGATTTAAAATGCCTTAAAAACGTTACCTATCTTATCATTTTTACACACCGACTTATAGGCAAAAAACCAAAAAAAGACAAATGGCAAATTTGGGGTTTCCTGATAGGGCCCAGTTTTTAGTAGACCGCCGTGCGCAAGAGCAAATAAATTGAAAAAATGGGATGAATTCCTGCTCTCTGGACTCTAACTCATCGATTAAGCTGGTATTCTTCGGGATAGGAAGAACCTAATTTTTTTTGGCCTTGTCGAAACGACCGCTACTATAAAGAATAAGATGAAAAAATTACAAATCAAGTGGGCTGGGGTCTATTTTTAACCGATTTTCCTAAAATTTGGTATTTACACTTTTTCAGCCAAGCCTCAAGATATGCACACAAGGTATTTGGGTTAGCTTAATTTTTGATTTTTGGTAACACCCTAATGCGAAACATAATATGGACACATTATTTTAAACTCAACAAGGTGAATTTATACAGAAAAGTTAATAAAATAAAATATTCAAAGCAAGTGGTACAAGTAAGCAGTGAAGGGTCTCGGTATTTCAGTTATAAGTAATGGGGCCCATACCATATTATTATGAGTTAATACTAGCATCCTAAACATTCTCACACAAGCAGAACTCAAATCCGAGTTTCGAAAAAAAGTTAGTTTTTCGTCTCTGCCCCACCCCAAGCGAAAAAAAAATGCCGGCAATACAAAGAACCTGGCACACATATAGGGGAATTCCTGGGCCTCAGTCAAACTGCCTCAAATTTTGATATTTTGTAATTTCGGGGGTAAACATTAAATTAGGAAAATTTCAGTCAAATTAAATGACCAGTTTCGGAGAAAAACGCTTTTAAAAATCTAATTTTATGACAAATTTTTTGACGTATATTAAGGTTTTTTTTTACTTACGTAAATATTAACTTAATTAGCCGTTTTAAGTTTATTATACTCTATTAATTACAGAACAGGCAAGATAAATATTACATAAAAGGCTTTATTATCATTTACTTACATGTGGTTCTATAAAATTTTTTAAACTTTGTGAAACTTCCACATGCTGGCATTTTCCACGTGTTTGCTAATTATCTGCATATTTTCTGTTAGATTTTTGCTTGATTATGTTGAAACATGGTTTGGTACATCGACAAATATTTTATAATTATATATTTTAGATTTTCTTGATATATTTTTTCAAAACTATATCTGATGGTTGACAAATCCCTCATGATATTTTCATATGCAAAACATATTATTGAGATTGCCTAGCAACAACTTAGTGAACCCTTTATAAAAAAATAAAAAGCGAAAAACTATAGTTATAGTTATAACTTTATTTTCACAAACTTTGATTTGGGTCCTGCTTACATGTGAATGTTTTGAATATGTTAATTAATATGGTGTGGGTCTTATTACTTATAACCGAAATATTTTCAATTGAAATTTCTAGATCTGCCACAGCAAGTTAGTAATTAAAGAAATTTAAGAATTTTGTCGGAAATAATTAATAATTTTGATGAGTTTGAAAAAGTGCGTTTTTGAATTAGACATTAAATTGGAAGGTAGAGGGGAGTAACAGTCACATTGTGCATAGAGACGATTTTAAAAAATCAAGAGAAACAATCAAAACTTTTTAAAATTTATGTTATAACAAGTAGTGTAAATAATACACAATAAATAACCTACAACTATTTTAAAAATAACTTAGATTTAAAAAAAATGAACTTATGCACAATGTGACTTTGATCGTTATTCCTCAGTACCCTGCAATTTATCAGTATCAAAATAACCTTTAATCTAATCTATATTCAAATAAAAAAAATCGTATGTGGAAGTAATTTATAATAATAATAATACTAATAACACTTCATTTTGGTTTTTTATTTTTAAAGGGGTTGTTTTAAATATGTTTTAATTTAATATAAGGATGATCCTTATTTTCTTATCTTAATATTTTATTTTTTGAAATATGGCGACATCAGATTATAGATTAGATATCAGATTATAGATTCTATAATTGAATTGTTAGTTTTCAGAATCCATATAGTGACATAGCATTGAATTTTTATTGTTATCGTCTTATGCTATGAATATGGTTCTTTATAACTTCACCTTCTAAACTTACTATCGTATGCTATCGTATACTATCTATCGTTATATTTTTATACCTTATATCTTCATTACATAATAATTTATAGCAAATGTAATATGTAGACACTCAGATATATATGTGATGTTACAATAATAAAAAATATTATGTGTTAATTATTAGGCTTTAAATGTAAAAATAATATCGGCTATGTATACATAATTATTATATGTAATATTACCTAAAATTTATTTATAATTTAAAAAAATAATCAAATTAATTTAATGTTTTTATATAAAAATTTGTTAATAATTTTTAAAATTATATTTAAAAAAAGTAGATATATTATTTCGATGTATAAACAACTTAGTATGTTAATAAATAATTAATATAAATCTATGACTTTTATTTTCTCTTAAAAAATACAATATTGGTAAACTATAGTCTGTTTCATCAAGCAAGAGAGTAAATTAAAAATCGCACAGTGAATATTTTCATAACAGATTTGAATATTGGATGTGCGAATATACTGCGTAGTTTATTTTATAAAACACAACTATATTCTATACACAAACATATACTATTCAAACCTGTTGTAAAAATATTTACTGTACGATTTTTAATTTACTCTTTTGCTCGATGATACAGACCATAGTCTACCTTTTTATTTTGGGGTGCATTGATCCACAATCTAGGTCTTTTTACATTCAATAATCTATACAGAGCGTTTAACTTGAAATATGTAACTCGTAAATAACATAATCCAAACATTTTTTTTGGTATATATTTAATATGCCCAGGGGGCGCAATGGAGTCTGAGGACAAGGGAAACATTTTTAAAAATTGAAAGAGGGTTCGTGTGATACATCTTTTTAAAGCACATAAAATTATCTTTATGGCCATACAGTTTTTAGTTTTTTCAACATTTTTGCTAAGATTCTCATTTTCCAAGATTTGTTTTTGTAAAATTTTATTTATAATACAAATTATATCATTAAAAGTTAGTTTAAAAGTATAATTGTATTTGTATCATGAAACATACCATTTTTCAAGATTTTTTTTTGATGAAATTTACCATTTTTAACCACGAAAAATTGTTCGAAAAAAATAAAAAAATATGTGGTCGAGGGTGGGGGAGGGCGGACTTTGCACTGTAAATAAGGTAAGTGACCTAAATAATGTGAAACAAAAATCATAATCCCCTTATAATACAGCCAACAGAGACTTCGAAATAATTCCTCCCTAGGTAAACTTCGGCTTACTACATGATAAAAGAAAGTTTACTGCAATTTTTTTATGGACCTCTAAAGACCCTAAAATGCGTTTTTTAGAGGCTATCTTTAAACTATTACTTATACGAAAACGATACTAATTTTAAATGAAAGAGCATAAAATACAGCCTGTTCCAGAACTCGCGTACAGAAATTTTAGGGTATATTAAAAACCCTCTGGAAAAAATAAAAAAAAATTCAAAAAAAATCCATCTTCAATACTAATTAAAAAGGGAGCTATTTAATCTGACCAATCCTGTTGCTGATGTTAAATTACCTACAAATTAGTTTTTACCTACTTATTAGTAACTATGGTTGCATTTTAATTGTTGACGCGTGCATTGTTTAAGACTTTCAACTTTAGAATCTTTTTAGGTTATTATATTTTGACAAAACCGACAGAGGCTATCAAATATTCTATTTTTATAGGGTCACTCCATCCGGCGGTGGTTTTTTGACAATAAATATTTACGTCACATTAATCACCATGTCAACCTACAGAATATATACCTGCAATAATTAAATTTGCTTCCATAGCTACAAATTCAACTTTTAAAGGTAATTTAATATCAGCAACAGTATTGGTCCACTTAAAGCGTTCTTATTTTTGAATTGAACGAAGGTGGATTTTTTTTGACATTTTTTTCATATTTTCCCGAGTTCTGGAACAGGCTGTATATGGAAAAACAATGTTTCTTCCATCTAACTGCAGTTATGAAGTATAGTTAAAAAATTTAAAAATTTATTTTTTTTAAATTCCCAAAATTTGATTTTTCACGATTAGTTTTTAAACTATTAATCCTATAAAAATAAGACTAAATGAAATTTTTATTAAAATTAACTATTAAATTAGCCCTTAAAATGGGGTTTCTAACAAATAACTTCAAAACTAATTACATTTGCCTAGGGCTTATAGTTTAGCATATTAAACTATAACTAACAAAAATTACTTTTAATAAATTTATAACTACTACATTGTTATGATGGTGAAATCCATTTTAGTTAAGATGTTTATATTTTCTAAATTAAATAGTAATTTATTCCAGAAATATATGTTCTATTTTGAAAGGACCGAAGTATATTCAGTATAGTTAAGTTAATAAATAACTTTTATCCATCACATACAGATAATAAGACAATTACCAGCTTTATTTTAACTAGATAAACTCAATAATAACCCCCGCGTGGCTTTTACTTTATTGAGTGGATAATTATTTATTTTACCCACTCAACTGTCACTTGTCAAATTATTTTCTTGTAAATGTCATTAAAATTTTTAATAAAAATATGAATTCCAAAGCTATTTATTGGATAAAACCTTGTATGGCACTCATGGGTAAACCGATACCCAGTCCGCACATACATGGATGCAACATCACAAAGAAAGATTGTTTAGGTAACAAGTGCCATATTACATGAGACGTAACATACATATGTATGCTACATAACATGCCCTATAACAGAAAGATTTTTTAAGTTACATGTGCCATATTACATAAGATGTAACATACATATGTATGATACATAACATGCAATATTGCATGTTATGTATCATATATATGGTATGAGAACATACCAGATACATAAAATGTTATGAATTCACCATAATATGTTGACCGTATGTACAGGTTAATAATAATAATCCGGTCGACTTGAAATTTTCAGGAAAAATCCGAGGTGAAAGTAATCCCACCAAAAACAAAAAATTTATGGAGGGATAAAGTTTAAAAACAAAAATCGAAAAAAGCTGAAAAAATATTCCGATTAACGTAATTACTTTTATTATAAAAATCAATTCTACAAAAACAAAAAATATTAAAAATATTGAAAAAAATTTTGTTTTTTTGAAAACTTTTTTTGAAAAATTTAATTTATATTTTTTTCAATAATTTTTCGTTTTTCAAAAAAGATCTTTAAAAAAAAACAATTTTTTTTCATTTTTTATGATTTTTTTTAATATTGCTTATTTAAAACTTCAGTTGGGTTCGACTCGGATAAAACTCACAAATAAGTTATTATTATTATTGGTTAAATCAAATTTACTTTTTTAAAGTTATTTTGGAAATCGACAAATTCCCATAATCGTTGAATACGCCTATCCGCATTCGTGGTATAACTATAAATATGTAATATCTTGTAAAATACAGAAATCAGAGATGACATCACATTGTGATTTCTTGGAAATAGAAATTAGAATTTTGAAGTTCCCGCAATCTAGCCTACATCATTTGGCCAATAGTAGTAGAGTATGGCGTCATAATTAACGGAATAGTGTTTGTTGTTGTTAATTTTTGTGTTGCAAAAGCTATTTTTTGGAGTGTTTTATGATAGGTTAGTAATAAAACTAATTATTAGTTTATACAAGTTTTATAATCTACATAATCGTAGTACTTTTTTTAAAATTAACCTCAAAATAAGATTTCAAATTATAATGGATTAACTTTTTTAGTAAAATATAAATATGCAGTTGTGTCGTTTGTTGGAAATGACGACGTCAGTGAGATTCCATCCCATGGGATGGATGATGTATCCCAACACAAAAAATGTTTCCCAATTAGTTGCAAAAAAAAGGTACCTATTACCTATAAAAACGGATAGATAACATTTGAAGTCATTGTGGTATGTTAATCTATATTTATGGGTAAGCTGTTTGCTGAGAATTATCAAGTTCTATGTGACAACTTTGATGAAAAAGAGATATACTTTTTTTATTTATTTATCCTCGAGGAGTTGGGATCCTTACTGTAAAAGGCTGAAGAAAACTAAAACTTGTTCTAAATGTATTTTGCGAGCTAAATCTCCTGCGAAATCTTGTGTACCACCCTCGCGGAAATCTTGCCAAATTCCCGAAATCTTAAATAATTTAACACGTTGGCTACCATGAGAGTCACCGGCGACTCTCGGTATTTTTTACATTGGTACCACGTGTATCAGGGAACGTTCAAGTATTATGTAACGCAAATTGTACCAAAATTCATACACTTCATACCCCGGTTTTCGCGTTATTTAAGGCTGTAGAGATTTCATATTTTGGCTACCCCCCCTAACACACCCCCTATTAGGGGGGTAGGCAAAATATGAAATCTCAATAATCTATAATAACGCGAGAGCCGGGGTATGAAGTGTATGAATTTTGGCACAATTTGCGTTACATAATACTTGAACGTTCCCTCACCGGCTACTCTCAGTAGCATAGGTTAACATAATATTGTAACTCTTAACCTGCCGAAACAAAAGCATCCATATTATAGGTGTGGTACACCAGAAGTACTACTTATGTCATATTTCAGTGGGACGCGGTAATATTGGTGGAAAAAAGTTGTAAAAAATGTTTTATTAATATCACAGCTACACAAACTAAAGTTGGATCTCCGACAGACTCGTCTAGTCTGTCTGCCGCTTAATCCGAGTCGGAGTTAAAAAATTGGGTCCCATTTTCAAAATAAACTCAAAAAAACATCCTTTTTGTACTCTTTTGCTAGGTTTTTTGAGGTCTTTTTAAAAACTTTTAAATTTCGACCTCAGATTCGCATTCAGCGGCTCAAAATATATAGGAATTGACTAGTCGAGTCCTTCGAAGATCCATTTTTTTTTGTGTGGCGCTGTATTTATTTTATTCTGAATTCTGAGATTTTGAATGAATTTTTTTGCGTAATTTACGCAAAAACGTATAATATATATATATATATATATATATATAAGTATTTTATTATTCCATCAATCTATTTTCTAATCATCGTACAGAGTGATATTGGTAGACTGACAGTTTCGGGCTGCTGGCCCTTTTCAGTACCAAGAGTCAACTCTGCACGCTGATTAAGAAAACGTTTTTAGACTTTACTTGGTAGACTCTTGGTACTGAAGAGGGCCAGCAGCCTGAAACTGTCAGTCTACCAATATCACTCTGTACGATGATTAGAAAATAGATTGATGGAATAATAAATTAATATTTTTATAATTTTGTTTAAAATTAAAAATTTCTGTCCTTACTTATACTAAGTATATTATACTTGAAAATGTAAAATTATTTAGTTTTTTTTTAGACTTTGCGAGAAATCTTGCGAAATCCCGCAAAATATTTCAAAATCCTGCGAAATCTTGCCAACTCCCGCGAAATCTTGCCAAATCTTGGGTAATGCAAAATTTGGTGTACGCGAGTTCGTATGAGATTTACCCCTCGAAAAACGCATTATTACGTTTTTTTTTAATTTTAAATTTTTTTTTTTTTCAGAATATGTTTATTTATTTTACGTTTTTAAAAAAAATGTACAAACAGTTACCTTTTTTAAAATATATTTTATTCAGAATATGTAATATGTAGTTTTAATTTTTTTGTGTGTATACCTAGCAGGACAACCGAGTGTCAGTTTAAGATATATTTTTATTTTTGCAAAATAAACGAAATTAAGACTTCGACCGGACCCTGTAGATATCGACTTTAGATTTCGAATAGGTAAGTGGCACACAAATATGTATTTCATATTTGTGTCATTTACCTATTCGAAATTGGAAGTTTATATTTGCCGTTCAACGGGGGTACGGGGGAATTTAAACGGACATTATAACATCCATGTTACATATCACCCATATAATTTAAATTTAATGTATTAAAGACCTCTCATCCATATGGCAAGGGATAACTTATGATGTATTTGGTATGTTTCTGCTACATATCAAGGAGTATAAAAACGACATGGCTGATATCTCTCATCTATATTGCAAAAGTTATATAACATGTTATGTACCTGGTATGTAGCTGATATGTTACATGTTATGTACCTGATACATAATTTGAGGCGGAATTGTTAAAGTCCAAGGACTGTACATGGACTATAAAAATAACATGGCTGCAACATCACATAGAACAGTGGTTATGTACCTGCCATGTACCTGCCATGAATTTGTGCGGACTGGGTATTGCCCTCTCGAAAATTAACCTGCTTGGCTGACGCCTCGCAGGTTAATTTTCTCATGTGCAATATCTTACTTTACCCACTAGTACCATAAATAACTATTGGCGGTAACTAATGTTGCAGTACTTAAAAGGTTCTAAGAAATCGCTACTTAATTTACGCTTTAGTTGACCTAGATTTTACTAAAATCTGGTGACTCATTATTTTTGTCAATAAATATCATATAATAAACATGTTTAATTTTTGCTGCAATAAATGTTGCATTTTTATAATTAATTACGAAACAAATTGTTATGATTATTATATTTCGTTTGTCGGTGAGAGTAAGTTAAAAGCTTGTAATAAAACTTTTTTTTAACACCGTAACAAGGTTTTTTGTTGTTGGGTATTTTTTTATAGGCGCTTTGGTTTACGTTAACGTTTGTTTTGCGTCTGTTTTTTTTTTGTAAAAAAATGGTTTTGATTTATTGAAAAATGTCTACTACGCATGCGCAGCTCGGCATAAAGAGCTGTGTATAACCGCTCCTCATTCATAGTTAACTGTCAAGTTTAACATCATACAAACTTTTTTTAAATAAATGTCAAATCAGATACCCCTCCTGTGCGCTATAACAGTTTTTTCATGATCATGTAGGCTCTGCGGGGTAGAACTAAAAACAAGAGATAATACGGTTGATGTGGTAACCAATTGAGAATACGTACTTATTAGGAATATATTCTTACCTGTTACTATAGCAACCGCAGTTTTCACTCCTAGTTATTTTTAATTAATACATTTTTTATTTACATGAACTACATAAAAATTTACAGACATAAAAAAGTAACAACAAAAGCTAGAAACAGTTTTAAGTAAATTGTAAATTCTATGTTTTCGATATTTAAAAAACACTGTACTTACAAGCCATTATTTTTCCTATTGGCACCGTAACATAATATGGTTTGTATATTATATATTATTTTAGACAACTATTATTAATTTAAGAAAAGTAAAAAATCAATATTTGTTTACAAATATTTATATATATTTTTAATATTTATAACGAGGTTCACTCTCGGGATTTTGTACTTTTTATATTGTACTCCAATTTGAGGTCCTTAAATGAAACTGCACATTTAATTCAAATAAGTGAATCGCCCTTTTTTATTAGTGGTAATATGTTAATATGGTATGTTTTTATAAAATGATTGAATCATGTTTTATAATACCGAAAATCATAGATTTTTCTAATTTTTGGTGATAAAGGCTCAGTATGACTGAAAGAAGTTTTTAGCACATGACATCTCTTGAAAATTATAAGTTGGTATTCTTTTCTTCTAGAACGTCTGCAATGCCTTGTAAACCTTGCAGAATTACTAAAAAACTATTCAAGTTTTATCGAGAAATTAAAAACAAAAATTATCAAAAATTTAAAGTTTTTCTGAGGTGGGTGTTTTAATATTCATTTTCTTAAAATACTTGTTTTAAGGATCTTACATTAAAAAATCTATAATATACAGGGTGAGTGGGGAGGAACGCACCAAACTTCAGCAGTGTACTGTACACATAAGAATAATTTTTAAAAACCCATTATTATTTGATTTTTATTTATAAAGTTATAGCGTCATCAATTTTTTGTATTAATCTAGCGTTTTTGTAATCTTCCTAATTTTCGTTGGTTTTCGAGTTAATACGTCTTAAATGATAAAAAATATCCTTGCATTAACTATCCATCAAAAAAACTCAGTTCTTTACAAAAAGTAAAAAAAAAATTGTAATGACACTAAATAACTTTGATAAAATAAAAAAATACGAAAAACAATATATGAGGTTTTTTTTTTTGAATAACTTTTATGTGTACAATACATTCCTAGAGTTTGGTGCGTTCCTCACCACTCACCCTGTATATTGAGATTAAAAACCAGGGTTTATAGTCATTAATAAAAGTTTTCGTATCAGCTAAATATTTTTTACTACCGCAAAAAAAAATTAAACATACTTTTTTCTAATTGGGTTTAATAATGAAGCCATTATAATACCGTTTGACGAAAACAGTACTGTCATTTTATTGTTTTAAGCTAAAATGGAAAAAATAAAGATAAATATTTTAAATTTATAACTCGTTTCCTAAATGGGCAATTTATCGAATTATTTATTATCAAATTTTTATCAAATATAAATTAAAACACGTGCGCTTAAACTTATAAAACTTGTTCGTTAATAACTAATTAGTCACTATGCTGCCGTTCTAAGCTGAAAGGTCCTATCTATATAGGTTTAACATACACAGATAGGACCTTTCAGCTTAGAAGGCAGTATGCTAAATGCATCTCAGTGCTAAAATAATAATTTTAAAAAAATTTTAAATTTACGATGGTGAAAAACATTATACATTATTAATAATAATAATTTATTATACTCAATACATAAAGATAGCCTCAAAAAGTTTTTCAAAACAAAACAGCGAAAAATAAATATCTAATTACATAAATAGGTTAACATTTACATTAAGATATACACGGTGTATTTGATATAGGGTCTGAAATTTTAAGGGGTGATTCTACATCAGAAAATATGACAAAAAGTTCCTATAAACATATGTCTAAAAATGCGTCGTAAGGGAGCTACGCCCCTTTAAAAGTGACTAAAAAATTCGGTTTTTAATTAATAACTCAGGAACCCTTTAACATACAGCAACAAGGTTTTGCACGTGAACTAATCATAATAAGGCCCATTTTCGTATGTTATTTTCATGTACTTATTTTAACCAGGGGCGTGCGAAACGGGGGGTTTATCGTTTTTTTGTCCGAAACTTTTTTCTGTGAAAATTTTATTTTTTTTATAAAAATAGTGCATTTTTAGGAGACCATAGCTCGCTTAGGATTGATTTTTGGAAGTACCTGTATATGAGTTTTTTTCTACGTTTTTGATGTACATTTACCCAGTATCATTGAAATTTCGGTTTTCAACATTTTAGTATTTAACTTTTCGTCCTCATACCGTGAAATTTCACCATTAAATTAAGTTTTCTCGAAAGCGGTTAGTCCTACAGTGTTACAACAAGAGTATTATGTATTTTGACCTAAGGAATCATATACCAAAAATAAAATTACAAAAAAGTTACACAGAAAAAAAGTTGGGACAAAAAACTGATAAGGCCCCCCCGTTTCGCACGCCCCTGGTTAAAATAAGTACATAAAAATAACATACGAAGGTGGGCTTTATTAAGATTAGTTCACGTGCAAAACCTCGTTGCTATATATCAAAGCCTTCCTGAGTTATTACCGAATATTTTAGCCACTTTCAAAGGGGCGTAGTTCCCTACGACGCATTTTTAGACATATATTTATAGGAACTATTTGTCATATTTTCTGATGTAGAATCAACCTTTAAAATTTTGGACCCTATTTACACACCGTGTATGTTGATCAAAGCATCTACATAAAATACAATATTTTACAACCAAATATCAATTAGAACGCTATAGCGTTATTCGACAATTTTTACACTAAAAAAGTTGACACTTTGACACAAACACAGACAACTACACAGAATTTTATGCTGCAATACAATTGTATTGCAGTATAAAATTTTATTTTATTATTAAAGGTCTATTTATGCAAAAATTTAAGTAACAGAACTGTAGCTACACTGTAAAAAGTTAACTGAATTATCAGTTACCAATAGATAGGAAATCGGAAGTTATTATCCTATGCAATTGTACTTTAATTTCTGTTAAAAACACGCAACATTTCATGTGCTCCTTAAATATTAAAGTAAGTGACTTTAAAACTATAGTGTTTTTAACAAAAATTGAAGTAAATTTGCATAACTTCCTTTCCATTTGTAACTGAATATTTATATGGGACGTTCTGTGTCAAACGGAACAAAGCTCCGCCCAAAATTGCTGTTGATGGATTTTAGTGACCTTGGACTTAAAATGTTTCTTATGGGCCAGTGTGGCGTTTTGGAAAATTTCAAAATGGCGGCTGGAAACCATAGAAAAATCGAGAGTGAATCAAAAAGCTTGTAAGAAAAAATTCGATTGATTTTGGGCTCAATTTGTTGGTATTTGACCTCCTAAAAAAAAAAGTTTGTAAGGTAGATTGGAAAATGCGGATCCAAAAATCCAAGCTAAAACCTCGAAATCGTCAAAATTATAAAAAAATCATCCGATTAATGACAAATTTGGTTTGTGGGGGTTTTCGAGGTCGTGGATCACAAATCCGAAGTCAGATTTGCAAAATTCAAGATGGCGGATCCAATATGACGGTCTCAATTTTCGAAAATCAACCGATTTAGGCCAGTTAGTTTACGGAGGTTTTTGAGGTCGCTGATCACGAATCCGAAGTCAGATTTGCAAAATTCAAGATGGCGGTCCAAATTTTCGAAAATCGCCCGTCATGTTGAATTTTTTAAATCCCCATAAAGGAGGATCAATAAGGAAAATTTTAAGCCCAAGGTCACTAAAATCTATCAACATTAATTTTGGGCGGAGCTTTGTTCCGTTTGACAAAGAACGTCCCATATATATTTAGTTACATCTGAATATAAAATAATTTTTGTTAAAAACACTATGGTTTTAAAGTTACTGACGTGAAATGTTGCGTGTTTTTAACAAAAATTAAAGTACAAGTGTATAGGATAAAAACTTTCGATTTCCTATCCATTTTTAAATTGTAAACATTTGAAGCATGAATTGTTAAATATATAATAAATAATTTATTTGTTCCCTAGACTCATGGTCAAATTTCTAGCTACAGTAAGAGTTTTTTAGTTACATTTTTGCATAAATATACCTTAAATAAAGTGATAAATTATACTCAATTATTAACATTAAACTAAGAATTTAAACAATGACATAAATTGAGGAGCATTATCTCAAAAGTTAACTTTTGAAATAATGCTCCTCAATTGAAATGAAATATGACAAATAAATTTAACATTTTATGTGTTAAATTCTTAGTTGGTTTAGTGTTAATTATTGGGTAAACCAACCTTTAATGTTAATTTTTAATAATAAAAGCTACTAAAAACATTTAAAGGAGTTTACACAACTGATTTAATTGTTCACTTATATGTACAAACTTAATTTAAGTTATCCCAAATTAATTTAATATATTTTATAAAACTATATGTATATACGTACAAGATACATATAAATCTAATTGTTGTGATAAAAATGGAATAAAGGTATGAACTATATATTTTATACAAATAGCATGTAAATCTTTATTTAAGCAGAGATCATACAAAGATTTGGGAATAAAATTACAAACCTATCCCGTGTTTTATAATTTATTTTCTCTCTTAGACAGTGTCTTAGTTAGGTGTCCTTGTTTACACATTCTTTTTTTAATAGCCTATACACATTGCATATAATTAAGCCAAAACGTAAATTAAAAAAAAAAAATATTTTTTATCATTTCAGAAATTAGTGACTAAACTAAAAAAGCCAAATTAAAATTTTCTTAATTTATAAATTAGGAAAATTGGTAAACCAATAATTTTTTACTATTTTTAAATATAGAATAGATACACTACTGATTTATCAGGATTCCCACAATTATTAAATTTCAAAATCCGACTTTTCCAGGTTTTTCCTTATCAAAATAATAAAATTCCCGGACTAAACGTAAAAAATAACAATGCTTAAACCATAACACCGGCACACACAAAAAAATCTCGAGTGCGGAGGACCGGACTAACCAATTCTTACGTATTTTGTGTCGCTGAATCTGAATCCGAGGTCAGAATTTAAAAGTTAGCGTTCAAAATGGCGAATCCAATATGGCGGCTTAGATTTTTTAAAGTTGCTCGGATTTGCTTGAAACTTGGTACTTGGGTTTTTGGGGTCAGTTTTCCAAAATTCAAAATGGCAAATCGAATATGGAGGATTAGATTTTTTAAAGTATCTCGGAAAATCTAATCATCCATATTAGATCCGCCATTTTGAATTTTGGAAAAGTGGCACCATATTCGTAATCAGCGACCACAAAAACACCGAAGTACCAAGTTTCCAGCAAATCCGAGCCATTTAGAACGCTAACTTTTAAATTATGATCTCGGATTCAGATTCAGCGACCCAAAATACGTAAGAATTGACTAGTCTGTACTGCCGCACTCGAGATTTCTTTTGTGTGCCAGTGTAATTCAAAACTTGTATTTATATTTAATAACTTTGATCAGAGTTCAGCGCCTAAAATTTTATGCAGATAAATTACAGGTTTTTCAGATGACCGTTTTCGATTTCCAGACTTTTCCCTGATCTGTGGGAACTCTGTTATTGGTATAGTAAAATCTCCGCATATTAAAAAGATTGATACAAGGCAGGCAGGCAGTAGAGGAATAATTCTTTTATTTGTTCTTGTATAATCTCCCTTAATTATTATAAATTATTCTAAGAAATAAATATAATAAACAGCTTTTTAATGTAATTATAAATATATATATGATTTACATGCAGAAATATTGCACAATGTAAATGGATGGGAAGTTTACAGCCAAAATGTAAAAGGTAATTCGAAATATATAAAGTTTACTCGTAATTTTATATTAATGTGCATATACAAATTAATAATCCTGCTAACACCTTCACTGCCTTTACTATTCTTAAGTTACAGACACAACTAAATATGCAAGTCCCAAGCATTGTCTCAAAGAAGCACTGATACTAGTTCCATGGGACTAGAATGAGGTTTTGAAAATCAAGGATCGTAAACCTGCTTACAAGATCTAGGAGATAAGAAAAAAATAACTTTTTCGTGTTTACAGAAATGTTAACTTATTATTTTAACTAAAAACATAACCATTTTTTTTTAAATCTATACACTCAGAAAAATCCCATCTTGTAAAATCAATAAGAAATTATTTTAATTTTAAAAAAATTGCCTTTTAAAATATTTAAAGTAAAAACTTTCAATTTAGTTTTGAATAATATTAATTTAAAAAAATAATTTTTACACTAAAACGTTTTTCACTTAAAGTAAAAGTATTGTCCCTAACTTTCTTATTTTAATGTTTTCTTAATAAAATTATAATATTTCCCTTTATATTGTTAAAAAATATCAATATATTAAAAGAATTCTTTTTAAAATAACCAGTTTTTGTATTCAAATCATTTACAAGTTTAAATTATTTAAAAGGAAACATTTTGCAAATTACAATGAATATTTTTATTTTTACAATGGCTTATCAAATTAAAAAATATCTTTTTGAATTAACAAAAAACACTGTCGGAGCAAAAACATATTGGTTTTCTTTTAAATCATATGACTTTTGTTTGATTTTACCACGGTTTTTCTCTGAGTGTATAAAATATTTTACTATTCCTTAAAATTACTTTTTTTTATTAACGCAGTCGTCCTTCCGTCACTTCGGCTTTTTAGCACTCTTCAGAGCCACATATCGGTAGTAAGGACAACTACGAAAATCAAATCCTTTCCATATATCTCTATATGGACCTTAAAAATTGTTGTAAGGAATGGTAAAAACAGCTAGCGCGATCTACTGCTAAAAGCAGAGACTGGATAAACCTATCGACAGTCCAAAAACGGAAGCATATGTGAAGAGTGCTAAAAAGTACGAAATTGATCATTCACTTCGGAGGGACGACTGCGTTAATCAAACAAAAATAGTAAAATATTTTATATAGATGTTTTAAAATTGTAAATATCATACAATTTAATTTAGTTCATTTTTTTTTAAGTTAAGAAACAAAGTTGTTTTTTCTCAATTTCTAAAACTTCGTAAACCCAAAGTTTATTTCAATAAGAAGTCAATTGTGACGTCACCGCCTTCCTAACTAAGTAGGAAAAAGGTCCATTTAGTAATTCAAATCCACAATGTCGGAGTGTTTTTAATTCATACTTAAATTAATACCGTTTTGTAGTTACGACGTACGATTCGCTGTTTCGTAGGTCCAAGCTTAGTTAATAATAAATCCCAGTTTTATT
The DNA here is from genome assembly GCA_958510825.1 of Brachypterus glaber. Classification (NCBI taxonomy): domain Eukaryota; kingdom Metazoa; phylum Arthropoda; class Insecta; order Coleoptera; family Kateretidae; genus Brachypterus; species Brachypterus glaber. Next base: position 74,026,390 of record OY294045.1, on the reverse strand, counting down.
TATATGCATGCTCAATATTTATTTAAATGTCCCAAAAAGCAGTTACTATAAATGATACTGATATACTACAACAGTAGAATAAATTGAAAATCTAAAATAAGTTTTTCTAAAAATCCAAATAGCTAGGTAACCTAAGTAACTCACTGAAAGAAAATTAAATTTCGAATTTACGACCGGCAATAACATCTATCCAATACATACAGATAATAAGACAATTACTAGCTTTATTTTAAATAAAGAAACTCAATAATAACCCATGAGTGGTTTTTATTTATAGATTGGACAATTATTTATTTTACCCACTTAACTGTCACTTGTCAAATTATTTTCTTGTAAATGTCATTAAAATTTTTAATAAAAATATGAATTTCTAAGCTATTGGATAAAACATTATATGTTACTCGTGAGTAAACTAATTGCCCTCTCATGGGCAATATCCTAGTTTCCTCTCTCGTAACATAAATAACTATTGTTTATTTTCATGACAACCAAATAGCAGTAAAAACACATCGTTATGTCAAAAGACTAAAGTCTATTTTTGTTAATATGTTGGCTTATTTAACGTTTATTATACGCGATTATACGTATGTAGGTAAATTTACGTATAACAAACGTTTAATAAGCGGACATTTTAACAAAAAATAGATCTTGGTTTGGAAAAGTGTGGAAATATGTTATTTAAATATCATTTTTCGCAAAGGATCTCGTATTATGAAAAGGATACCCTACTGAAAATGGCGGGTTTGTGCATCATCTATTCCCGCGCACACACATCATTTTCAATAGGGTATCTATAAGATCAAGTATATATAAGTGCAAAGCTAACGTTCAACGAAGGTTTCTTTTTGTTTTTCTGGATAATCTTTTTTATGTTAACTTAATATATTCGTAATATACAGAATATGAATACCAGTTATGTTTCAAGATGTGACTCGCGGAGACGTCTACTGAACTCATGTAAGGACCTTAAAAGGTTTCAGGGACGTGACTTGCACATGCGTCTATTATAGGGAAGTCCATGACAATGAATGGAGGACCATAAGCTCATAAGTATATGGGATGTATGTTGGGAGGTTATGAACTCTGACGTCACTGGGAGCTCGACAGGCATTGGATGCCCGGTAAATATACTCTACTTTCGGAGTCTCACTTCTAGGTCTTAATCCAGAAATACTGATACAGGGTTTTCTAGCAAAATATCTAATTTTAACCATAAGACCATCGTTTTGAATTATTCCTTATTTTAATGTAGTAGTAGTTAGCAAGCATTAAAATAATTACAGCGCTTAAAAAACATCCTTCAATACATCAATGGAATTTATAGTAACGCTATTTTAAATTTTTAACTTAATGAATATACATAAATAATTATCTAAAAAAAGTAATCAGTTTTAAAATAATCTATGCAAATAGTAATTAATTTTCCATTATCATTTAATTTAATTAATAAATTAAAGCTATGTCTTTTTTAGTAATGAAAATGAAAAATATTAGATTGTCAAATAAATATGTTAGGTAATTTGTATTTTATTTTTAATTATTATTTATATAAACTAATATATAAATTAAAATCATAAATAAGTTGTGTTTAATAACTTATACATACCTGGAATTGTGTTTACATATGAACAAAAATTTAAAGTATAATAATTTCAATTATAAACATTGAAAAAATAGTAGTTTATGATACAAGAACGAAAAATATTGTTTTTAGGGAGATTGCCGAGACTGCCGCCCGAGATCGTAGAGCGACGTTGGCAACCGTAATCGCGCTATAGTTTCCGTCCTTATATGATACACTCTTTCCATTCGATTGTAACATTTAAATAAATTTATATTTTTGACAATAAATTTGAGGCTAGAATTTGAATGTCATCAGTTTAAATATAAATCAACCAATCAACGTCGACTAGTGCTAAAAATTAAACTTTTTGAACAGATTTATTAAACAACAAAAAGTGGCGCTTTTAGATATAATCGAATAAAAAATATAACTTTAAATAGAAACTAATATACTCTTCATGATTGATTAATATAATTTATCCAATACATACAGATAATAAGACAATTACCAGCTTTATTTTAAATAGATAAACTCAATAATAACCCCCGCGTGGCTTTTACTTTATTGAGTGGATAATTATTTATTTTACCCACTCAACTGTCACTTGTCAAATTATTTTATTGTAAATGTCATTAAAATTTTTAATAAAAATATGAATTCCTAAGCTATTTATTGGATAAAACCTTGTATGGCACTCATGGGTAAACCGATATTGCCCTCTCGAAAATTAACCTGCTTGGCTGACGCCTCGCAGGTTAATAATTCTCATGGGCAATATCATACTTTACCCACATTTTACCATAAATAACTATTTCGTGCCGATAGTTTTAACTACGTTGGCTGATTAAAAAAAAGAGTAATTTATTTATGTTTAAAAAAAGTAAAATGGAATTTAAAACAAGTTAAAGTATTAAGTTATTATATAGTTCTGTAAACAAAGCACAAAGTAACGATATCATTAAATAAACGATTAAGCATAAAATTTAACCTAGATGCTTTAATTTTAGCACTAATTATATTTATATCCCTGCGGAAGAAAATCATTTTCATATGCCATATTCTTTATGAATCAAATCAAACAATGTCAATGTAAACACAAAGTCCAACAGCTTTTTTCCATTGATATACTATTTTTAGTATAAACCAAATCTTTTTCTATTGGATAAACTAGGGTAGGCCATATTTAAAATAAGCTTGTTTACCTCGGCCGATATGCCCCGAATATTTTGTTTTCTTATTTGTTCGCAATATTCAAATATAATTTTATCGCTTAAAATTACATCTATTGAAAAATTTATAATTTATAAATCGTCAAACTTTTTTTATAAATATGGCCTACCATAACTTTATCATTAAATTATTAATTACAAAATTTACCTTAAAAATAAACTGATCTAAAATTAAATATATCACATTAAGCACCAAATGTTAAGATCATTAAACATAAACATAAAATTAAGTAAATTATAAATTTTGCACTTAATAATCTGATGATATTTAATATTCTAAATTATAACTTTTACATAAATAAAACAATATTTACTTGAATCTTTACGATATTACACATTTATCTTCCTTTGGCAATTCAAAATGGGACAAGTCCTGCTCTAATAATTCATCTTCTTCAATTCTGAAAAAAAAATTTTTTGATTGATACTTTATGATTACTAGGACTTGTAACCTGACGTACTTTTTGAATAAATTGACAAAACTTATTTTTTAATCAAGTCTGGCATTGTAACCTGTTGAGATATTTAAAAAATTTAAAATAATTTAAAATTAGTTTAACGCCATACTATGTGGCCAAACGGAAAAAGAGGTCACCAAAATTATTTTAGCTGTTAAATGCAAAGAAAATAAGTCATTCCTTGGAAAAATGCCATATTTTTTTCAAAAATTTACCTCCGGCCCCCTAAACCACCCCAATTACCTGCTTTTTTAAATACACTTCCAGAAAAGCTAGAGATTTAAAATTAGGCATACGCATAGGGGATTTCGCACATAGCCCAAAATAAATCTAAAAAAAATACACCCAACCAACCCCCAATTAGCTACTTTTTTAAAATAAACTTCCAGAAAAGCTAGAAATTTAAAATTTGGCGTACGCCATTTCAATGTTTTATCACACGACCCCCCTTTCCATTTAATGCCCCCTGCCCACATTTAAAGAGCTGAAGTATCAAATATATGCTAAAATATAGTTTAAGTTGTCTTGTTTAAGTTCTAAATTTGAAGTTGATATCTCAACTCGTTCAAAAGTTAAGAGGGAAGTGGGTGACTTTTGTACCGCTCTGTATATGATGTTCAATAACTGGCATGCCAAAATTTAAGAGGTGATTCTTAATCCAAAAATATAAAAAAAGTTCCTATAAAGGTTGTTCCGCAAATGAGCCCTAAGGGAGCTCGGACCTTTAAAATTGTAATAAAAATAACGTTTTTAATTAATAACTCTGGTACCATTTAAGCTAGAGTAACGAGCTTTTGCATGTAAACTAGTATTAATAAGGGCAATAAGTTTATGTTAATTTATTTTTTTGAGTTTATCCAGAGGCGTCCCTAGACGGAAAACTGTATTAGGCTTTACACATTTTTGCCCCAAACTTTTTTATATTAATTTTTTTTTGGATTTTTTGTAAAAAATATGGATTCCTTGAGTAAAAATACATAAAAAATGTCATAGTTTAACACTGTAGGAGCAACCGTTAAAAAAAAATGCAATTAAAAGGAAGTAACATTTTGTGCTACGAAAAACGTTATTTTTAAAAGGCTATTACTCCTTTAATATTAAATTTAAGTGTTTTGGTGAAAAATACCTTTTTACTCAGTTTTAAATGAAGAATCACCCTGTAGCATTAAAATTTTATTCATGCTTTTGTTTGTTCCCCATTCAATATGTTAACTTCGAAGGGCCGTAGCTCCCTAAGGGCTTATTTCCGGACGAACCTTTATAGATGTAGAATCAACTCTTAAATTTTGGCATAGCCTTTACTGATCACCCTGTATAGACATAGGCCACCTTAAAAAATATGTATTTTTAATTTTTTATTTTCTATACAAAAAAAAATGTTTTAAAGTTCAATTCAATTCAATACAATCTTTATAACGTGTAATGTGTCCACAACTACTATTTTTGTATAACCTGACGAATAGCGGCTAATTTTGATTTTCATGCATCGTTCCTAAAAATATTATGTAACTACCATGTATATTAAATTAAATGTATAAAAATGGTCAATAATGATGAAGAAAAGTCTAAATAATTTAATGTCATAGTTTTCATGCCCTAAATCACAAAACTAAAAATCGACTTTTGGTATGCAAAACACCCTCACGGATCCGCGGACACATGGTGCGTCCCACAAAATGGCTCTAACTTAGTTACAACTTAATTTTATTCTATAGATATTGTGTTCTGGCGCTTAGAGCCCTTTTATGGTAATTTTCTAACATAATATTTGTAGATATCGTTAAGCTAATTTTAAATGATTTTAAAATTTTTAAATATCTCAACAGGTTACAATGGCAGACTTGATTAAAAAATAAGTTTTGTCAGCTTTGATTTTAAATAATGAAAATAAAATCAAAGATATTCTACAAAATTGCTTAAAAAATAAACTCTTTCGATATCTGTAATAAAAATTAAACATACACTGAAAAAAATATAAAAACAATTCGATTACCGATTATTTTTATATATTGACAATAAATACTCGTGAGACATCGTAGAAGAGATTTATGAAAAAATCCCATCGATGCAAGGACTTTTGTTTTTAAGTTGATCCAAGCCCGCCGCGCCGTGTGGTAGAATATTTTTTGTTTATAACCAGTACTCGGCGAATTTCCAGTACTCGCATAGGAGCCGCGTCGACTCTAGCGTTGACGCGAGGTTTTAAATATTTACATTTTTATTTCTTTTTATCTTGATTTTTTTTAAGATTTAAACGAGTAAGGTGGGAAAAAGTTAGCGATAAATAAAAAATAAAACTTACGTATTCTTAAAAGATAAAAATCGAATAACGTTTTTTCTTTTGAAAGACACCGATATATATATATATATATATATATATATATATATATATATATATATATATATATATATATATATATAATAGGGTCGGTTTAACAGATGATTCTACATCATAAAATATGAAAAAAAGTTCCTATAAACATATGTCTAAAAATGCGTCATAAGGGAGCTACGCCCCTTTGAAATTGGCTAATAAAAACGGTTTTTATTTAATAACTCAGGAACCCTTTGAGATATATCAACGAGGTTTTGCACGTCAACTAATCCTACAAAGGCCCGTTTTTATGTGTTATTTTCATGTACTTATTTCAACCAGGGGTGTGCAAAACGGGGGGGGCTTATCAGTTTTTTGTCCCAAACTTTTTTCTGTGTAACTTTTTTGTAATTTTATTTTTGAAATATGATTCCTCAGGTATAACTACATAAAAAAGGTACTCTTGTTGTAATACTGTAGGATTAACCGTTTTCGAGAAAAATTCATTTGAAGGTGAAATTCCACGGTTCGAGGACGAAAAATTAAATACTAAAATGTTGAAAACCAAAATTTTAATGATGCAGGGCGAATGTACATTAAAAACTAAGAAAAAAACCTCATATACAGGTACTTCCAAAAATCAATCCTAATGGAGCTATGGTCTCCTAAATATGCACCATTTTTAAAGGGCTATGGTAGCTTTAAAAGCGTTTTTTCGACCTACATGTATGGAAACTTTTTTTCTTAGTTTTTGATGTAGAATCACATTGCATCATTATAATTTTGGTTTTCGACATTTTAGTATTTAATTTTTCGTCCTCGTACCGTGAAATTTCACTTTCAAATGAACTTTTCTCGAAAACGGTTAATCCTACAGTATTATAACAAGAGTACCTTTTTTATGTATTTTGACCTGAGGAATCATATTTCAAAAATAAAATTGCAAAAAAGTTACACAGAAAAAAGTTTGGGACAAAAAACTGATAAGCCCCCCCCCGTTTCGCACACCCCTGGTTGAAATAAGTATATGAAAATAACACATAAAACGGGCCTTGGTAGGATTGGTTGACGTGCAAAACCTTGTTGATATATCTCAAAGGGTTCCTGAGTTATTAAATAAAAACTGATTTTTTTAGCCACTTTCAAAGGGGCGTAGCTCCCTTATGACGCATTTTTAGACATATGTTTATAGGAACTTTTTGTCATATTTTATGATGTAGAATCATCTGTTAAAATTTCCGACCCTATTTCAAATACACCGTGTATAGTTAATATGTATAGTCAATATTGTTGTGTGTAACAAATTAGTCGTCAAATGTTTCGATATAGTGACCTTTATAAAAATTTCCCGGCAAAATTATTCCTATAGCCTATGTTTCTGTGTTTATTTTCAACGTTGATGAGTCATAACTGAGATTACGCCGACTACTGTTTATAACAAAATGAATTATTAACACGGAAACAGGAGAGCATATGTATCGGCTGAGATTTAATTTTCGTGTTTTCGTCTTTTTTTTTTCGAATTAACATGTAAAACATTAACATGTACTTACGCTTTTTCTTGAGTGTCTAAATGATGAACCAGCTCATCACGTTTATTGACAATCTGCACCAACTCATCCAAAAGCATCTGCTCCCTGGCTCTTTGTTCTTCTGTTTTCTTCCAATCTTCTATCGATGCTATTTTTTGTAATTCTTCATTTAACATTTTGTATCGCGTCTCTAGATCCGCTTCTTTTTCTCTGTAAATAAGAAAATAATAAACAAATTTTATTTCACGTGCATTAAGTATAACTAAAGAATGACGAAAAAGGTCGTATAAATAGAAGTTCACAAAAAAAATCAAAATAAAAAAAATTGTTCCATTGTCCGTTATAAATTATACAATTTCACTTTAACCTTTCAGGAAAAACCTTTCTTGGTAAGTACACGAAGCCTATTAAAATTGAAAAGAATCCGCAAAAAAATAATCGAAAATACTGGAAGAAAACACCGATCAACTTAATTTTTTCAGGAAAAAAATACATTAAGAGTAATCATACCAATTTCGAGTTCGAAAATCCACTGTTCAGATTCAGTGAGGAAAATACACTGTTCAGTTAGTAAAATTTTGGAAATTGGTAGAATAGTTGGGAAATTGGTCAGTAAATTCCGGCAGGCGTAAAGCTTTTTTCTCTGTTGGGACAATTGGAGTATAGTTGGGTACTTTTTTAAAGGTAAGGACCGTTTTTTTTAGTAATCAAAATTTAGAGGAATTTTTCAGAGGTTAGTTATCAAAATTTTTGCAGGGGTTGTTTTGGGAGATTACTCAATTTTAAGTTGGGAAATATTTGGTCCGCCTAAATCTTTAAAAACTTCAACTCTATCGATTGGGACATTATCTATACAATATACACCGTAAGTGGGCCTTAATTTTCTAGTGAAGGTCATTGATTTACATTTTGAAATGTTTAAACATAAACCGTTTGACTTGCACCAGTTATTAAACAGAGTAAGATCGTTTTGAATATGAATCCTATCATCAAGACATTTAATAACCTTGAAAAGTTTGTAATCATCAGCAAATAAAAGAAATAAGACAGTTAAGATTTTTTTGACACCGTTTATAAACAACAAGAACAGTACTGGACCCAAATGGGTATCCTGGCCAACACCTGAGAGAACACCGAACACATCTGAGAGAAAGCCATTTAAATATACAAACTGTTTGCGTCCATTTAACATAGAGCTTAATTTGTGAGTTCAAACGTGAAAAAATTCAGTCTCGAATACTAAAAATTTATTAGTTCACGTACCATGTGCATAATATACTATTAACTTACAGTATGTTCAATTGCATCTGCCGCCTAAGCAACGCATTTTTCTTGTTCACCAACATGAACCATTGTGACATCAACGCTTCTTCTTCTTCCCCGTTATTCGCATGTCCCTCCATAACATTACGCAACTGTTTTTCTAGAGTGGCAGCTTGTTCATCTATGGCACGTTGCTCCCGCTCTAGGTCTTCCATTTCCTTGTCTATCCACGTATGTACATCAATACCCATCTGGAAATTAAAAAAAATATGTAACAAAAATGTAAAAGTATCCAGTAACAGTTACTACAAAAATTAAAAAAATTTGCACCAGCTCACTTGCTATAGATCACATCTGTGGCTTGGTTCTTAAAGGGCCAATGTCACTTTGTCAATAGCAGCGTTTTCAAAATATTACATCAGAGTTGATGTGAGCCACAGATATGTATGTACTTATATTACATCAGAGTTGATGTGAGCCACAGATATGTATGTATTTATATTTTTTCTTCAATTAAAAATATTTTTGGATAATCTTTTTTTTTTGTAATAATTAATTTTTTAATTTAATTAGATTGTTGGTCACTTTTTATGTTAACATTTTGACTTCATCTTTGGACAAACCCGATTGCAAAATCAACACCACTTAGGACTTTTGATGATAAAAATGTGGACCAAATTACAAATATCTAACTTAAAGCTTTTTCGACTGACTGTCTAGTCTAGTCTAGTAGTTTTTAACTAACATTTATTAATAGTATATTAATACTAGTTTCATAACATACGTTTTTAGCGCACGAGTACAAGTTTGGAAAGTACTAAAGTACTAGTGCGCTAAAAACGTGTTATGATGAGTGCTTTATACAATTTTTTCTATTTTGCTCTAAAATTTAAAAAAAAAATACATTTAAATTGACTAATTTAGGGATTTTTGTTTCGGGTTAGCATTTCAGTTTTCAATTCTAAGAACAAATTACATTTTGATATATTTTATAGTCATGTCTTCTCTTTTTCACAGCAAGTAACCAAGCCACAATTTTAACACGGTAAAAAATAACCTAAACACAACATTTTTAGAAAATTAAACTTTAACGTTTGAAATTTGCACGGAAAATGTCAAGCGATAGGCTTTTGTCTGTTGCCAAAAGTAGAGACCTCTTATGGGCCTATAAGAACACGCAATGAATGAATCTGTAGACTAACTAGTATGATATATAAAGGGCTCAGGGGAAAAACGATCATAGTCTATTTTTTGTCGAAAATTCATTAGACACGCCAAATCTGGTAGTTCGCGACTCAAGCTTTCAGGTGGCGTGTCTAACGAATTTTCGATAAAAAATGAACTTTGATCGTTTTTCCCCTGAGCCCTTCATATAAGTATAATATCGAAATAGATAAACCGTGTGGCTATTAGTTAACGGGACTGGTATTAAAAATACAGCTTTTTAAAACAATATTACTAATTGTTTAATTTTCCAAAACAAAAGATGAAGGTAACCTTTTGTTTTCATGAATATGTATATTAGTTTATCTAGTGTATGCACGATAGCTTTAATAATAACGCTAAAAAACAGGTGAATCATATTAGATAGCCCTCACAGAGTGACTATTAACACGTTCGCTGCCGACGGAAATTGTATAGAATGTAGAGGTCGCGTTCAAAATTAATTTCCCGCTTTTATTTTGTAGATGAATGTTTAGGCTTTAAAATTATGTAACTTTACTTATATCCAGTCTACAGTTTGCCCGCCAGGCGGGCTCTCGTCATTGACTATGAATAATGGATGGACCCACCAGGTGGGTTGTCAACGAACGTGTTAATTAAGGACATAGATATACCATGTGGCTATTAATTAACGGGACTGGTATTACATAGCTTAAAAAAATAATACTAATTAAGTTTCATTTTCCAAAACGCAACACGTAGGAAGCCTTTTGTCTCCATGAATCTGTAGATTAATTTATCTGGTATACACGATAGATTTAACAATATCTTTAAAAATAACGCTAAAAAACGGGTGATCCATCTTAGATGGCATACACAGCGTGTGACTATTAATTGAGGGGACTAATACAAAAATAACTGCGTTTTAAAAATTAATTAGGTTTAATGTTCTTTCACGTACTGCCTCATCCTATATCGAAAATAATACGAATATCATTTGATTTAAAGCAATGTTGCCGGTTATCAGTTGCTAAATCTTCAGAGCAAAAGTTTTTAATTTTAACTGTTCAATCAAGCAAAGGGCTAACCTTTAAGATAAAAACATAATCATAACCTATTACTTTACCCTTTAAAAATAGATAAAATCTAGAATATCTAGTAGTATTGTAGAGATCCTATAGGTATAAAGAATTTCTGGTCGTGCAGAAAAGTCCAGCTTCAGCTATCGATAAATTTTCTATAACCCATAATGGGCTGTCCTGTCCTTATAGGATGTTAGTTTAGTTAATACGATAAAATGCATATGATTATATTATGTATTTTATTTTGGACAAAATAAGCTTAAAAATAGTATATTGTTTTACTAAGAGGACAAGTGCAGCTTTTTTTTTACCAGTCTGTAGAATTAGAAACTACAGACGAGTAAAAAAGCACATAGTATTTTTTCTTCAAGCATCCTATATATATTTTTTTAAATATTAATTTTTGAATTTAATTTATTCAGTAATAAAGTCTCTTTTTTTCTTATTAAAATAGGCCAATAAAACCCTTTCGAAATAAACTTAAACCTTCCTTAGCTCATTTTAAATTTTTTTCGTAGGCTAAATCGTACACTTTTTGCGATTTCGATGGTAACTAGTCTAATGTAGCATTTGCAATTTCGGAGAGATTTGTAGGTGTATAAACCATATATTCTTCTTCAATTAATTTCACACAAGGTTTTTGCCAGTCAACCACCTGTTTACATAATAAACAAACAAGTTTGAAGTATGGCTGTTATCAAAGTCAAAGAGTGCTGCCGCCAGTGGTGGTTTTGATAACTAACTTTTTTTTACGGCGTACAACAATGAACTCATTTTTTTACTGTAAAAAAATAGATCACTTCTAACTAGTGTGTTCAGTTATAAAATACGAACATTTTAGTAAAGAAAAACTATATTTCAAGCGAACGCCATTATCTTTTTATTGGATCATACCTTACAAACGTCCCGTTGTCAGTGACAACAAACAAACCAATATAATACTTTAAGAACTCTATTTTATACTTACTTCTTTTAACCCTAAGTCATCTGGTAACTTATCAGGAGTTATTCTACTATTACTAGGACTAGATTTACTATATTCTGAGTATTCGTCACACATTCTTGAATATAAATTTCCATTATTTTCGGAATCTGAAATCAAAGTTGATATAAGGTCAATAATATTAAATATTATATTATAAATTTTATAAAATACATATTAATATATTCAATTTTTGATTTTTGAACTTTTGAAGGTATATGCCATCTCAATTAGGGACGTTGAGGGATATTCTGAGTACTATCTTTTTAAAGCACTGAAGTTTAGACGTGTTGTTGAGGAGTACATACAAAGGTTTGATTTTAGAGCAGTTTGTTTTAATGTATATTTTCCTACTTATTAAGGGGTATAGTTTGGCCGATAGCTATTTAGAGAGTCTTTTTAACGTTCTGATTCCAAGTGAGATTTTTGGATAGGGTAATGCCTAGATAATTTACAGGGTTTTCCCAGTTAATGTTTTGCTCATTTATTTGAATGGGTTTGGGTGAGGCCTTTTATTTCTGGATTTAAAAAACCTACCATTAATATTTTGTTTTCCCAATCTATCTAATTCTTCACCCATTCGTTGCAACTTGTCTTCCGCATCATTATAAGTTCTTATCGAATCGGGGCTGATTCGTATCACCTCCGTGGTAGGTGTGGAAGAACCCCTTTTTACATCGGCAAGAATCCTCCTCGCTTTTTCTCGAAGCTGAATTTGCCTTTCTTCGTCCGACTAAAAAAATGAAAAGTCAGTAAAAATGGATAATATAAATATATAATTAGAACTGCAAGCAAAGTTAGTAAATTTAAAAGAAGCAGAGATGAAAAAGTAGATTGGATTTAAAATTATTGAAGGTTATTTCTATGGAAAATTCTGTTTATTTCTTTTTAAGGTTACAGTGGTCGTAATATTTTTAGATTTCGTTTTTTTTATTGTATAAATATTTCCTGAAAATCTATAGTCTAAGTTTATTATTTGAGGTAGGAAAACGTTTTTAAAGAAAAAAAGTATAAAATATAAAAAAGAACACACCAAACTAAAGACATAAAATATATTTTTAATGATACTATTTATATTTTTAAATTTTTAAATCCAGTCTATTGAACTAATGTGGACAGAACTTATTAAAACAAAACCATCAAATATTATAATTTTATCACCCTTTTATACAAACATGTAATACTCAATAATGCATTGTTGGAATACTTATAGTTTCCATTATCCCAGTAGTTTAAATAAAAAATCCCAGTTTTAAAAAATACTATAATACGTTACGTAAAATATAAGAAACGTCCCTGTCTGAAAATATAGTTTAGTTTCGTTTTAATAGGCTCTATCCATATGGTACTTACTTTGGTCGGAGAAGTTGTATTGGACCCAGAGTCCCTTCTAGATTTTTCTAATAACTGTTGCGCCGCTTCACGCTGTTTCAAATACCTCGAGAGAATTTGCTGTAGAAATTTTCATGAGAAAAGAATTACTAATAAAATAGGTACCTAATTATGCCGTATGTTTATAAAAATTGACGTAATGTACATTTGAATATGTTGACTACATTTTAGAACACACAAAAACAAACTAAAATCAAAACTTGCAGTGAAAATGATTGCTAGCAAAAAATAAAACTGCTACTTAAAAAATTAGAACTGTATTTTATTATTACATCATGATTCAATAAAATGAAAACAGCAATATATTTTTTTTTATTTCATACTCGATTTCATAGTAACTTCCTAGCAGAGAACATATGTTATTTACCAAATATGTAAATTTTCTTAAAGGAAGTAAATAATCTGTTTCAAAGCGAGAGTTGCAATGTCTTTTCGAACGCAAAGCAAGGAAAATATAACACAAGGACAAAAAGGCGTTTACTATTATAGTATATGCGGCACATATAATTTCAAGATTCACATTCAGTTTCACGATTTTACCATAGCAACCAAAATAAAAGTCTACCAGGTAGTTGTCCTGTCAACATTTTTTTATGGTTCAGAAACTTGTAGAGAACTATTTAAATAGAAAATTTAAATTTAAATAATTGAATTATGATGTAAAAGTAATATTAAACTTAAAAAAAAAACAATAATCTATGTTATTTATATACAAAAAGTAAAATTTAAAAAATAAAAAAATCTTTTGTTTTAATAAAATTTCTTACCGGATTCGGCTTTGGAAGATCAGAAAACACGTCATCTTTCTTTTCCTTAGGATCAGAATGATCAATCCCATTCACTTCCCCATTCACTGTGCCTTTAACGTCTATTGGCTGCTCATCCTCGTCATCTGATCCAAACGGATCAGTCAACTCTCTTCTCGTCATCAGGATAGGTTTCTTTTGCTCAGAAACTTTATCTTTCTGAGCTTTTTCCTTATCTTTACCCGGCGATGACATCACTTTACTCATAATACTCTTCGAGCTATTCAAAATTATGTCTTTAACGTCTTTCACAGTCGTCGGGGATTTTTCTTTGCTTTCCTTAACAGGATCGGGAGTATTTGTTATTTTAAGCTGTAAACTTAACTTGGATTTTGTGTCGGAAACATTGACGCTGTTCATCTCCTTCTCTTTACTGTTTTCTCTAGATTTCTGTTGATTTTGTTTTGCTTTTCGTAAGTTGATAATTTCCTGTCCGAATACTTGTTTTGTTATGTCGGTGTCTTTGTCGGTGTTGAATTTTCCTATGACGTAGTTGCTTTCTTCTGATGTTTTGCCGATTTGTTGGACTTCGAGTTGGTGACCAGTAAAATGCGCGCGCAGTTGGTGAAGGTATGTCATTACAGCTAGTTTGTCTGGAACTAAAAATATAATTTTTTTTTAACAAAACCAACAGACAATAAAATATTAAAACAAATTAAATAATCCCGTCAAATAATAAATGCAAATTATAAATATACACGGTCTGGTATTTTAAAGGGTAGTAGTGGATGGTAACTGAACACTTCTGTTAGTTTTTCATCGGGTAATTTGCGTAAGGGGTGTACGCTGGATAATTTTTTTAATATATTAATAACAATCGAGTTAATTTAAAAATAGCCATGTTGGAGATGAAATTGTTTTTATCCATTTTTCAGCCAAATTAAATGGGTAGTGAGATACGTGACGAAGTAACACAAAAGGCAGAAACTCATGAAATTGCATTTTATAATGTTTTATGAGATGTGTATAAAAAACAAATATTTACAAAAAAACTTTTTAAATAGTAACTATTATAACTGTTATAATTTCTTGTTTATCGACTTCTCTATTTCAAAACGTAGCATATTAAATATGATAACTTTAAGGGAGAAATTAGTTATTAAATACGCCTTTTTTAAAATAAGTGTTGTTAACAATCAACATAGACATTATTATTTATGCGAAAATCATCATAATATGGGAACATTCAAGTATTACGTAACGCTACTAGGGGGGGTGGGGGTCATTTTGGAGTGTTAAGCCAATGTTATAGGTATAGGAAAATAGCGTTACAGGGGGTGTGGGTGGGGGTCGAAAATGATCAAAACTTCCGTTACGTAATACTTAAACGTTCCCTATGACTATAATCATGATAGACCTAAAGACCTAAAAATCAACATTTGAGATAGAATGTTTTAAAATAGACAAGGCGATATAATTATTTACTTACCAGCTAACATGTGCATGTCAGTTGGTTCAATCACTCTAGGGATTCCAAGTTTATCGCCAGCGTCAAACGCAATTTTACAGTTTCCCTTTACATCATGTGGTTGCAGAGAATCAAAATCACTAAAAATAAAATCACAAAATAAGGAAGGCCTATGCGAAGAATTACTTCAAATCGAACAAAATTTGGCTGTTTGGTGTTACATATCTAGTTACCCTGATCAAATTTAAGAAAAATTAAATTCAAAACTTGTATATAGGTTATTACGAGCTCAGGAAAGTAACCTGTTACTTAAAAATCCAAATTTTATACAAAATTACTTATGCTTGGAGTTCCTGTACATTTTATACGGCAACCTAAATTTTTCGCGTAAAAAGCCGCGCAACATATATTTTCGCGCATGACATAAACCGCGCCATAAAACAAATGGGCATTACAAAAACTGCGCATTTTAAACCGCGCAAAAATAGATCGCGCTTCGTAAATTCAGCACCTTTAAAAATTTGTATGCATAAAGAAATGCAATGTTTTATTACTATCGCAGTAAACACAAAAGTCCATTCAACGAGAGAATACGAATTGTACGAGTTATCACTGACAAACTTAGTATTATCTATCTCTATTACTACGGATTATTACGAAACGAGCGACTCAAACGTAGGTTGAAGTAAAAATACAACGTACGTAAACATGAAATAACGCTCACTCTTTACTTTTTTTATAGGAATATCAAGCAAACGGCGCGTCGTAACTTGAAATTTGCACAGTCAACATTTTATAGACGATGTGTTTTGTCATTTTATTCAATTTATCTGTGATTTACAAGTGATGTTAAATTTTAAAATAGAAAATAGTATGCCAATCGTCGAATCTCACTCCAGCCAGTATACGGGGGTACTTGATTCGGCCCGCTGTGACGTCATATTGCTATTCTCTCGTTAAATGGATTTTACGTAAATTTATTTATTTTTATTAGTTGAAAATATTTTATTAACTATAACATATTTGGATTCGAGCATGTCGTTATAAAAATTGATTTATTAAAAATTTATATTTATTTTTAATTATTAAAACTATATGTATTTTAAAAAATTATAAAAGCAGAAGTTCAACTATTTTATAATACTTTTTGCTAGACAGTACACTTACATTAGGGTGGGTTCAAAATTATGTATTAGCGCACAAAATGCCATTCCATTTTTCCAACTTGTGGTTAAGTTGGACACTTTAACACCTTGATAGTTTTTCGTCATCTCTTTACACCACTCCAAAAGATCTTGGCCTGAAAATATGCATTTAGTTGTTAAATTTTAAATGATACATTTATATTTACACGCCAGCAAATCGCCTTATTTTGGGATAAACCATTATACATGAGAATGAAGGAACCAGCCTCTCTAGGAACCCCTTCCTAAGGGTAAATTTAATTTATGTTTTAGATTTAGATTATGGTACTTTAATTTTTGTTTAAAGCCCAGTTTTTTGTGTAGTGATAATGCTTAATTTTAGTTTAACTTGGGTCATAAACCCTGGAGGCCCAAAGAAAATTTTTTTTTTTTAGAAAAATACGATAAAAAAAAACACAAAACCCCATTCTGATTTTATACCGACAGAAAAGGTATTTTTATGTTTTTATAAAGTACTGGAATATTTTATACAAAATTTGAGTAATAATTATTCATTAAATGAAATAGGTCGAGACAAGGGTTAGATTATGCAGATGTATTCAAAACCTAAAATATAATAAAAGAGTTTTAGAATAATATACTTTTGACTCGATGCATGAGTGACCATTATATAAAATTTAACAGTTTAAAAGGAATTTAACGTTAAAAAAGACCCGAATAAAAAGTCAATTAGTATTAAATTCGTTTTCAGCGCCCCCTATACACGTAAGAAAAATATATGCTTAATAGTAATTAACTTCATTTAATTTTTTTATGGGCCTGTGTAATTATTTTTTAATTATTAATACAAAAAAGTAGATAACATTACATAAATTACATGTTTGTTTAACCTCATACTATTCTACTTAATTAAGCATCCCCTAAGTCCAGGACTTGTGTGGGCTAGTAGTAGAAGGAACCACCGGCTTATACTGACTTTCGAACCAGTTTCTAGGGAGTGTCCGTTTCACTTATCGCCGCCAAATTTCAATTATTAATTAACCGAAAAAGGCAAATCGGCACCAGTGAGAATCGAACTCACGCTAGTAGGCTCGCTATGCATACGCACTAGCCACTACGCTATGCCTCCCACATTAAACAAAATACAATCAGAGTATTATAAAAATGTTCAGCTTATTACTTGCTTAGATAAATTTAAATTCTCTTCTATTAAAATATTTCTTTTAGAGACTGTAGAGTCCACAGAGTGCTAAAATCATGTTCTGACACTTATGTCACTCGTGACGAAGGTGTCAGAATATGACGGTTGTCTAAGTTATTTAAATTAGAAATTATAGTTACCTGGCGTCGTTTGTTTTTGAATTGGAAGTTTTGGCGGTTCATTTTCTTTCGCATTTATTAATGGAAGCTTCAAATTTATACTGTTTCTTATTGGCTTGGAAGGTGGACAAGGCGTCTGAATATTAAGACTAAAAAAAAAGAAAAAAATACAAGTGTTTAATGGTCTTTATGACCCTTTTGAAAGTCAATTTGGAATTGGTGCAGAAATTTAACCTCTCGAATTAAAAATGTTAGTAATATAGATTTTCTATCACATAATTAAGTGCTGGCTAAATATTATACACCGCTGTAAACGCTTAAGGATCAAAATATATTTTTTCACTACCAGCCTAAAAGCACATCGTTATTGCTGTTCTTTTCATTGGTAGAAATATTATTTCTCTACCTATGACGTCAGGGGTTCTAAAAATAATGAAATTGCACCATGGTTAATAATGAATTTTTATTCAGCTGTTTTGGCATATGACGTTTCACTTAATTATTAAATCACATTGCTATTTACTAGCGTCTTTAGGCACCAAATTTATTTATTGTATGATAAATTAAAAAATATTAACTAAATTAGTACCTATAAAACATGTTTTACAAAAAAACACTTCGAAAAGTGAAAATCATTGGTCCATCATATTCAATCATAGATTATACAACCCATATATTACCATAAGGATCATAGATTACTAGAGGTACAACCCCATATATTGATTTTTGAGGCAATAGATTCTCCCTCACAGTTTTCGCCTGTCCCCTTATTTCTGGGGGAGTACCAGAATCATCATTTTGCATTTCACTTTCCATTTTTATATATTTTATTATACTTAACACGGAAACACTTTCTAACTTAATAATTTTAGCAGATCAACAGAAAATTTCTGCCAGAAATGTCAAGTTATTCATTTGTTTTTTTAATGGCCGCGAACGGCCAGCGTGATATTTTAAATTTATAAGCTTTTTCATTAAATTTTAGTAAAATAAATAAATAAATAGCTAATTAATTGTACTGGTAGTGAAAAAAATACTATATTTTCCACGTGAGTGAAGATTTAACATTTTAGACCGCGTCTTGCGGGCTTCGCGCTAGCGCGCTCATCCCGCAATTTGACGCAGGTCAAAAATGTTAAACTTCTCTCACTTGGTAAATAATATACTATTACAGGCACTTTTGAGTTTACGGCTCGCAAAAACATTTTATTCAACAGCAGTAAGTGTACATGTACTTCTTTCGTAAGAGAACATTTGTGTCTAAAAAAATGTTTTGTAGCTGTAACCATATAATAAATATTTTTTTTGTATGTTTCCGTAAGCAAATGTAAGGCCAGTCACATGTCCCAGCTAACAATTTTCATGTTCGCACTGTTATATTTTAATATTTATTTAATAATATAGTGATGTTTTGTAAAAATAATATGTTTCAGAATATATTAAATAGTTTTTATCGAATGCTATTTGCTCTTCATAACTTTTTATAACACGTTATGGGTCTGTCCCTAAAACTACAGGTAACACCGGTCACGGTCTCAATTCAAAAATGACGGTTAGGGGCGGTTTTATCAGTTTCGCTCAAACAGCGAACTGTGCCAATGGTTATTGTGGTGTTGTTTATGGCCAAGGTAAGTTTTTAACCTATCTGTGTTAAAATTAAGTAAACCATTACGAAAATCTTCCTAGCGTACGTTTTTGTCTTGTAACACCGGTCACAGGGTGTACTTACTTAGTTAGTAGAATAATTAACCTAAAAACTTCATGCCATAGTTCCGGCAGAGAATATTGAGCATTTTAAATCTTAAAAAATATTATATGTTTTTAGGTAGAGCCGAGAAATATAAAAACATTACTTAATGTAACGCCGGTCACAGTAACGCCGGTCACAAATTTGAAATTTGCATATGAAAATTTGCATGCAAATTTTACATGCTTTTATTTAGCGCGGAAATTTATAAAATTGTTAAGTAGATACATGCACAAACACAAATTAGTAGGTATTGCTGTATTATATTATTTTTTTTTCAATTTTTTTTTTTCAACGAAAGTGCCTGTAAATAAATTTTGACCCTTACGCGCTTAAGCAATAAAATAAATGAAATAATTCATTTAAAATAATAAATATCGTTAAAACATACCGTATATCCTTGGGATATACGGGCAGTATATCCTCAGGACATACCTTTCGGGATATCCTTGTGACATACGACTAATGTCTCGGGACATGCAACATTGAAAGGATATCCGCGGGATAATGTGTAGGCTATTAAAACGGTAACTTGTACTTACTTTGCAATATCGCTTTCGGTTTCTTCCTCCAAACTATCTAATTTGTCCAGAATATCTGTACATCGTTCTGAATAAAAATCGCTTTCTGCTTCAAAAAAGTCGCTTTGACTTGGAACTGGAATGGTGCTATTGACTAGTTTCGTTTTATTGTCATTTACAGGTGAAAATGTTTCCGCTGTTGGAGTTTTATCATCTCTGGATAAAGATTGTACTAAAACAGGTTTTTTTTTAATATTCTATTTCTGCAACTAGCATGAAACGAATATTAAAGCTGATTTTCGTTTGGACTTTTTAAGATATAAGAACATTTAAGTCATTAAAATAAGAACTTCTGGGTAATAATGAACGTTTACCGTTTGTGTAATAATTGACCCATCCCTAGGGCCCAATGATTATCATGGATTTCAACCTAAAATAATCCTGCGCGTGGCCAACGTCACTGTAAGTGACGTTAGCCACCTGTGTTAGGACTTAAGTCATTTGCTGTACTATTTTTTTTAAACGTTAAAAATATATTTCAAAAATCACAAAAAAGGTTATTAAGTCGAGTAAAAAATATGAATTTTTATTTAATTATATTTGGTAATTAGTTAATAACTTTATATTTGGATAAAATAAGATGTAAAACCCAAAACGGCTTTTCTGATGTTTAAAAAATAAATTTATATACACTTACAATTTCTTAATTTTTATTAATAATAAAAAAATATATAGTTAATTATAAGTTATTTTTGTTTAGTTTTTTCTCATTCTTTTAAATTTAATCTTTAATAAAAAAATATACATTAAGTAAGGAAGATGGGCTTATAGTGGGTTTTCTAACAGGACATTGTCCTTTAAACAAACACATGCACACTATTAGGGTTAGGCCGAGTCTTAATTGAAGAAAGTATGGGGTTACAAAAGAAACAACACTTCACTTAATGTCTGAGTGTAACATGCTAGGAACACTTAGATTTAACTGTTCTGGTAGGCAATACCTCCTGCCACACAAAACTTATTAAGCTTCCAATGAATTCGATTTTGATTTTTGTCAAAAGCATTAATAATTTGTTTCCTGCGAGCTGGGTTAGCAATCTCCGTAACCGCCCTAAAAAAAACGGCCTAAAAAAAAGTATTTTTGGTCCTTGTATCATAAAATAAAAACTATTGTTTTTTATTAGTCGATAAATATAAGATGATTAAAACCTAATCTGCATAGTAACTGTTATCTAAATATGATTTTATTTCTAAATAAATGGGCTCATTAAGACGAAAAAAGTTGTGCAAATTTTCAATAAAGTATTACAAATATGAGGTTGCCATCTAAGATTTTAAAGTTGGGGTGGCTGAAGAGGGTAAAAATTAGAGGTAGGGGACTAATATCGAAATATATTCCTTTAAATGCAAATTCAGCAATTCAGGTTTACAAATGGAGGAAATCTTGGAGGTAATCTCTCGGGGAAATACGGGAGAATATCATCTTTGCCAAATGTAGAACCTTTTTTAGGTTATTTTAAAGTAATTTCGAAGTATAGGTACCTTATTAAATTCCGAGAAAAAATTTAAAGGATCTTGAAAAGGGATTACCTTGTAGAAGGAATTCAGGTGTACCTTTTTTTTTCAGCCGTTTGCGCCTCGGTAAAAATCGACTTGTCACAGACATTTCAACGTTTACCGAGAAAAATTGTGTGTCTGGGCAACACACTGTGAGAACCCTGGTAGATCAAAAAATGTAATAAGAAATTGATCTAATTGACGTTGCTATTTTTGTTTTATTTGTATTTCTGCGAATAGAACTCGGGGAAAATAATCGATTAGTCTATTCCTTGTCCTTGTCGACGAATGTCAGACGTTTTGCCATAAAAACAATCACGCAAAGCTAAACTTCCTGAAGCATTAGTAATATGATCTTGATTTATTATTAATGGAGCTCTCTACAACTAGAATTATGAAACAAAAGACGTCTACCCTATCTCTATTTCATTTGTGCTACACTTTCCAGCCAACCAAATAAATACTGTATTTGTTTTTCATACAACAAATACAGTATTTATTTGGTTGGCCGGAAAGTGTAGCATTGAGCGGCACGAACGAACATAGCTAATGTGAATCTGTAGAATAAGATAATTCTACTAAAATTTAGATGGCGCCAGTAATTTCTTTAATAAAAATAATATAGTTAATCTTTTCGCCCGGCCAAGTAAATATTGTATTTGTTCAACAAAGAACAAATACAGAATTTGTTAGGTTGGGTGGAAGTGGGAGTGTATGTATGTCTTCTATCCTTTTTGGGTAGAACTTTTGTCCCTGTCTAATCTAACGGGAGAAATCGCCATTAGGATCATATTTAAATGCAAATTTTTAGTTATTTAGCAATAATTAAGTTAATAAATATGTACCATACTATGGTAGTACGAAAGTGTGGCACATAGGCGATTTTAATTAAAAAAAGTTATATAAATAATTACATGTTCTTCAATCATAACTATTTAACGTCTGGAACCGATTTTCTTAAAATAAAACAATATGTTATGCACCAAGTACGAGAATCTAGCACTGAAATAGGTTTGCGTCAAGGTGTGTATATAAATTTTCCTACGACCTAACTCCTATTATAGGTGTTAGGTATAATACATACAAAAAATGCAGCCCATTTAGTATAAAAAACCAAAATCCAAAATTAAGTGAGGTATTATTTACTTGTACTTCTAAGTTGTATATGTAGAATAAACCATTTTGTTTATATTTTAAAAAACGGAACAGAATCACTATCATCATTAAAGTTATTTCATTTTTAAGTTAACAGCTAGAAATTTTACTGCAAGATTTAATGAAAAAACAATAATAACCCTTTGCTGTGAAATTGTCATGTTATAACCTGCGAGCTTTAAACACAGACCATTCGATATGATACATGTTTTTCTTTGCCACAAAAATTCAAAAAAAAAAAATAAAAATTTACACAATTTTTTTTATACCAGGACCTTTGTCCCGGGCAGGGCCGTAGCTATGGGGGGGATGGGGGAAGCCTACCCCCCACCTATCTTGAAATTAAAAAAGTTGCATATTTCATGGATTTAAAACATAAAAGTTGCATATTTCATGGGTTAAAAAAAATAAAATAATAAATTTTTAATTTTGGGAAAAAAAGTTTTAAATTTTATGGCTTAAAAATATAAAAGTTGGGATTTTTAAATCTTAGAATAAAATTTTTTCCATATTTCATGGATTAAAAAAAATAAAAGTTGCATATTTTTTCATCAAAATAAAATAATACATTTTTAATTTTGGGAAAAAAGTGGTAAATTTCATGTATTAAAAAGTTGGGATTTTCAAAAAACTTGCATATTTCGTGGATTCAAAATATAAAACTTGCATATTTCATGGGTTAAAAATAATAAAATTATAAATTTTTAATCTTGTGAAAAAAGTTGTAAACTTCATAGATTAAGAAATATAAAAGTAAGGATTCTCAAACCTTGAAAAAATATAAATAACGTAACCCGAAGGTGTAATTTGATAACTTTTTTTTTGAGAAAGGGTGGGACCTTTTTTTTGTCTAGGAAGAAAGTTGTGGTCCCGGGATTTATATTTTCGGTGCTGGGACCAGCGGAAGTTCACTGGTCTTGCATGCCCTACTTACCACTGATAGGCGTACTAGCTAAATCCGAACCAGATAAACTATTTGTCATTTGTTGTAGGTTCTGAGTAACTTCGTGCAGACTGCTTTTCATTAAACTATTATCGTTCGAATAGTCTTCATCCTCCACATCCTCTAATGCTGCAATATCACTACTATTATTATTGACAGACATTAGTGATGCCATCGACTGCATATCCTCATCCCTGCAAAAATAGATACATATAATAAATACATTATATAATTATTTAAGAAGAAAGTTTTTAGTTCCGAATAAAACCAAGTATATCCTACAGTTTCCACGAAAAAAATTGCATAATATTAAGTCGGTTTTACTTAATTTTACATGGCCTAGTTAAATTTATCAAAACCGATTAAAACTTTTCATCGCTTTTAGTCGGCTTTTACATGGAATCTCCGATTAGAAGAATCGAACATCCAAAAAGTGTCGGTTATACTCGACTTTGCATAACCGAGTTAAATCCATTAAAGTTAACTGAAAATAATCTAACTACTCAGTTGTACGGAAAGTAGCTTAAAAAAAATAAAAACAGGTAAAATTTAACAAAATATTTTATTCGCAACTGTATATGTAATACATACGTTACATGTATTACTAAAGCTCGGGAAGTACGTCATTACAGGTCCTGTAAACTAAATATTAATGGTCTGCATTTAAATCAATAATTTCGCTAGATGGCGCCAACGTTTAAAATATCGTTAAGCAAGATGGCTGAACTGCTGTTGTCATGATAAACAAGAATATAATAATACATTTTGTTTAAAAGACTTAAATTGTACAGTTTTAGTCAATGTTTTTTACTTTTGAGACTGTGAAGGATAATAAATGTTATAAACGGTACCGTGTGAGCTATTAACAAATGTTTTTTTGCTGTTTTTTTTGCGTACGCGTATGTGAAACTTCAGTTTTATATGATCGTGCTTTTCTTGTATAATGCAGGAAAAATGATTTGTGGTAAATATGAAAAAAACTATTAAACAAAGTATTATTTTCTTTATTTCAATTCAAACACTAGTTAAAAAAAATAGTACTTTGTTTTTAAATAAAAACAGTTGCGAATAAAATAGTATGCAGGTTTCCTGGAAAATGGAACTTTTCCTCGACCTATAAATGGTCTCGGCACTTCGCAAAGGTCTCGGAAAAGTACTATTTCCCGAGTTGACCTGTAATCTACTATTATTCGATCATACCTGTATTTTACTAATTTTCAGCAGGGAAGTCAGAAATCTCTAAAATTGAAATAAGTATTGTAAAAAAACTCTATTGGACTTTACACGTATTGTAAATTTATTATTTTTTTTTTTTTTGAAAATGGGCTAAAAGACCCAGACCAATAGCCTGTTTGGACTGTAGTTTAAATAAGAATTTTATATTTATTTTTATATGCTTTATAATATTACGCAGACGATATCAAAGATTAAACAATAACTTTTAACGATAGGTTGTTTAGACTTTTAAGGCCAGGTAAAAAAGAAGAATAAAGACAAAAAATAATTTAAAAAAATCAGTAATCACGACTTCTTCAAAATACGATGGGTCCCTTCGAGGGTCCCTCAAATAATCATTAATTTAATACGTTTGACTACTTTTACAAATGTAATCTAACCACTTCTCATTAGTCGTACTAGGAAAAATCCATGTTAATGGATCCACATATATAATCTATACATTATAAATTATAATTCCTATGTATAGATTATACCGGGTGTTTAACAGAGTACTAAATTTAAGGGGTGAGTCTACATTCAAAATTATGAAAAAAAGTCCTGGTTATTCCGAAAATGGGCCCTAAGGGTCTAAAATAGTAGGTATATTCAATATGTCTGGAAACCTCCAGCAACGAAATTTTGCACATGCTCTTTAATTGATAACAGCAATCATTCTATGTAGTTTTTGTTTGGGAACTTTAACCTAAGGGAAGGGGGGACTGTCACTTTTTTGCCCCAAAACTTTTTTGTCTGTAGTTTTTTTCACATTTCCCAACCAAATATGACACCTTCGTTAAAAAAGTATTCTTTATGTTACAACATAACGTTACATCGCGGTATACCGTAGGACTCATTTCCGGACAAAACTTTATAGAAACTTTTTTTTAATATTTTAATTTAGTACCTACCTATCTATATTTTTAAAATATCCTGCATATTGGTAAACTAGTTACCATGAATTTTTCCTAGTAAGACTAATGGGAAGTGGTTAAATTATATTTCAATATAATAATTGAGGATACCAGAATTAGAGCGGCCTAACCCACTTTGCACTTGGCTGGTTTTGGATTAAATATATTATTATTATTATTATTATTATTATCATTATTATTATACTATGAAAAAAAAAACAAATAAAAAGACAAAAAAGTGCAAAGTGGATTAGGCCGTTTTGGTTCTGATAAACTTAATTATTTATGATTTAAAATATAATAGATATTATCTTATAGATAATATCCAGGGGAGTGATTATCCACGATTATCCAAGTGTCATGGATTATCTTAGAAATTACTAAGGGCATTAGATCAGTGTCGCCGTACTTATGAAATCGAGTTTTTCTACTAGCTAATTAAGTGGGCTTAAAAGCAAAAGGCACTAAGTTAATTTAGTTGAATCAAACTACTTCATTTTTTTTATATATCAACAAATGGGACATCGGACATTTAACTGCGATTTGCAGTAGTTCCTTTTTCGAAAAATAATTGGTACAAAAATTAAAAAAATAAAATGAATGTTAAATTTGTCAATATCTCCAAACCATGGTTTATGACTTAGTGATCTTTGCTTGTAAGTCCACTATATTATAAATCGTTGTCAAGGCTTGTCTACTTGACAATCAATAATCCAATCATTGAAGACAAATGAATTTGGTGAATTTCATTTTGCGTTTTTTTAACTTTATGTCCATCAAGAATTTAAAATAAAATAGTATATTACATACCGAGGTGGAAACTGTTTCATTTCCTGAGGGAAATTTAGCAAATCGAGGAGCGTAGCGTAGCGAAGGACAAATGAAATGTTGAACCAAGGTTTGTATACTATTTTATTCACAGCTATACCTGTTTTATTTACAATAATTTGCCTTATTTCCCACTACAAAAACTGTTTGAATTTTGACGCCATATTGAAAAGTTTAGTTGCAGTGAAGTTTGTTACAAATGTTGCTTTTTGAGTCTTAGATTATTACATTATATGACCTTTTTTTATGTATTTTTATGTATAGGATTATATTAAAACTAAAAAACAGGAAAAAATTTACGCTAAAAGAATAATTGGGCAAAAAAGTGCTTGGACCTTCCCATTTGGCCCGCCCTTGGCCAAAATTAAAACATGAAAATAGTATATATTAATAGACCTTGTTGATATAAAAACACATGTATAAACTCATTTCTGTAGCTCAAAGGCTTCCTGAGATATTAAACGAAAATCTAATTTGCGGGCCTGTCACTAAGGAACCGTAGCTCCCTTACAAAGAATTTTTGGATATAAGTTTATATGAACTTTTTTTCATGTCTTTTGATAGGAATTTACCTCCAAAAGTTGTGAAACGCTAACTTGAAAAAAGGGTCTTGCATATTAGGGTGCACTGGAAACTTTAAATTAAAAAAAAATCGCTTAAATGACCTAAAGTAGTGAAACCCCTTGACGACTCGACTATGGTG
The DNA here is from genome assembly GCA_958510825.1 of Brachypterus glaber. Taxonomy (NCBI): domain Eukaryota; kingdom Metazoa; phylum Arthropoda; class Insecta; order Coleoptera; family Kateretidae; genus Brachypterus; species Brachypterus glaber. Next base: position 73,999,148 of record OY294045.1, on the reverse strand, counting down.
GTCCTAAATTAACCACTGACATTGCTAATTTTCTGTCGCACAGTGTAATAATTCATTTTCCAACTTTTATGAATAAAATAGTTTAAATATATATATATATATATACTTACGTCGCTTTTCCTTCCCTCAATAGTACACAAGAAAGGGTGCAATCTAGTTTGGCGCTAGTGATTTTTTTCTTCGAAGTGGGCTTAAATATAATTTGTAGTTCGCTTTGAGTACTTTCGATGCTCGCATGTTTTCGCATGTTGACATGAGCTACGGCAAGTTGTCTTCGTTTCCCACTTGCAGGTACCTTGAAACAATTTGGTAATTGGTAACTGATACAAACAGATTTTTTTAACAATACAATACAAGTTGGGTTTGAGAAAACAGTTCAAGTCACTGCGACTAATGAGATCTATTGTAAATCCCCTTCATAATTTAGTCCACATCAAACTTTAGGCTTCCAAAGAAGTCCAACAGTTTTTTGGGGGCTACTTGGGATATATCTGCAGGTCTATCTCCTGGTGTCCTTTGGTGACAATGGCTTCGCATAACCAGGATGAATTATTTACCATTCCCAGGTTTAGGGCTAAGTTTGCAATATATTATAGAGAAATGCATAAGATAGGGCAAGAATTTGAGAAAAAGTTTGCCTAAATATAGTTGCCTCTCATATTTATCACTAAATAAGATCCAAAACTGAGCCCCTGAAAGTTTTATTTGGAAGCAAATTAAAACGTTTGAACTTTTATAGCTTTATATCCCCGGTGATTTTTTTAAGCCTTTACATAAGATATATTAATATATAATGTAATTTAAAGTTATGCTTTCATATCGGCCCAAATTGAACCATGAATCATGCCAACTGTAAATCGTCATATAGGGTTTTTTGGTGTCGTAGCGAGGGTCGTACTTTACAAATTTTTGGTCAAAACTTAAAAACTCTAAATCAATTTTCCAATAATTAATCTCCCGATCTCCCGTACAATAAAATTTAAATCACCCACATTGTGAATGCGTAGAGCGTGCGATTTTAATCGGTTTCTTCCAACTGAGCGACTTGCTATTGATACTTATTTAGAGTTGGATTTATTTTTTTTGGATTTTTTATATGATAACTTACAAATGTTAGCCCCTTCAAAATTGCCCCTTAAGCTTTAGTTTTTTAAACTATTTATTTCTTTATCCACAGATTATTTTAAGTTAATACTAATATTTTTATATTTTTGTCCTTCTAGAAATTCCATTTCTCCCACTAGCGACATAAAGGTCGTGCGAACTAAAAATTTTCGAACTTCCATTTTGCTTTTTCCCGAAAGCTTTTGACTGCGGATTTTTTTTTGATAATGACCGTAAACCGTCTCTTTTTTATAACCTCATTTTTCTCTTATTACCCCGATCTCCCCTACAGGGAAATTTAAATCACACGCATTGTGAATGCAATTTCAATCGGTTTCTTTCAATTAATAGACTTGCAATTGATGCAATTCCACATGATATTTATAAATGTGAATTAGTTCAAAAATGGATTTAAATCTTTTCATCTATCTGTACTCGATAAGCCAGATTTCTCACAACCTACGTAAATAGTTGAACTTAATATAGATAAATAAATGCAAAGTGGGCGACGATGAAAACAAAAACAAGTAAACGTCTTGGAGAATTAAACTGTATTTTGAGATAAGAGCGATTCCAAGCCAAACTGGTCGTGGCAACAAAATATTGAACTTTAAAAGTTATATTTGAAGAAATATTCGTCAGTTCTTTAATAATAATAATAATAATACTCTGTAGTTTAGACATAATTAGCATTTATTTTTATTTCTACTTTTTACAAGCCCTAATGACCTAAAGCCGGTCCCACACAACTCATCAAGTGGGGTCAAATGACAAGAACTCACAGTAGGCAAAAGCAAGTCGCTTAATCATGTGCGTACATGCTATTGCCTTATAGTCCAGTCAAATAATAAAAGTAAATTGACATCGGATTTTAGGGAGTCGTGACGTCAAAACTCATAGCCGGGTAGAATAAGTTAACAAATTCATATTAATTTTATAAAAATGTTTAATATGTTGCCAAACTACTACAGTACCAAACAAAATTATATAAATATTATGAATACCCCGTAACATTTTATTTAAGTAAAAAAAAATAAAAAAATAACAATTCTGAAAATTACGATTTAGTTGGGCTCTTTAATAATCCAAATTATATTTTATAGTATTGTAGCATGGTAGCTGGGTATTACTTTTTCCAAGTTAAAAAAAAATCTGCCTGGTCAATCAGTTTTTATTCGCAATAAAAGGTCACGTGACTTTTATAACTTGTGATTAAAATTAATTTTGTATTTTTCTACTTACTTTAAATATTAAATTGTCCTTGCTCCTCATCTACTTAATGGCTTTTTGTATTCACATGTCTTAAAATATCAGTTTTTCCCTGGTTAAGTATTTTTTACAAAATGTGCAGTGTAAAATATTGCCGTCGAACTCCAGTACTGGATAATCTTCAATCCACGATTAACCGTAGTTATTAAATTAAAAAGTCCAAACCATTACTTAAGTAATGGTTTTACGAACATTTTATTAAGGGATTTAACTAATGAAATGAACAGTGACAAATGAATATTAGATTAGGCCCAATAGGTATATTAAAAACGAAAAAGAGCAAAAAAAAAGAAAATTATTCGCATTGCTAGGTATAACGAAATGACTCAATTTACTTGCAATAAAAACCTTGTTTCCACATGCGAGTGATTCTAACCAATAAAATAACGTACATGGTAAACGCTTGATCTTACATCTCACTTATTTCGTCTCACGCATACGGAAACAAGTATAGAGCTTTTAGATCTCTGCAGAGTACATGTTTACAGATTTCGTCGGTAGTTTGTTTTTTCTACAAACACTATATGTTTCAGTTGTTTAATTTTGTATTTTATTTATATTTTATTTATAATATGAAAAACAAAAGATTTGAGTAAAAATAATAATTTCGAAGAAGTTTTTAAAAACATTTTTCACAAGTTATAAATGTCACGTGAGCTGTTAATGCTAATAGAAAAGGATTGGCCAGGCAGATTTTTTTAACTTGTGAAAAGTGATACCCAGCCACATGTTACAATTATATTATTATATTATATTAAATAAAATTTGGATTATTTAAAAGCACAACTAAATCATAATTTTCGGATCTGTTATTTTTTTTTTATTTTCTTTTACTTAAATAAAAACGGTAGGGGATTTTCATAATAATTATATACTTTTCTTTATAAATGTAGTAGTTTTATAGTTTATAAAACATTTGTATAAAATTATTATTAATTTGTTGTACCCGGCTATGGATTTTGACGTCACGACTCGGTAAAATCCGATCTCTAATGGTAACAGAACACTCCTGTTAGTTTTTTACCGGGTAATTTGCGCAAGAGGTGTCCGCTATCTTAAATTTTAGGGGTGAGTGCGGTTATCTCGGTAAATATGCATCTTGCGATAAAAATGCATATAAACTATTTTGTTAAGGAGGAAATTTCCAACAATTTTCGTTAAAATCGTTTTTTCATTATAATAATAACAATCGAGTTTTATTTAAAAATAGCCATGTTGGAGGTACAATTAGTTTTTTCATTTTTTTAGCCAAATTATTCATCGGAGGATAAAAGTGTTTATGAGCAAACATGTAGCTCTTAAAATTCTCTATAAGTTACATATGAATCTTTATAGGTATTTTGGTACCAAAATACGTAATATATGAAAACTTAGAGAAATTTAAGAGCTACAAGTTTGATCATAAACACTCTTATCCTTCGATGAATAATTTGTCTGAAAATTTGAAAAAAAGAATTTCACCCACAACATGGCTATTTTTAAATATATTTGTTATTAATATATTAAAAAAACGATCCAAACAAAAACTGTTGAAATTTTTCTCCTTAACAAAATTGGTTATATGTTTTTTTATCGTAATATGTATATTTATCGGGATAACCGCACTCATCCCTAAAATTTAAGATAGCGGACACCCCTTACGCAAATCGCCCTGTAAAAAACTAACAGGAGTGTTCTGTTACCATCCACTACTACCCTTTAAAATATCAGCCCTTGTACATTTATTGCAATTTCAACATAGGAATTCCCTGTTATTTGACTGGACTTTTAATATGCTCGACGATAAATTCGCGATGTGTCTCGGACAAGCTTAAAGTTGACTAAAAATTCGGAAATTAATTATTTAATATTTATATCAATATATCTAGCAAGCAATTCTGTGAACAAATTTGGATTCTACGAGTGAAAGTTAATAATAATAATAAAATAAGTTCCAATATTATCTAATGTGAATGTGTTGAACATGGTGACCACCAAAGAACTTTTAACATTATCTTTTGTTTTTTTTTTCGATAATGGTTATATATTGTTTAGGCCCTCTTCTACCAACATCCGCTGTTGAGGAACTCTTAAAGAATGAGAGTGCTTCAGGACTACTGTATGACTTAAATAAATTCTACCCAATATCAAAAATAAAATTAATAATTTTCCATTTTTTATATGTCCTTAATGAAATTATTTGAAGTGGTTGTAATTATAGATTATAGGACCAAAATAAATGCTTTTTTTAACGTAAAATCGCCAACGTTTCGAGCACCTAAACGGTCGCTCTTCTTCAGAGCTTAATTACTTCATTCAGCATATTGTCAACATAAAAATAATATTGGGCATAGTATACGCCTTACGTAAAACATTAAACCATATAACGTAAGGCGTATACTATGCCTAATATTATTTTTATGTTGACAATATGCTGAATGAAGTAATTAAGCCCTGAAGAAGAGCGACCCTTTAGGTGCTCGAAACGTTGGCGATTTTACGTTAAAAAAAGCATTTATTTTGGTCCTACAACCTATAATTACAACCACTTCAAAAAAATAATAATTTTTTAATTAGATAATTGTTTTGCGTGGAAGAGCTCATAGTTAAATGAATGAAAGTTTGTTTACCAATAATAAATACCTTAAATAAAAAGTATTATTCTAATAATTTAAAAGCACGTCAACGTATTTAAAAATAAACATGAGCATGCATCTTAGAAAAAAAAATATTAATAAAATGTTATGTTAATTATTTAAACTAATACCGCCAAGTATTATGATATAACGCTTTCATATGTTCTTTCGTTTAATATTACTAAATTACCCTTAAAAGTCAAATTGAGTAATTTACTTTTATTATAGCTACAAATTTATTTATATTATTATACAGGGTGTAACAAAAAAGTGAGCTGGCTATACATACCCATATTGTACTCACTAAAACAATGAAAAAAGTTCATATACACATATTGTCTAAAATGCTTTGTCTCTGAGTTATGGCCACTTTAGTTTTTAGTTAAGATTTTAGTTGATGTCATGTTGACGGTTATACATCTGACTTAAGTAAAATAATTTTCTTTACCTTTATTTTTTTTTATTATTTTCAATGTTTCGGTGAGTAGAATACGGCTATGTATAGCCAGCCCACCTTTTTTGTTACACCATGTATATTATTTATATTTTTTGAACATGTTTCAGAATGTTATTTTTCTAAATAATATTTTTTCAAAATATAAAAATTATTATTGTACTATTTACAATTACAATAAAAAAAATACGTATAATATGAGAGGAAGGTCTCTTTTGTTTTTAAAAATAATTCCCTTAAAAACCAAAAGTTAAACTTAAAAAAAAAAGAAAACACTCTTTTTCATTATTTATTTAATGAACCTAAGCCTATAGGGGAAGTATTCTTTTGTTGACCAAAATATCTTATTTTGCCTTTTAAATAATTTTAACTTGCGTTTAGGTATTTGGAAAAATACCGCTGTGAATAGTATATAATGGAATGCGTAGCATTACATATCTTCACGAATTGTTTATTTCTAAAATGTTTTTTTTTTTCAACATATTTATTTTCAATATTTTTAAATTTCCGTTGTTTAACCCTTTCCGGATTTGTGGTATACCACACGTAAAGTTTTTTATTGGTCCTGCTTTGTGGTGTTACTTGCGTACCTCCGGCCCATTATCTTTTTTAATATGTACCCTCTACCGTGCAGCAAAAAATTCAGATATTTGGCTATAGAAACCTTCTACACATATCTGTGTCTTGTTTCTAAAAAAGTCAATGTCAATTTGTCAATAGAAACATTTTCACGTCAACTCTAAAACTAAAATAAAAAAAAAAGATTAAGAAAAACAGATCAATAGTTTCAGGGATTTACGCAAAACTCCTATTTCCTGCAATATTTTTAAAGGAGATTGTGAGTTTTTGCACAACATAATCCATCTATTTGTTGCTCCTATCTTAATCTTATAACTTTTAATTTTATGCGTATAAGATAACACGTCTACATAATTACTATAACAATATTCAATATAATATTATCTCAGACTTAAACTATGTGAGTAAGAAAATGATTTTTGTGTAAAATACAGTGTAATCATTGCTAGTTCATACATATTTTGTGCAGTATCAGGTCATCATCGATAATAATATTTAAAATTAAATTAAATATATAATATCAAATATTAATTAAAATCAGAACATATTGTTATAGTCCTCAGAGCTTTACAGCAGAGGATTTGAGGAGAATTACATGTTTATTTCAGACCTCAGAAACTAAAAAAAAATCCAAAATCATTTTTTTTTGTACCAATCTGTGTTATATATAATTGAAGGGTACAGGGGAATCCCCGGTAGACCATTTTTGAGCAAAAACGGGTTGATAATGCCATTCTGTGGTTACTGAAGTGTACTTTCCGAATCAGCTATCATTGTTCATGCAAAACCCCGTCATTTACTCTAAAATATATTTAAAAATACGCGGTACCGGGGAAAACCCCCTGTAGTCCAACATCCAAACGCGCATACGTGGCAGTCACCTCGTTTTGTCTATAATATTATGACAGTGTCATGCAACCATGTATTGAAAAACTCTGAAAAGCATTTAACTTAAAATCACCTATTTTGCATTACCGGGGTTTTTCCTGTACCCTTCAATTATAAATTACTTTTAAAAATGTCCATCCGCATGTCACATTTTCTTGTCCGCGTGATACGGGACATACTTAAAATAGGCAACGCATTTAGAGGGAGGGAGAGTGATTAGCGTTACTATACGTTACGCTCTTTATTATTTTTAAGGAAAAAACGGTTAGTTTCTTCACCAACATTTTTTTTAGGGGGATCTTGGTTGCTAGCGTTAAGCATTTATAGGGGATAAGTACGTACGTATTTAAAGTATGGCTCGAGGTATGACCCCTAACTTAAAAAAGAATAATTCGATCGGCGTTATAGATTTTTAGGAAAAATTTATCTTTGCAAGTGCACGAAGCCTATTAAAAAAATAAAATGATACCCCCAAAATATTTTGAATTATATCATATAATGTATTTTTTTTTTCGCTTGGTCATATTTTGTCATTTTTTAAATAAAATTTGGTTTTAGATTTTTTTTTATCTGAAAAGTCACTAAATCTATTCATTTTGGATCAAATATTCGTAGAAAAATATAATTTATTAAAAAAATTGTTTACTTTTGATTTTACAAAAAGCGTTTTTTCGACCTACATGTATAGAAACTTTTTTTCTTAGTTTTTGATGTAGAATAACATTGCATCATTAAAATTTTGGTTTTCGTTAATTTTTCGTCCTCGAACCGTGAAATTTCACCTTCAAATGAACTTTTCTCGAAAACGGTTAATCCTACAGTATTACAACAAGAGTACCTTTTTATGTATTTTGACCTGAGGAATCATATTTCAAAAATTAAATTTCAAAAAAGTTACACAGAAAAAAGATTGGAGCAAAAAACTGATAAGCCCCCCCGTTTCGCACACCCCTGGTTGAAATAAGTACATGAAAATAACACATAAAAACGGGCTTTGGTAGAATTAGTTGACGTGCAAAACCTCGTTGATATATCTCAAAGGGTTCCTGAGTTATTAAATAAAAACCGATTTTTTTAGCCACTTTCAAAGGGGCGTAGCTCCCTTATGACGCATTTTTAGACATATGTTTATAGGAACTTTTTGTCATATTTTATGATGTAGAATCATCTGTTAAAATTTCCGATGCTATTTCAAATACTCCGTGTATAGTTTATGTAGTTTTTAACTACCGTTTAGTTAATTAGTACCTGTTTTAGATTTTAAGCTTTCACGGCCATTAAGATATAAAGAACTTTCACTTTCGGGTTTAGACCGTGTTAATGGATTTTCACTTTCCGACGTTTCGTCTCTTACTACTAGACATCTTCAGGGATTAATCTGAAACTGTTTCAGATTAATCCCTGAAGATGTCTCTAGTAGTAAGAGACGAAACGTCGGAAAGTGAAAATCCATTAACACGGTCTAAACCCGAAAGTGAAAGTTCTTTATAAATTAGTACCTAATTACAAATGTACTGTACTGTGCATATTAGGCAAGTCCTATTTAATAAATATATTTGATTTGATTTCATATTCCATTTCATGTTATTTCATAATTTGGAAGTAGTTTTAATTTTGCTGAAATAAAAAATAAGATTCTGCTTAAAAAATTATTATTCTGGTTATAAAATTGTTATGTATTATTTATACGTTTCAATTACTGCAAGATGCCTTTGTAATTGAAATGTTAAGAATTAACCCGTGGCAACGTCTGTTGCAATAATATATTTGTTGATACAAACCAAAATATAATTTTTAAATAGATAGCTTGACCTTGGTTTTATTTTAACAGTTCATTAAGAAAAATATTAAAAAATAATGCCGTCAACAAAACAATACTTTGCGCTCGTGTTTTCCCATAGACAAAATATGAGTTTTCCCCATAAGTAGTTCATAAAAAAGAAAAATATTGAAAAAAAAAACAATTTAAGGAAAAAAACAAAAAAAAAATCAAAACTGTCATATCGCCTTTGATCGGTCAAACATTTAACAAATCCCAATAAATAACACTGGTCGACAATTCTGAAGATTTCTCTAACTGAGATTCCAGACATAGGTTTATACTAATTTTGGGTCGCTGAATCCAAATCCGAAGGCCGTTTTTCTCCATCACCCTGAGATTTTTTTATATCATAAAAAAAGTTAAAATTAGGAAAATCGATTTTGTGTAATTACAAGAAAATGCTTTTAGTTATCACATTAAAATTAAGTACGGTTAATAGTGGTAATATAAGTTATTTATTCCCCTACTTATCCAAAAATACAATTGTGTGTATGTCAGAGGCATGCGTTCTAAAGTGTTTCTGTAACATATTTCTCCAACAAAATTTATGTTTAAGAATTTTACAATTTCGATAAAAAATTATATTTATTGATTAATTTTACGTAAAAAACATATTGTACCTTTTGATCAAAGGTCAATAATTTTCGATTTTAATAAACCTAGACCTATAGGAGAAAGTATTATCTTGTTGGCAGCAGTTTTTTTCTTAGTGGAACTTGCAGAGATATGTTTAAACCTATTTTTCTCGAAAACTATTGACCTTTGATCAAAAGGTCCAATATGTTTTTTACGTAAAATTAATCAATACATAATATTTTTTTATCGAAATTGTAAAATTCTTAAACATAAATTTTGTTGGAGAAATATGCTCATTTTTAGTTTATTCAAAAAGTCCAAATTGTTTTTTTATTATAATATCGCACCCTTGCTTCAAAAGTGACACAACTCAAAATTCACGTTTTTTGAGTTAATACCATGAACGGAATCAGTAAACCATCCTACATAAATTATCAAAATTGTGTTCACTTAGCTTAGGAGAGAATCGGCTGGATGGCGCTTCTGCGTTTTTGAAGTTTTAAAACTGAACATAGGTTGCATAGTCGAAAATTGAAAAACGCATTATTTTGAGTTGTGCCATGTTTCAGATTAAAATAATAACACTTCTTTAAAAAAAGACGTTAAAAATGACACAACTCAAAATAATTCATTTAACTGATAACACTAGGCAACAAATCGTAATTTTTTTTTGCCCCGATCGGAAAATAATTTTTTCTTACTAATTCGAGGGCGTAGAATCCGAATCTGACCTTAGAAAAATTCCAGCACCTAAAATTTTTGAGATATAAGTCCAGGAAATAATGACAATTTTTTTCAAAATCTTTAAAAAAAAAGAGTAGGATTTTGAAAATTTTAGGGTATATTAAAAAAAAAATACGAGGAATTCAAAAATCTATATGCCAAGGACCCACTGTCACAGTAAGTACGCGAAAAAAAATAAATAGTTTAAAATGAAAGTGTAGAGTTTACTCTCATTTGTGGCAAAACTATCAAATTTGTATAAAAATTTTATAGGACTTAATTTGTAGATTATAACATTCTCTACAAAAATATTTATACAAATATTATTTTATTTTGCTTAGTTTGTTCGTAAAAAGTAAATTAATGAAAAATAAATAAAATTAAAGCACACAGTGTAAACTTTTTCCCTGAGCTCAAAAAATATATTTTTCTTATCAATTTAAAGGCGCAGAATCCGAATTTGATAAAATCCAGCACATCTTATTTTTAAAATTTTAGTACAGGCAATTATGCCATTTTAAAAAATTTATAAAACAAAATATTGTGTTTAGCATGAGTACGTGGAGATAAGCTTGTCCCCTTATGCACCCTTCTCCTTACCACTTACCCCTACTTAGTTTTGTCACAGAATCCATTTTTTTTAAATATTTTTTTCCATGATATCCTTATTTATTCTTCCTATGAATTTAAAGTTTCCATATTTTAAGTTGGGTATTTTTTAACTAATATTGAGTCGCCGAATCTAAATTTGTCCTGGGAAGATTTTTATCTCCCATGATTTTAAAACAAAAGAGGGCTAAAATAATGATTTTTTACCACTTTTATCTTCTTTTTCTCAGAAACCTTAGGTAATCGAAATATTTTGAGGCCAGATTCGGCCTCAGCGACCCAAAATTAGTTAAAAAACATATGACTCCAATCAGGGCAAGAAACCGTGTTTCCTAGTGTAATTATTTATAAGAATAAAAATGACAACTCAAAATAATTCAGTTATTTATACGAATTAAAATCCACAAAACTGCCTCAACTCAAAAAGGGTGTTTTTGGGTTGTTAAGTGGATTAAACTAAAAATTAAAGTAGTTTTGTGACCTCCGCACTGTTATGTATACTTGGTTTCAAAAATAATGGAAAAGTGGGGTTATAAAAAAAATTACATTGTGAGGAGTTTTTTCCATTTGACAAATATTTGTTTACTTGTCACTTATTGTCACAGCAACGTCAAAGTCAAAATTTTTTGGTGTATTTTTTAAAATTGGGAGAAATAAAGCAGAAAAACAAGAATACTCGGAGAATACTGATGTAAAACACATAATTTTAAAATTAAGGAACAATGAGGAATAGTTGTAGGAGGCAAATTTACTAGTAAGTGTTTTTTAAAAATAAAGGTATCTAAAACAAGTTTTTTAAATAAATATATATTAATAAGATTTATTTAATAATAGACATTTTAGGAATAGGGATATTTTAGAATAGAAATACAGTAATTATTAATTACATCGGCACTTAGTGCTACTAAGAGTGCCGATGTATTGAAATCTTCGCCGAAAAGTCAAAATCTTTGACCACGTTTTTTTCACATTTCTCGACATTTTAGACCATTCTGAGTCGAAATCAGTAAAAAAAAATTTGCGTCCGTCTGTCTGTCTGTCTGGGTGTAAACTCTCTAACTCCATTTCTACATGAGATATCGACTTGCGGTTTTTTGAATATTGTTTCTTATCGTATACCGAAGAGCTGATTAGATTTTGGGGGTAAACGATTGGGGGTAAGGCGGTAAAAATAGGGTTAAACTCCTATTTTTAGCGTTTTTTGTTTATAATTAGGGCAATTATTATTGTATTTGGTTAATTTAGCACTTATATAAAAGATAATTTTAAATTGGTCAAAAAATGTTATAAACAACGTTTTCCTAAAACGCATTGTTTTTGAGATATTGGCGCTTAAAGCAGTAAAAGGTTTTTTATCATATCTCACATATTTATAACCCGATTTCAAAAAATTATATTTTAAATAAAAGCTCTTTTTAAGCCCTATAAAAAATTTTATATACAGTTATTTGCTAGAATATAATGTTTTAAAGATACAGAATTTAAAATCAAACAAAACACCTAGTTTGAAATTTCAAAACTAGATGGCTCTAGTGTACAATAGTGCCGATGTTTTGACAGGGTGCTTGCAACGTTTCATCTAGTTACTAAGGGCAGAAATTTTTAATTTTTAATTTTTTTTTAAGAATAGAGATCTGGCAGTGTCTTTAATTTCTTCGATCCCTTAAAAATAAATACGCTTCAAAATCCAAATAGTATTTACTAAATACAAATGCATAGAATAAGATAACATATGATTTTTGACATGGTTAAACTAACCTTATTTTTATAAATGTCAAACAGACATAACCCATTTAAATAATCCACATCCACAAAACTAAATTTTATAAAAAACTGAAATTTTAGTAAACCCCACTTTTCCATTATTTTTGAAACCAAGTGTATCTGTTTGGACCGATTTAAAAATCTGTAGCCATACACGAACTAGTTTTTTGCGATTTCTGAAAATCTAAGTTTTTCGAGTTGTATCACGTTTGAAGCAAGGGTGCGATATATTAATATAATTAAATCACAGAATTTACTTTTTCTGCGTGTAGTTTAACTTACGTCTTCTAAAATGAACGACCAATCCTTATCCTCCAGCTCGTTCGTCCTGGGGTCTCTGAACAGAGTGATGGATACTTGGTGGTTGTCCGGCACCGGCCACACGACCAACCCTTTGTACGGGTTCTGGAGGGTCGGCTCCCATGCCATGGGCGTGGAAACGACCCTTCGAGACCGTCTTGACCATACTAGGGATAATTTGTGGGGTTGCCTGCAAAAATGAGAAGTTTTTTTTAAATAAAACGTTTTAAGTAATTGGAATACTTTACAAATTTTAACATTTGTCTTCCCCACAGAAAAACATTTTGTATTTTTTGGGGCTTGTATGTATACCGATGACAAATATACAGACAAAAATGTTTTATCACGTCTGGTTGTTTTTAGAATGACAAAAGTGTTTTTAATAACTTGTTTATAAATAACAATTTTACAGGTATTTTAACCTAGTAACGATAAGGGTTATTTTTGGGGTTTTTGGGGTCGACAAATCCAAATTTATTGTCAAAAAACTTTTCTCACATTTTTAAAATATATAGGGTTATTTGTAACATGTAACTTTTGAACGGGATGAGATATAGACTTCAATTTTGGAATGTATATATCACATAACAAAAACTATCATTTGCAATATTTTGAAATTTTTTACTCGGCGCCAGGGGGCAGTGGGAGACAATATTTTAAATGGCACCCTAGGTCTTGTGCTACGTCATATTAAAGAGCTTAAAACTCTTTATTTAACCATGTAACTATTTATTTTTTAATATTTTTTATTTTTTTTTTTTTCTTTAAAACTGATGATATTTTCAATATTTTTTAAAAATTAATTTAGGTTATTTTGCACAAAAAGGTTAAAATACACATCATGTGACATGGTGTGTATCATTTAAAGTTTAATTATTTATCATTTTCACGTAAAGTTTTCAATATTTATGCACAAAACCGCATAAAATTTTAAAAATTTAAATAATTTTGAAGAAAAAAATCTTAAAAAAAAATATAGAAAATAAATAGTTACATAGATAAATAGAGAATTTTAAGCTCTTTAAAATGACGTATCACAGGACCTAGGGTGCCATTTAAAATACTTTCCGTCACTGTCCCCCTAGCGCCGCCATACTGGATAAAAAACTGATATACGCATATTTCTTTGAAGTGTATATCTCATCCCGGTCAAAAGTTACAGGAGTATACCATTTAAAAGAATAACCCTGTGTATTTTAAAAATATGAGGTATGAGAACTTTTTTGAAAATACATTTGGATTTTTCGACTCCAAATACCCCCAAAATGAGGCTTTTCATCATTGGGGGAAAATACATGTAAACTAGTGTTATTTCCTACATATAATATAGACCAATCAGAATTTAGGATTTTTTTTAACCGACCTATCACAAAGGACATGGCACAATTTATAGGGAATTTTGGCCCTCGGTGAAATTCGCAAAATTTTTATATGTTTTAGTTTATACTTTTTTAAAAGGAATTAGGAACGTTTCAAGCACTTTGTATGTACAGTTTTTTTTCTATAAGGAAAATAAAAAAATATTTTTGCCCTACACTCCTCATAAAAATATTTTTCTAGTAGGCATTGTTTTGTTTGACAACTTGTCAGTGAAGGATATTCTGACGTATTTTTGAAGTTTTTTAGACTAAATTGTCAGTTTTATTGGGAAAAAGTAATGAAATACATATTGAAATTGGACAGAATAATTAAATAAGATGAAGAAAAGTGCAACAGAAATACTTCTTAAGGACTAAATTAGTGAAATACGTGAAATAAGTTATTTGCTAACCTGGTAAAAAGTACTAAAACGTATATAAAATTGAATTAAAGAATCAAATAAGAAGAAAAGCAGAATAGAAATAAGTTTTAAGGGAATCGTTTGTAAAATAATAAGCGATTTTAATGAAGAAAGTGTATCCCTTATTTTTTGTACGGCAAAAAAAAACAATTATTTCCAAAATTCTACATAGAAGAAATTGAATATGTGTTTTTGTAATATAATGTACTGGAACCCATGTTAAAACTCCAGAACTTAATAAAATAATAAAATAAGAAGTAAAACAGAACAGAAAAACTAAGTTGAAAGTGAAATACTGTGTTTCTGCATAGAATAAATTATCCAATATAACTATCATACCGAGGGCTTCATAACAGGGCTGTATCAACCGTGTTAACATATAGCAGATATGCCCCTTTGCTATGAAGCCCTCGATAATTTAAAATATGAACACTAAAAAAAAGGATCCATGAATCAAGAAAATGCATCTTTCGATTATATTTTAAGCCAAATTCTCTTATTTTTGGACTATCATTTCTTATGAACCTAATAACTGGCGCGGGTCTTTGAATGGAAATCCGCGCTCTTCATTTAAGATGTTAGCCTTAAAATAAGAGAATATGGTGTTGTACTTATCAAAAGACATGTGTCCTTGATTCAATTCTTTTTCACAGTATTACATTACGACATTTTTATAAAAAAATAAATAAAATGTTTTCATTTCCTCCCATTCGGGGCATCTGCTGTTGACCACCTTGACGGTTTCATACAAAGCAATTTACTTGAAAAAAGGCTCTAAAAGCCATGCTAAATTAATTTTATATTACTAATAATATATAAAAAAATTGACAGACATCAGTTTGACTTATACCAATCAAGCTTTTTTCTTAATCATTAAGCTAATTAAACTTATTTTTATGAGGAGTTTGGGGCAAAAATATTTTTTTATTTTCGTTATAGAAAAAAAACTGTACATACAAAGTGCTTGAAACGTTCCTAATTCCTTTTTAAAAAGCATAAACTAAAACATATAAAAAATTTAGCGAATTTCACCGAGGGCCAAAATTCCCTATAAATTGTGCCATGTCCTTTTAACAGCGATTAAACCAAAGTTTGCTTTTGCGGAATTTTAACAGCGCGCTTTAGCAAAAGCTAGCTTCGGTTTAATCGCTAGCTAAAATTATCTTTTGCTAAAATTTAACAAGACTGAAGCCTAAATTAAATTAAATTTTTAGTTAAGTTTATTTATTTAGTAAATTCGAGTTTTATGAATTTTGTAACCTAAACAACGCTGTACATTCTACCCGCAGTTTAACCGGCAAAATTTAAGTCTCGGGATTTAATCTATGACTATACACGGTGTATTTGAAATAGCGTCGGAAATTTAACAGATGATTCTACATCATAAAATATGACAAAAAGTTCCTATAAAAATATGTCTAAAAATGCCTCATAAGGGAGCTACGCCCCTTTGAAAGTGGCTAAAAAAATCGGTTTTTATTTAATAACTCAGGAACCCTTTGAGATAGATCAACGAGGTTTTGCACGTCAACTAATCCTACCAAGGCCCGTTTTTATGTGTTATTTTCATGTACTTATTTTAACCAGGGGTGTGCGAAACGGGGGGGGCTTATCAGTTTTTTGTCCCAAACTTTTTTCTGTGTAACTTTTTTGCAATTTTATTTTTGAAATATAATTCCTCAGGTCAAAATACATAAAAAAGGTACTCTTGTTGTAATACTGTAGGATTAACCGTTTTCGAGAAAAATTCATTTGAAGATGAAATTCCACGGTTCGAGGACGAAAAATTAAATACTAAAATGTTGAAAACCAAAATTTTAATGATGCAGGGCGAATGTACATTAAAAACTAAGAAAAAACCTCATATACAGGTACTTCCAAAAATCAATCCTATGGTATATGGTCTCCTAAATATGCACCATTTTTATGGTAGCTTTAAAAGCGTTTTTTCGACCTACATGTATGGAAACTTTTTTTCTTAGTTTTTGATGTAGAATAACATTGCATCATTAAAATTTTGGTTTTCGACATTTTAGTATTTAATTTTTCGTGCTCGAACCGTGAAATTTCACCTTCAAATGAACTTTTCTCGAAAACGGTTAATCTTACAGTATTACAACAAGAGTACCTTTTTTATGTATTTTGACCTGAGGAATCATATTTTAATAATAAAATTGAAAAAAAGATACACAGAAAAAAGTTTGGGACAAAAAACTGTTAAGGCCCCCCCGTTTCGCACACCCCTGGTTTAAATAAGTACGTGAAAATGACATACATAGATGGGCCTTATTACGATTAATTCACGTGCAAAACCTCGTTAACATATCTCAAAGGGTTCCTGAGTTATTAAATAAAAACCGATTTTTTTAGCCAATTTCAAAGGAGCGTAGCTCCCTTATGACGCATTTTTAGACATATGTTTATAGGAACTTTTTGTCATATTTTATCATGTAGAATCACCTGTTAAAATTTCCTACGCTATTTCAAATACACCCTGTATATTTCAATCACTATTAAAGTTTGCCACATGGATCTAAACCAGTGAAATAAATTCTACAAAAAATTCAACTCGAAAATACTGTAGTATACAGTGCGGTCCAAAAGTCACCCCCCCCCCCCTTTAACTTTTGAACGAGTTGAGATATCGACTTCAAATTTAGAACTCTTAAATAAGACAACTTAAACTATCTTTTAGCATATATTTGGTATTTTCAGCTCTTAAAATGTGGGCAGGGGGCATGGGGGGACATTTTTTTAAATGGAAAGGGGGGTCGTGTGATACATCATTTTAAAGCTTATGAAATTCTCTATTTAAACTAACATTTTTAAATTTTTTAAAAATGTTTTTTAAGGTTTTGATTTTTCAATTTTTTGTGCTAAAACATTCGATTTTTTAAGTTTTTTTTTTTAAGTTTTTATTTATGTATATCCAAACCAAACTAAAATTAGTTTAAAAGTATAATTAACATTTTTTGTGATGATATTAGGCATTTTTAAAAAATTATTTATTTTTTTTTAGAGGAATTTTGACATTAATGCCCATTTTCAATCCCATTTTAAACCCAAAATTTTTTTTTTATAAATTTAAAAATATGGAGTTAAATGGAGAATTTTATAAGCTTTAAAATGATATATTACACGACCCCTCTTTCCATTTAAAAAAATGTGCCCCCATGCCCCCCTGCGCAGGCCTGCCCACATTTTAAGAGCTGAAAGTATTAAATATATGCTAAAAAATAGTTTAAGTTGTCTTATTTAAAAGTTCTAAATTTGAAGTCTATATCTCAACTGGTTCAAAAGTTAAGAGGGGGGGGGTGACTTAAGGACCGCTCTGTAGATTTAAAATAAATACTGTTATATAATATATATTTATTGTATCCTTACAGGTAGTTAATTGATTCAAATCTTCTTTAGATTTTTAGGCTGGGAACCTCGTATTTTCGATTTCAAATTTACGCCGTTTTCCACCAGAAGATCTACTTACAAAGCTAAATTAAATCTAGTAAAATTTTTAGTTACTTATAATACAATGAAATATGGTATAGTATAAATGGTAAGTATTTTATTGTCAAAATTGGACGTTATAGGTAAGATAAACAAAACTTTTCCTGTATCATTTTATTTTCCAAAATTATCTGTCCGATATGACATTAATTTATTAGTAAATATATTACTAACGGACGATAAAAATATTTCCAAAGAATTGTAAAGAATAATTGTGGAGCCAAACATGCAAAAACCGATAAATCCATGTTATCCAATTTTGAGATATTAGCAGAAAACTTGTACAACGTAATACAAAAAAAAATATTAAAAATACTAAAACGGCGAAAACTGTTCATGGGTCATAAAATTATCGGCTTTTGCTTGTATACCGGGTGTCCCAACTCTATTTACCCAGCGATTTTCTCGTAAACTAAAAGGAATAATTAAGTTCTGAGAAAACCATCTTAAATAAGACAACTTAAACTATCTTTAAGCATATATTTGATACTTTCAGCTCTTGAAATGTGGGCAGGGGGCATAGAGGGACATTTTTTTAATTTAAATGGGGTCGTGTGATACATCACTTTAAAACTTATAAAATTCTCCATTTAACTATATATTATTTTTTTTTTTTAACATTTTTTTTTTGTTTAAAATAGGGTTGAAAATGGATATTTTTGTCAAAGTCCAAAAAATCTTTTTTTTTTTTAATTACTAATTTCATGATGAAAAAACGTGAATTATGTTTTTAAACTAATTTTAATTGACTTAAATAAAAAACAAAAAAAAACTTAATCGCATTTTTTGGTACAAAAAATTAAAAATTCAAAACCTTAAAAAAATTGTTTAAAAAAATAAAAAATATACAGTCCAATAGAGAATTTTATTTGCTTTAAAATGATGTATCACACGCCCCCCTTTTTATTTAAAAAAAAAATCCCCGATGCCCCCCTGCCCACATTTTAAAAGCTGGAAGTATCAAATATATGCTAAAAGATATTTTAAGTTGTCTTATTTAAGATGGTTCTCGCAGAACTTGATTTTCTTTTTTATTTTACCGCTGGGTAAATAGACTTGGGGCACCCGGTATGATGCGCTATATCAAGGAAGCGCTACAAAATTAGTAAGAATCGATACTTAGGTCAAAATATGCAAAAAGTAGATTTATCGGTTTTTGGATGTTTGCTCCACAATTATTGTATTTATATTTATTTTGGAAATAAAACTTATTATTATTGAATGCAAAGGCCGCCGAGTTCATGGTTTTAATAAATTAACTTCATGTAGAATAATTACTATATGAATTTAAGAAAGTAATATTGCAAGTAGACAAAA
Source organism: Brachypterus glaber (assembly GCA_958510825.1). Taxonomy (NCBI): domain Eukaryota; kingdom Metazoa; phylum Arthropoda; class Insecta; order Coleoptera; family Kateretidae; genus Brachypterus; species Brachypterus glaber. The sequence continues at coordinate 73,979,844 of OY294045.1, read as the reverse complement.
TCGGTATTTAGGGGCCGCTGGCGATTTTTTTTAGCAATCTTATTAGAAATAATAAGTTAGACAACAATTTTTATAGTAGCATAATTTTAAACCAAGCAATTTAAACAAATATTTTCGAGTTGGTTTTGGAACGTTCAAGTATTACGTAACGCAAAATTTGGCCATTTTTTACCTCCACCCCCTATGTAACGCGGCGTAACATTTTCCAGAACCCGCCTACCATTTTTTTTACAAAAAGTCAAGAAATTGAAAGGAAATTTTGCTTTAAAGTTTAAATCGGTTTTTAACCGGTTATTGCTTCCGAGTTTTAACCAAAAACAGGTTAAAGGTAATTCGCAACCGGTTAAACGAAAACCAGTTATCGTTTTATGGTTTTCTATCTCTATTTTTTTTGTTTTGAGGATTTATTAAACGCCGTGTGCAATAAAATCTGCCCCCCCCCCCCTCTGTAACACGGCGTAACGTTTTCGAGACCCCCCACCTCCCCTCCTAGAGCGTTACGTAATACTTGAACGTTCCCTTTACAAGGGTCTCGACAAGGGTCGTATGTAGGTGTTCAGGGAAAACGCAATTAAAATATTAATAGAAATTAAAGAAAATTTTATATTTATTTCTGTACCTCAGTTCTAAACTTTTTTTTGTTGAAACTATCACCACTATCACCACTCTGGTACAAAAAAGAAATATTTTGGGGACTTTTATTTTCGGGAGTGCAATTAAAATATACCTATTTTTTGTACAATATTAGAAATTAAAGAAAAATTTATATTAATTTCTGTACCTAAGTTCTAATTTTTTTTTTGTTGAAACTATAGCCCTCTATTATAAAGCTACCATTATACAATACAATACAATAATAATAAAACCTTAGATAAAACTTGTTTATTTTGTATGTTAAACATACTAAATTTAGGGATTACTAAAAAAAAAAGAATAATAAATTACAGTTCCAGTTGCTCACTTCTTATTGTTTTTTAACATGGGACACTAATCACATGCACATTTAACTTCCTGTTTAAATTATCGAGTAACATAAGTCATATCCTGAATAATAAACATTTTCGTTTTGATATTTATACTTAGTGGCTTTTACAATTGTTATTTTTCAACGGTTAACCGAAAATTTTCATCTTCACTTTATTGACTTTATTCTAAATTAGATCGAAATCAAATTAATCTTGAGAATAAAACGAGGGGCTGACCGCGAGGAAATCTTTTGTACAAGCCAAAAGAACTCAGGAGGAACTCCGAGGAACTCTCGAGGAACTCCGAGGAACTCTGAGGAACTCTGGAGGAACTCCGAGGAACTCTCGAGGAACTGCGAGGAACTCTGAGGAACTCTGGAGGAACTCCGAAGGAAGTCAGAGTAACTCTGAGGAACTCTTTGCAAAAAGGAACTCTTTTTTACAAATTTCAGACGCGGTCAGAAACAATTATTATTTATTACCCCCCATGCGGATTAACGTTTTTTATTTCAAAGTAGATGAGCCGTTACAAACACCTTATCAAAACATCCTACCTTTGGGCGCCAATTTTCAAGTGTGGTAGAAATCGTCAGGGACAAAAGCTCTTTTTTCCTGAGGGTAATTTGGGGGCGCCAATAATTTTTGTTTTGAAGGGGCGCCAAGTTTGGTAGAAACCGTCAGGGACAAAGCCTTTCCTGAAGGTATATTTATTTGGGGCGCCAATTTTTGTTTTGAAAGGGCGCCAAGTTTGGTAGAAACTGTCAGGGACGACAAGGTAATTTTGGGGCGCCAATATTTAAAGCTGTTTTTCTTGAAGGTAAATCGGGGGCGCCATTTTTTATTCGAAGGGGGCGCCAAGTTTGGTAGTAACCGTCAGGGTCAAAGGTTTTTTTATGAAGGTATTTTTTTTTGGGGGCGATAAGTTTGGTTGAAACCGTCAGGGACAAAGCCTTTTTTTGAGGGTGCCTTATTGGCAGTAGTGCTTGCACAGCGGTAATTTCTACGGCTTATTTGCCAAAAATTACCTCTTCCAGAGAGGAAGTCTTAAGGAACACAGGAGGAACTCCCAAGGAACTCTGGAGGAACTCCGAAGGAACTCTGAGGAACTCTTTTGTACAAATTTCAGACGCGGTCAGCCCCTCGGAATAAAATCTACTCGGAACTCTGCAGAGCTCTGTAGCTATAGTAAAAGCGAGGATAAAAGCTGAGGAGTAATAGGAAATAACAACGAGCTACTTATTTATATTATTATTTATTATAAAAAATTTATAGTGACGTTAGAAATCTGCAAAATTTGTATAGAACATCATTTAAAATGGTGAATTTTACGAGGTTATGTGTTATTTATTTATGCTTGTGAATAAAATTCTGTTCTAACCACATAGGAAAATTACATTTCCAATTCTCGAGATGCTAATTTGGCCTAGGCTGCGCTTCGGCCAAATAGCATCTCTCGAGTTGGAAACATTTCATTTTCTTATTAGGTTAGAAACATAATATTACTAGGGTCACTTCATCTGGGTTTACTTTGTTTTTTTGTACTTGGTCTGTTTTTGCTCTGGTTTTGAGTTTTTCTTCTTTTCGGGTAGAGCCACACAACGGATGAGCATCGAAAATTACCCCTATTTTACTCTGGAAACTAGGGATGCGAGATTTGGAATTTAATTTTTAAGGTTACGGTGCCGGAGCTTAAAAAAATATATGTGGAAGACTTCATTAGATCAAGACGGCAACCCTATCACAATAATATGATAATATATTTTATCCAATACATACAGATAATAAGACAATTACCAGCTTTATTTTAAATAGATAAACTCAATAATAACCCCCGCGTGGCTTTTACTTTATTGAGTGGATAATTATTTATTTTACCCACTCAACTGTCACTTGTCAAATTATTTTCTTGTAAATGTCATTAAAATTTTTAATAAAAATATGAATTCCTAAGCTATTTATTTATGGCACTCATGGGTAAAACGATATTGCCCTATCGATAATTAACCTGCTGGGCTGAGGTTAATTTTCTCATGGGCAATATCTTACTTTACCCACTAGTACCATAAATAACTATTTTTGATTTCGACAGGTGTCAGTAGAATATAATTTTATAAATAAGGTTTTATAAGTAAGATTTTCTAAAAAGCTAAGAAAAAGTCCAAAAAAAAAAACGAAAACGAACGACAAAGAACGAAAGTACAAAACAAGACTAAGATGAAGTGACCCTATGTTTACCACACTTTAAAAGTTAAAATATTTTCTCAAAATTTACTAGACTTTTTTTTAACTATGCAATCATCCTAAACAAACACGCTTCAAATATATCTGGGACAAAACACGTATTTTTTTTTTTTTTTCTAGCGGATTCGGTAAGTTATATTCTATATTTAGTAAGAAATAAATAAAATCGATATCGCATTTATTTAAGGTCATGATATATCGTTTCCAGTGGCCTCCAACTTTTCAGGGTAAACCCCTTTAAAAGCGTAGAGTGCCATCCATTAATTACGTCACGCTCTAGGAGGGTTAAGCCCTAGCGCCCCAATAGCACACTCAGAGCCGTAGCTAAGGCACTTGTACGTGGGGGTTGAAAGAATAAGAATATTTATTAATTATTTATATCTTTGATACAAATTAAGTATATACGGCAAGTCATTTTTCCTGCTTGGATGCAGGTTAACAAAACAAATTACAATATATATTTTACAAACTACAAAAATACAGTATAAGAAAAAAAATAAAAGTTAAAAAAACAAACGAAAAACTTATACACGAAATTAATTGTAGTTTATAAGTTATATCGAAACAATTTTAAAATAATAAATAACATAAACTAAGACATTATAATCACAATAGTAACAATAAAAATTACTTAAAAGAAAATACATACAGTTAAAAAAAAATGCTTGAGATCATGTACTAACATTGTATGAATAATATTCGTTTAAGTTGTAAAAACATCCCTGAACCAAAAATTCCCTAACTTTATTTTTATATAAACTAACTTTTGTAATACTTTTGATATTATACTATGCTCTACTACACTCTACTACTCTACTACAGTAGTACGGAGACTTTTCAAACTTTGCCGTGTTATGAGAGGGAACCATTAATGATTCCTTATTACTAATCATGCAAATCAGAGTTAGTACAATATAGTGAAAAAAAAATCCTTGCATGAGTTAAACAACTTAATATATATATTGAAGGAGCAGTTAATAAATTATTGAGTATAAAAGCATTTCTACACATTTCCCTATAACTTAAATTAAACATTAATCTAATTAGCCTCTTTTGCAAAATGAAGATTCTTAAAAAAGACACATGAGAATAGGCTATACTAGTGCATAATAAACATTTAAAATGGCCGGCTTTTTTAACGAACTTTTAAGCTGGCGTATTGCAAAGTATGTTGTATTTAGTTTTTTACAAACATTGTTTATATGAGGCTCCCAGCTGAAATGGCGTCCCTTCTGACAAAAAAGTGACGACTAAAAGAAACAGTCCTCAACCCCTTGGTAACTAACTGAGCACCACAAGCAAAATTTTTATGAAGTTTCTTAAATTCTAATTTATTTTTTACTTTTTATTCGTTTTTCGTTTTTTTTTTAATTATTAAATTTAAGCTTCGAGTATGCGCCACGGCGCGCCGTGGCGGTATAGTTTTATAAACTTAAATAAAAAACTAGTGGCTGTGATTTTCGCGCAAGAAAAAGTATAATTTTTTTCTGCGCAGTACTTTATTCGCGCTATACAAAAATTGCGTGAAAAAATAGCGTAGTTCGCTTTTAGCGCGTTTCTTGTTTCGCGTTGCAAAATTCGCGAATATATTTACCACGCAATTTATTTTTTCTGTTACTTATCTGTTTGTTTTAAAACAAAAAAACCAAAACTAATAGGTACTACCTTACTTTTTTAAGTCCCTTAGGACTCATTTCCGGACCAACCTTTATAGGAACTTTTTTTCATGTTTTTTAACGTAGAATCACCTCTTAAATTTCTTGAACTTATTTCTGAATAACCCTGTATATTCTTTATATGTATTGAATTCAGAAAATGTACAAGGGGTACCGGGTATCCCATACTAGAGGCTATAATAGTCCTAGTTACAAAACTGCTCTGAAACAGCCTGTGTCACAGTATAACAGCTGAAAATGTGTCTGGGTTCTATGAATGAATTCTGAAACTACCTAAAGCCTATAGGCTATAGTACCTAGCCTGACAACAAAAAGTTTTCTACTACACACCGTTTTTGAGATAACTGATCTTGTTAATAGACATTAGTGATTTAGTATTTTTGAGTTCGCTGAAACCATTTAAAAAATACCATATCGCCTTGTCTGTTTCGACGCCATATTGGATCAGTCATTTTGATTTTGAATTTTTAACACCGTCTTCGGTTAACTAATAATTCACTAATTTTCGGCAACAAATATTGAAATTTTAAAAAGTCCAAACCTAGGCCTATAGGGAGAAGTATTATCTTGTTAGCAGCAGCTTTCTTCTTGGAACTTGCAGAGAAATGTTTAAACCTATTTTTCTCGAAAACTATTCACCTTTAAAAAAAATTAATCAAGAAATAATAATTTTTTATGGAAATTGTAAGATTCTTAAACATATATATATATATATATATATATATATATATATATATATATATATATATATATATTTTTTTGAGAAATATATTACAGAAACCCTTTAGAATGCACGCTTCTGACATAGACACAATTGTATTTTTGGGTAAGTAGAGGAATAAATAACTTATATTACTACTATTAACCGTACTAAATTTTAATGTGATAAGTAAAAGCATTTTCTTGTAATTACACAAAAACAACTACTAGTTTTAATTTTTTGTATGATATCAAAAAGTTTGAGGGCGATGGAGACAAACGGCCTTCGGATTTGGATTCAGCGACCCAAAATTAGTATAAACCTATGTCTAGAATCTCAGTTAGAGAAATATTCGGATTTGTTGACCAGTGTAATCTCATAAACGGTGTGTGGTTAGTTATCAGCACGGGTTGGATCGAAGTAGTCACTACCGGGGGCAGGCAAAAATTAGAATTAAAAAAAACTCTTTTCTCAAGTAAATAGACACTTTAAACTATTTTTTACCAAGCGGAGTGTCATGTCGATGCGGTTAATACTCAGTGGGTCACTTGGTCCATGACTCATAAAGACTTTTTTTTTTGATAATTGTTTCCCTTTTCAAAAAACGAATAATTAATAAAAAAAAACAATATTTTTATATTAACTATTCGTTTTTTGAAAAGAGAAACAATTTAAAAAAAAATTAAGTAGTAGTAGTACTTCTCCATGAGTCCTGGACCATGGCTACTTCGATCCGACCCGTGGTTATCAGGCTAGTAACTAGGCATTATGTAGGTTTAGAATTCTATAATTGAACCTTGAAAATTTCAATTTTAACTATAATTTCACATTTAATGTGTTTTATTTTGTAGAGCTGTGCTATAAATCCACTTGGCGCTCAGTTAAAAATAATTGAAAAGATATTACCTATTTGTATAGGATGGAATATCATCTATAACTTGAAATTTTAAACTACAGTACTGAGTACTAGATAGTTTTCGTTTATGCATTGTTTCAATTCTTCTTTTTCTATCGTTACTAACAAGATGGAAAACAAAATACGGGTGTATTATTCAAAAAAGCGCAGAAGTTATTGTTTGTAAAGATAAACAATGTGGGCGATCATAAATCTTGATAAGAATGTTAACGTCAATTGATACCATGAACATTAGGGTGACCCACCAAATTTTCAAATTGAAAAATTTGGAGGTCTTATCCCTTAAATTTGTTCATTGTGGTAAGAGTATCATCCCTGATATTTTTCAGAATTTTTGAAAAAAATCTATAGGTCGCTCACAACCATTTTTAAAAAAGATATGTTTCTTTAGCTTTTTTTTAAGTCCGAAGGATTTTTTATTTAAATTTTTTTTAACACGGCACGTTATAAAGGGATAGTAAATGGATAACCTCAAAAAAATACAAAATGTTTTTTTTAAATGGCGGAGCTGGCCCTTTTAAGTTCGAAAATGAGCAACATTGCTTCATTTTAGGCGTAATGACAGATGCAAAAATGTTTTTTTCATTGTCTTATAATATTGTGCGTATAGCCCATAACGCCCTACTACGCTAGAAGGAAGTAACTCCATTTGTCGCATAGCAATGTTTTCAAAATATTATATCAGCGTTGACGTGAAAACGTCGCTAGACAAATGGAGTCACTGCTTTCTAGCGTAGTAGGACAGCCTAGGTCCCCACATAAAAACTACCATAATTTTTTTTATTGGATATACGGGGTATCCAGAAAAAAATAGAATATATATTTTTTTAGCCTTTTTGAAAGATAAATTCGGTCTTTAGCAGTTTAATTTTTTTAATCCTTTTTTTTTTGTCTCTAGACAAATTTTGATATATACAAACGTAAAATTTGTAGGATTTTTTTTATTGGTTGTATATATTTTAATATTTTTTTATCCAAAGGCAAAAAACCTTGAAAATTACTAAATTGCTAAAAACCGAATTTATCTCTCAAAAATGTTTAATATATATATATATATATATTATTATTTTCTGGATACCCCGTATATCCAATTAAAAAAAAATATAGTGGTTTTTATGTAAGGATATATTGGGCTACACGCACAATATTTTAAAACAATGAAAAATTTTTTTTGTGCCTGTCATTACGCCTAAAATGAAGCAATGTAGTGCATTTTCGAACTTAAAAGGGCACAGCTCCGCCAATTTGAAAGAAAACTTTCTGATTTTTTTTGAGGTTATCCATTTACTATCCCTTTATACCGTGTCGTGTTAAAAAGATTGCAATCAAAAATCCTTCGACCTTAAAAAAAATAAAAAAGCTTAAGAAAAAGCCCAATGAACAAATTTAAGGGGTGAGACCTCAAAAATTTTCAATTTGAAATTTTCGTGGGTCACCCTAATGAACATACTATACTAGATATAGACTGACACTAACTAAATATAATATTATAAGACTATTATAAGACTATTTACATAATTATACATTAATTATATTTTAATTTAGCTAAGCCAATAATGATAATTTATTTTGACCTATTAAAAGTATTAAAAAAAAATATTGCGGATAAAACAATACTTGCCCCTAAAACATTTACGAAGGGATCAAGGTATTCTAATAAAAAGGTTGCCTGTCGCTTTTTATAAATTTGGTAGTTTCTAATTCCGACCAAATTATTTTTTGGTCTACAACGGGCCCACTTACTTCCTAAAAAAATGACTTAAGTTTTTTTGTAAGTTTGAATATATCTAAAGGCTTTTAAAATATTTAAAAGTATAGACAGTATCCAAGGGGACTCGCCCCCTCCTGTTATGAGCCCAGGGGGACATGGGGACATGGCCTCCGGGCCCTCCCGTAGTCGGCGCCTATGGTACTTAGGTACTTGACTTACTACAGGGGTCCCACCGATTTTTTTAGATTTTTTTAATGATTTTATGACAATTTTAGACATTTTATGACAAATTTTATGACAATATTTGGGCAAAAAAGTATTACAATTTGAAATTTCATAAAAAAAAGCAAGAAAGCTCTAGCACACTAGGCGAAAATTTTTACAAACTCGAGTTTAAAAAAAAGTGACGACTAAAAACATGGTCGTCAGCCCTTCGTTAACTAAATTAGCGCCGCAGGCGATATTTTTTAAGAATTTTGTTAACTTCTGACGTTTTTTTTTTTAATTTAATATTGTTTAACTCTTTACCAGGGGCTATTGCCCCGCTTTTTGTTTTGTCGTGGGGGAGTGTAAAGTAAAATTTGCCGACTAAATTTTTCTTCCCCCCCAAGAATTTTCATTTTCAAACTCGAATTAAAAAAAAAGTGACAATTAAAAGCATGGTCATCAGCCCTTCATTATATATTTAGCGAATTTTGTTAGTTTCTTTTTTTTTAATTTAATATTGTTTAACTCTTTACTAAAAAGAAAAATGGTAAAACCCCTAGCACCACAGGCGAAAATTTTTACAAATTTGATAGTCTATTTTAATTTATAAAACAGTGCACTGCACTATCAGATTGTAACAGTTCAACACGGCGTGATTGTTTTCCTTATTTAATAAATTTTTATCCTATGAAAAAAAATTTCGAGATTTTGCGAGGCTTTTTATAAACAATCAAAAACGTCAGAAAAGACAAAACAAATCTCTCCCAGGTCCATTGAAAGTAAAAAATATGATTAATGAAATTTTATGACTTTTATGACAGTGATTTAATTTTATGACGATTTTAGGGCAATCTGGGTCATTTTATGACATTTTATGATTTTATGACTAAAATATATATCAAAGTTTTGTTTTTATCGAATGAAGATTAATCTTAATTTTAGGGATGGACATAATTAAAACTTTGTCGGTATGCTTTTGAGACCCCCTTGTATACAGAAAATAAATAAAAAATTTAATTTTATTAAAATTTAATATATGTGTAAATTTTTATTTTTATTAATTTAATTAAACATATTTTCATGTATAAACAATTTTATAATTTGTATACTAATTTAGCCTACCAGTCTCGTAAAAGGGTAAATGGCCTGTAAAATTAATTTCCGCATTTAGGTATACATTGTTCTTATGTTCAACAGCTGGCGACGTGCACCTATTAACCTCTTATGTATTGAATTATTAAATTCTAATAAGAAAAAATATTTTTTCGTAAAAATAAGCTAAAAATAGGAATTTAAGTCAATTCCTACTGTATATTTTGTTTAAATTTTTATTTTATACAAAAAAAATGGCACATGTCATATTTGTAATAATCAGTTTTATTACAATAACAGGGTCGGACAACAGGAATTTTAAATTATTTCTAATTTTTGGTTTGGACTTTTTGTGGAGTTTGTTTAATACATTACTATGCCGAATAAGATTATATGTCTGTATACAAGAAATTATATAAAATATATAGCTTTTACCTTATTTTGATTTATTTTGGGACGTTAAATAAAAAAAAGAATTTTTTTTACGGTCGCTCGTGCGACACCGTACAGTGGGCGCACTGCGCAGCGTTTCTTATTTTACGCGTGTTTCTAAAAAATTATAATTGATGGGGTTGGTTGTGCCTTAAAATCCTGTAACATATATAGTTTACAAACATAATAAAATGGCGAAAAATTATACTTTTTAAGTATCTTATATATTTTCTTATTTAATTGGGGTTGTTACAAATTTGATACACTGGTAGACAAGACGTTTGGTATAGGGGGTTGCACGAATGATGAAAATATTGATATATTTTTCCTTTTTTAAGCTTAATTTGAAGGAAAAAGCCTTGCATATTTGCTCGTTTTGTCGCTATGGGGGGAAGTATTAATAAATAAAGTAAATATAAACTGTTTAATAGAAACTAAAAGGAACTGTCGACGCCAGGCCCCCCTCAAACCCGGGCCCCGGGGAAGCTTTCCCCTCTAAATCTGACCCTGGCTTAGACATTCCTTCCTTTATTGGCTCACTCCCAAGGTGTGGAGTTAAAAAATGTTTATTCTAAGATTCAGTTTCAGCAACCCAAAAAGCCCTATATTTTTACTAAAATAAATAATTACCCCCTGCCCACAGAGGGTGAAGTTAGAAAAAATGAATTATCAGAGCCAGTTTCAGTGACCTAAAAACCCATATACACCAATTTTGACGAAAAGATTGAAAATATTTAAAAATACACCCTGCGGGGTGGAGTTAGAAATTATTCATTGTTAGATTCAGTTTCAGCGACCTCAAAAATTACTATATACCAATTTTAAATTTTTTGTTAAACAATATTTTATTTTTCCCCCATTTCCCACTCTAATTTTTACCGAAAACAATCACAAGCAAGAACTTTTGGTAACCCCAATGTGTACAAAGTTTCAAGTCTCTAGCTTAAAGCATTCTTAAGTTATCGTGCTTACAAGATTTCCCGGACAGACCGACCGACCGACCAACCGAGATAAAACGTAAAAAAATAAAATAGAGGTGGCAGAATGTAAGAGGCCTGTCACTGTTTTTTTTCCGGGCTGCCCTGTCCTGAATGACAGTGGTTTGAAGTTCCAACAATGAACCAGAATAATTTAGGCGAAAGTACCTACCGAGGGGTTTATTTATTGTACAATCCTTGTACATCTATCCAACAATCTTCTACAATCCTTGACAATTCATTTTTTCACAATCATCTGCAATCCTCCAGAATCCTTCACAGTAATATATAATCTTCCACAATCATCTGAAATCTTCCCACAATCTTTAAAATAATAATAAAATAAATAAACCCCTCGGTACCTACTCTATTTGAATCAATATGTCCTTAAATTGATCGGTTTGAACCGACTCGGTTCAACAGAGGTTTGAAGACAATATCTCGTATTTATGTATCTTTATATATCATTGTATGTCGTTTTAAGTCAAGAATCAGCTTAAAGTTGGTTAAGAACGAGCCAAGATAACTATACCTAACTATATCGTAACCTAGGTATACCTCGCTCATGCGTAAAAACGACGAAGTTTACGACGTAAACTGCCATTTTATTGGTAGGCGCTTGCCAAAATCTCAAATGATGAAAAAAAAGTTATTTTTAAAAATTTGAAAGCTATTTTAAGGGACAGGATAAAGAATTACTGGTGGTATTAAAAATAAACTTACCATTTTGATGTAAATTCAACAGCCAGCTGATGATAGGAAACAGTAAACTGGAATTTGGCAGCTCTCTTGTTGACCCTCTGTAGCCTCTTCCAGACTGACCCCATGTTTGCATCCACCCCGCTAACACAAGAATTCATTTTGGCAAGATTTTTTTAATTATTGGATTCAACTCATGCAGTAGCAAAAATAATAATGCAAACTAAGCATCATGCAGCAGGCTTGTGTAAAGTTCCAGCATTATCAGTAAAAAGGAAAAAACATGCAGCAGGATTCAAACTAAAGAACAATAATATCGACGATAATAAAGGTCTTTTATAAAGTGCTACACTGTTCAAAACCATTGTACAGTTATTCAGATGTGAAAACCTGAGAGGTAAACCTCCCTCCAAAACTCTTTACAAGAAATTCGGAAATTCCAAGCAATCTCAATTCCCAAACGAATACCTCAGGTCCTTGCAATGCTGAATTTCAGAGAGGTTTACCGCTCATGGCAACCTAACTACATTGCAAATATAAGGGCATGTCCACAGGCTCGCATAACAAGCATAGTACATAAGAATGCGATACCGTGATTGGCTTACAAGATGCATGACGACACAACAAGCCAATCACGGCATCGCATTCTTATGGACTATGTTTGTTATGCGAGCCTATGGCTTAACTAGTGACATTATGTTTTCTCGGAAGGGAATCAATTACACATATCGTAAAAGTTTAAATTTCAAATTAGGATCACTTTATCTGTCCATCAACAGCATCAGGTTGTTGTAGGAGGAAGAGGGTTGGAATCTGCCTCCTTTTTCGCTATATTAATTTTCGTAATTTTGCGGCAACATTGCCTCCAATTTTTACCAAATGAAGGGGTTTAAAATTTCAAAAATGTAAAATTTCCCAGTTAGAAAAATTATGGACTTGACTCAGGGACATCTCCATGGGGGATGGGATATTGGGCAGTTGGGAAAGGACACTGGGTATTTTGGGCCCACCATCAAAAGCAACGAATTATATGTCATTAGAGGGGTATTTTTAAGTAGATAAATTATTTTAATTCAAAGCATAGGCACCAAAAAAAAACGAAAAAATTTATGAATCGTCGAACGTTGAATATTTATAAACCTTATAGTGTCCTCTAAATGATTTCAATACATTTTTTTGAAAATGTTTGCTACCTTGCGTAAAAAATCAGATATAAGTGGCAGACTGTATACCAGGTGGGCCATTTAAACTGTTACAAGTCGATATCTCAGAAAGCGTAGCAGATAGGTTTTTCAAATTTGGTACTAAGCTTTAAAAGGGCGACACCTTTTTATCACAGTAGATTCTTTTTTCATCTACACCCTTATGCGGGAGAAGGGATAACTTAAAAAAAAATAAATGGAATGGGGGTGGTTTTTATTCAGATTCAAATTCAGTATAAAAAGTTACATAATTGACCAAAAAAGTTTTTTTTCAACTGTCAAATTATGAAGCTGAAGTTTGCAACGTTTATTTGCAACGAAAATTCAAATAGTGTATTAAAGCACTTCTCCATAACACGTTTTTAGCGCACTAGTACTTTAGAAAACTCGCTGCAAGCGGCTTGTTTTCTAAACTTGTACTCGTGCGCTAAAGACTTATGTTATGAAACTAGTACTTTAATATACTATTTGAATTTTCGTTGCAAAAAAACGTTGCAAACTTCAGCTTCATGTCAAATTAGGCTGTTAAAAAAATAAATTTATACCTAATTTTGCAAAAAATGAAGTGACCTTTGAGTAGTTTTCTATTTTTTAGGTTTATTTAATTGTTTTAAACCTAAAAATATACAACAGAAATCAAATCTGATTTTTTCCATAAATTTATATTTTTTTACCTGACGCGTCCGGACATGGAGATAATACCTTTTTGTGATTTGATATTTGTACTATGTTTTAAAATTTTAAAAATACAGCCGTAAAGAAAGATATTGTATATGCAATTTGCCACTTAAATTTAATTTTTTACGCAAGGCAGCAAACATTTTCAAACAAATGAGTTAAAATCATTTAGAGGACACTATAAGGTTTATAAATATTCAACATTCGACGCTTCATGATTTTTTTCGGTTTTTTTTTTGTAATTTTTTACATGTGTGCGGCGTTCCGAGTAATAGGCCTTTCAAGTTAGTTCTTCACGTAATAACCATACAATATTTTCATGTGTTAACACAATACAGTATTAAATATTTTTTGTTAATTTTTAATGTACTTTATTGCAATTGCAACAATGAAAATAGTGAAACTAATGGTGCATAAGGGCGCACCAAGACCTAGTGCGCGCTCTTGTTTTAAAATATAGGATGATTGTTAAATAGATACATTTCTTTCAAGGGTCGATTCTACATCAAAAAAATATAAAAAAGGTTTTTATAAACATTTCCAAACACGACTTGTAGGTATATACGTTAGGGGCTCCAAAAAATAGTTTTTTTTTTAATAACCCAGGCAAAAGCCCAGAACTCGGAACTCCGGTACGTTTTTTAATTAAAATTGTTAATCTACATAAAAATACTTTGACATATTATTTATTGCTGTTGGGGGGGGGGGGCAAAACCATTATACAAATTCCCAATGGGCAATGGGCATTGCCCATCATCCTTTGCAAATGTGATGAGCTTTTTTTTAATCATTAAATTTATCAGTTGGTAAAATTGAGGTAGGTATACCGGGTGAGTTTTATTTATGTTCACCCCCAAAATTAAGAGTAATCTTCATTCAATAAAAACAAAACTTGGGTGATTTATATAATTTTACATTGGCTATAAAATGGCGGATTTAATTTTTTTCTTTCACTTCCGATTTGGCAGGAAGTGGCATAAATATGTTTTTTTTTTAATAGAACACCCTGTATTTTTTTATATTTTTTTTTTCAGCCTATAATTCTATGTATAAAAACCTGATTGTTTTTTTTTTACTTTTTTTCTTTTCGGTTTTATTTGTATAGTATAAAAACGAGATATACATAATTTACCTTGTTTTTACTTACTTAAGCTTAAAAAAATATAAAACTAATATTAAAATAAAAATTTGATCAGTGACAGAGGATTAAAGATAAAAAAACGGGTTTTTGCCCTGAATTCCTATTTTTTTTTGTCCCTGTAAAACTTTACTCTACAAGTATTTTTCCAATATTTTTCTTATACCAAATTTATGATTTACTTTGAAGATTAAGCAAGTAAAAAGAAGGTAAATTATGTGTATCTCGTTTTTATACGCTAAAAATATTATAATAATACATATAATATTTCTTTCACTTGGTTTGAACGGCGAAACCGGAAGTAAAAAAAAAAGTAAAAAAATCAATCAAGTTTTTATTGAATTATCGGCTGAATTAAAAAATGTCAAAAATTACAGGGTGGTCCATTTTAAGAAAACATATTTATGCCACCTCCGAAGAAACCGCAAGCGAAAGAAAAAAATTAAATCCGCCATTTTATAGCCAATGTAAAATTATATAAATCACTCAAGTTTCGTTTTTATCGAATGAAGATTAATCTTAATTTTGGGGGTGGACATAAATAAAACTCACCCGGTAGCGAAGGGTTTATTTATTGAAAAAAAAAGTGTACAAGGATTGTGAGAATCAAAGGATTGTATAAGATTTTCAAAGATTGTCAAAAAGACTGTAAAAAAATTTAATGAAGATTGTGGGAAGATTTCAGATGATTGTGGAAGATTGTAGATGATTGTGGGGGATTGTAGATGATTGTGGAATAATAAATTTTCAAGGATTGTAGAAGATTGTTGGATAGGTGTACAAGGATTGTCCAATAAATAAACCCCTTGCTTGAGGTAAAGCTTTTTTCATGAAGCTGAAGTTTGCAACGTTTTTTTGCAATGAAAATCCAAATAGTATATTAATGTACTAGTTTCATAAGATACCTTTTTAGAGCACGAGTACAAGTTTGGACGCTTGCGGCAAGTTTTCTAAAGTTGCAAAAAAACGTTGCAAACTTCAGCTTCATAACTAAAGCTTATAACTCTGCTCTATTGCAGATGATTAGGTACCATTTTGACTTTCAATCAATGTTAGTTTTAAAAATAATGTTTAAGGCTTTTCGGGATGCTCTGATTACAGCTTGGTTATTGATTTAACACGTTTGTTACTAGGGGTATATCTGAGTTTTGCCCCACACAATAAGCACAAATAATAATAGAATAAAGTGCTATAACTCACTAATGGCATCAGCTATGTACAGACATATGAGCCGCACCTTCCAACAGACCATGTTAAAAGAATAAACCGCTTTCTTTGATAGTTGCTTTTAAAAGCGGACATTTAATACAGCAAGGTCGTCGGCTCATATATGAGACAGTGGTCTATTTTAAAAATTTTAGTAGCTCATATATGAGACACTTGGTCGCAAATGTGTTAAACATGGCAAATAGTATAACCAAAGCACCTCAAAAGGGTCTTTGTACATTTAAAGCTCTTTTGAAAGGCTTTGGTTATAATAATTATTAACCCATTAGTGCATATGACCTGATAAATCGTATGTCGCTATTTTGTGATATAAAAGTAACAAAAAAAATAACCCAATTTTGTTTGCCTTTAGTAGTAGGCATTTTATATGAAGCTGAAGTTTGCAACATTTTTTTGAATCGAAAATTCAAATAGTATATTAAAGCACTTATTACATACACGTTTTTAGTGCACTAGTACTTTAGAAAACTCGCCGCAAGCGGCTTGTTTTCTAAACTTGTACTCGTGCGCTAAAAACGAGTATTTTAATATACTATTTGAATTTTTGTTGCAAAAAAACATTGCAAACTTCAGCTTCATCATTTTATACCTTTTTCTTATAATTTAGTTGTTCTTTTTTGTGAATTTTGTGTGTTATAGTAGAAATATTAGTAATTTTTTGTCACATGGATTCGTAAAATTATGAATGAAGCTGAAGTTTGCAACGTTTTTTTGCAACGAAAACTCAAATAGTATATTAAAGCACTTATTCCATAACACGCTTTTAGCGCACGAGTACAAGTTTAGAAAACAAGCCGCTTGCGGCGAATGTTCTAAAGTTCTAGTGCGCTAAAAACGTGTTATGGAATAAGTGCTTAAATATACTATTTGAATTTTCGATGCAAAAAAACGTTGCAAACTTCAGCTTCATAATTATGAAGCATGAGGCAAGGTAAAGTAAAACATATTTTTTTTTTTTAAATGATCCAAAATCATTTTAAGTAGACTAATTTGTTTTGATATACTATAAAGCACATCTGTATCTCAATACTTTACCAAAAATACTTATAGTAATAATGTAAGATTGGTTTAGATTTAGCATTCGATATATTGAATTCTATGCATGAAAGTATGGCATTTTTTGGACATTTTGGTAAATAATGCATGGGTTCCTATGCTACATGTTCGACCCAATGAAGAAGCTTGTCATAGTTTTTTTTTTTCGATTTAAAAAAAAAATTGTGAATGTTCTTCTTAAAACCTTCTATTAGAGGAAGAATTTTATCAAATCCTTTAGGGGATAATCGACATAGGAACAGGACTATTGGCTAAAATAAGTGACTACTGACAGGCTTTGCAAATTTTCGGGAGTGAAATCCAAATTTATTTGTTCCAAATGTACACTCTAAAATTTATTTAAAAGTTACCATACATTTTAAACCTAAATTCAATTTTTTTTTATAATTTTGGATTATTCTGCAGTTTTATTTTGTGCATACAAACCAATATATCATATGGTTCATATCTCCTAACGTCAATAAAAAAATATATTTTTTTTTCAATATTTTGTGTTTATCTTACTTATTATACTTAAAGCCTAACAAAAAAATAAAAAATAAGAATGTTATTCCAGTAAACTGGGGGTTTTATGGGTTAATATTAATCATAAAAATCTTATAACCAAAGTATAACCAGAGTATCCCGAACAGCCTTTTTATTATATTGTTTTGAACAGTGCACAATTACTAAAAATACTAATTAATGGCTATGTTACTCAATAAAGGGTAAAATACTTAAGTATGTCCATTTATATAAAAAACATGCAATCGTAAGGATAGTATGAACAAATATTTAAAGAATTATGGGGTATAACAAGGGGGAAAACTAGTTGTATCAGATTTATTTTTAAACTGATCCCCTTATCAAGAGTTAGGAAGACAATTTGTCTGATAAAAACCTATTATGACCCTATTTTCTATAACATTTAATTTATTTGCAATGGCATGGTGTTTCCAACTCTTTCAAACACTGAATGTTTGGAACCAAATAAAAACTACATTTAATAAATACAGCATAAAACAAGCAAAATTATAAAGAATGCATTTCTTTATACTCAATTATTTATTTAAAGAACATTAAAAGCTATTAACCTTCGTGAATCACTTTTTTGACACTTTAGGTCAGTTGCAAAATTTATTATTTCTTATTAATAATTAACACAATTCACAACACTTTTGTAATTATACATATCTGCACTCAATTGACACTAAATATGCATTTTTTTAATTTAAAAACACTTTTAATGCGCGCAATTTTAAGTGTTTCTTGTTTTATTTTTAACTTCACGAACACAACCACCAATTATTCTTTTCCTACTGTCATTGTCAAATTAGTCGATAAGATAGTGATTGCAATTAGTTTGCAAAAATGCCGTACGGTGAAGCAGATTACAGAAATCTCGATTTACGCTGCCTGCTGTTTGAGGAAAGTACCAATAGATAGAGCTACCCTACAGAAACCTTTTAAAAACAGCGGCTTAGTTTACGAAATTTTAAAAAGGTAGCAAAAAAGAACTGAATAGTTTACTACCCGTCCCAAAGATGGCAATAGCAGTACTAAATTTCTTATTTGGTTTCCCACTGAAAATTTTTAAAATTTTGGATAAGCCTCGTTTGTATTCGTGCAAAAATGTTCAATTTTTATTTGCGTTTTAGGTATATAGTTTTATGTCGATAAAAATCATTTTCGCAAAAAGAAAAAAAAAATCTGTAGGTCTGTCGGTTGTTGGCAAGGTTGTTGGTCTGTCCAGAATTTTTTTTAAGCAAGATAACTTAAAAACGCTTTAAGCTAAACACTTTAAATTTTACATTTAGCTGTATATTATCAAAAGTTATTGCTTGGAATTGTTTTTGATAAACACTGGGGTGGGGCAATGGTAAAAAATACAATATTTAAAAAAGTAACTAAAAATTGGTTTCAGGAATAATATAGCTCCTGCAAATTTACGATCCTAGGTACATAAAAAAGTAAAAAAGTTAAGGGGGATGAACCACCTTCCTGAAACACCCGGTATAGGTTTACTGATGTCACTAAATCTGAATCTGACAATAGTTTTTCGGGGCCCGGGTTTGAGGGGGTCCCGGCGTCGACATACATATATTTTATAATAAACAGTTTATTTCTCCCCTTATAGCCTTTTCTTATTTTAGATTTTAAGCTTTCACGGCCATTAAGATATAAAGAACTTTCACTTTCGGGTTTAGACCGTGTTAATGGATTTTCACTTTCCGACGTTTCGTCTCTTACTACTAGAGACATCTTCAGGGATTAATCTGAAACTGATTAATCCCTGAAGATGTCTCTAGTAGTAAGAGACTAAACGTCGGAAAGTGAAAATCCATTAACACGGTCTAAACCCGAAAGTGAAAGTTCTTTATAGCCTTTTCTTAGTTTGTTGGCCTTCGATTTGCAAAAAAATAGCTCTGGGCGCTAAGATACCCTAAACGTTTTTATTCGTTTTTTATAGTATTTACAGCACCTGCGCTAGAATAGTATTATAGGTAGGTAAGGTAGTTTCGAATTTTCCAAAAATTTAAAAAGTCTTCCTAGACAAAAAAAATAAGCAACTTTTTTTTAAATGTCCGTCTGTCTGTCCGTCTGTTCGACTGTTGTCGCGATTTTTGTAAACACGATAACTCAAGAACGAATCCCAGACAGCACAAAGATGACTTAAAGAGATCTTAAAGATGTCGTAGCAAGTCATTCAAGACGTCTTAAGAACGTCGGTTTTCGCCGTATATGCATCTTAAAGACGTCTTAACGACGTCGTATGTTACAAAAGGTAACGTCTTTAAGATATCTTTTTTAAGACGCCTTACTAACGCCTTGCACAGGCGACTTTCAACATAATAGCCCCTCCCAAAAGCGTAATAAGAACTAGAATGAGAGGTAATTTGTTTGTCAAAAAAAGACCTTAAAAAATGTGATGTTTTTAATTTTTTTTTTGTTTTTTTATGAAAGTTTCTTTTTTAATTTTTTTTTTAATCTTTTCGTTTTTCGGCAAAAGAAAATTAAAAAAAATATATATTTTTTTTTATTGTGGTTAATTTATTTTTAGAGGTGAGTATCGAAGTTAAGACGTCTTGTACCGATACTTAAAAGACATCTTATAGACATCATAATCAGATATTTTTTAAACATCCCTAAAAAGATGTCCATAAGATATCCTTTTCATGTCTTTAGGCGTCCAGACATAATTAAGATCTAAAAAAGACGTCTTTAAGATATCATGTGCTGTCTGGGATATTCCGATCGACTTGAAATTTTCAGGAAAAATGAAGTTTAAGGAGAGGAAGAGCCCTATTGTTTTTGAAAGTACCCCCTCCCCAAAAAAACAAAAAACTTATGATAACTTTTTAAATCGAAAAAAGCTGAAAGAAAGTTCCGATTAACGTAATTTTTTCAGGAAAAATACTTTTATAAGGACCAATTCTACCAATTTTAAAAGTAATCCCCACAAAAACAAAAAAAGTTATAGGGGTTAAACTTTTAAAACAATCTAAAAAAGCTGAAAGGGAACGTTCAAGTATTAGAGGAAGGGTAGCAAATGTGGGCTAGGTCTTGTAATATGGGCTAGGTGGGTTTCTCAGCTATCCGATGCAGTTCTCTGCATCCGACTATCGCAAATCGTAAATGGCGAAGTTAAACTTCCACAGTAAAGATTCATTAATTAATTCAAACATTCGTTGACATTTGAGAATTTATTTTTATTTTCCGTCCTTTTCAGCAAGCCACAGAACTTTTTTAGGTAAGTTTATAAATTCCGTTACCTGATAGATAACAACGTTTGGACAAACCATTTCTGCAACAAATTAAATCCACGTAATCGGGCTTTGATGTGTGCTTATTAGTTTTCTTCTAATTACTGAGTTTTAGACATAACCTCTTTTGTTGTATACACCGAGTATTTTTGCAATATGGGCCATCCCTGTGTTTCTATTATGGGCTATATAGAACTATGTATTTAAGCCTAGAATTTTTCTAGGAGGCCAAGAAAAGATCAGTAACAGCCAAGAATAGAAGAAAATGGAACGAGGGCGATATGGAACGCGCTATAATAGCTATGAGACAGTACGAGATGGGTACCTTCAAAGCTTTAAAAATGTTTAATATACCACGTTCTATATTAGGAGTTATTTGATTTATTATTTCATTTTAGATATAACTTTTATACTTTTAACTTATTGCGACCAATAAGATTGATTGCCACTTCAAATCTAATATTTATTACATAATTTTGGGGGCAGCCCATATTTAGGGCTAATTTCAAATCGACACAAAAGTGCACCTTCTCACTATTTACGAAATAATGAATTTATTATTTTTTTTAATCAATATGAATTTATCGAGGGGTGTTTCACCTCCAAAATTTTGTACATGTATTGTCAAAAATACCAAATATTGTCAGTAATGTCAAGTAATGTCGAGTAATGTCGAGTAATGTCAAGTAATGTCAGGTAATGTCAGGTAATGTCACGTAATGTTAAGTAATGTCACGTAATGTCAAGTAATGTCGAGTAATGTCAAGTGATTTCGAGTAATGTCAAGTAATGTCTGGTAATGTCGAGTATAATCAAGTATTTTAGGTATTATTTATAAATTTTTATACCGAGCACATTACTTTTCAAGTTAGTTTTTTTTTACTGAACACGTTACTTTTGTACGAGCTTTTGTAATTCATAATGGCAAAAAGTGACATAGTGACCTAGAGGTCTGGCTTACAGCCTCCACACCCTTAAACTTTGTAGTTAGCTAATTATAACTATAATTATAATTATTATAATAATTATTGTTTGGTGCAGGGGAAGTAAACAAAAGAATCGCGCAGGCGGTAGCGAGCGCGTTTTGTTTTTTTGTTTGTTTGTTTAACCTCGTACTATTCTACTTAATTAAGCATCCCCTAAGTACAGGACTTGTGTGGGCTAGTAGTAGAGGGAACCACCGGCTTATACTGACTTTCGAACCAGTTTCTAGGGAGTGTCTGTGATTTTATTGGTTAAAACACTCGAATGTTGCGAGAGTAGGGATGTAGAAAATTAAACAAGTCAGTACGTGAGCACTTGCGGTGAAGCGTAGAATGCATTGCAATGGACTTTTCATATGGAAATATTTTGTTTGGAGTCCTACCCTGTCACTAAATCCGTTGTAATTACGTACGTTTGTTTATTACTACTCCATCTTGAAGTACAATATACTATATAGTATGCTGTGATTTAAAATCCAAAGTAATAAATTAGGACTATAAATAAAACTATAATAATAGAGATATTTCGATTTAAAATCCAAAGTAATAAATTAGGACTATAAATAAAACATTAATAATAGAGATATTTCGGTTATTTTTTTGTAAAAACAGCTTTTTTTTCAAAAAACGTCGTTTGTCTTAAGAAGTCCGAAAAAAAATCCGCTAATTAGAAACTATCCTTAAAATGTCCAAAAAAAAAATGAAGACTATTATAATCCCGCAGTGTTGTCGATTGGTGAATAATTATCCACTAATCGGCAACACTGCAGGATATAGAAAAATCTGATCACAGAGGGAGAAAGCAGCACCTGTAATTTCACAGGGTTGAAATGGCTTGATTTGAACATTTTGCACTACGAAATTAAGAACTAGAGGGTTTAAAAGAATAGCAAAATTTCGGTGACATATTTGTAAAACCGCGTCCCAATTATTAACTCTTTATTATGGTATCCAATAGCAAATAATTATTTGGATATTTTCTAGTGACGTTGTTTATGGACTTATTTAATAACAATACCGTACGTATGGTCCAAAAGTCACCTCCCTCTTAACTTAACTAGTTAAGGTATCGACTTAAAATTTGAAACTCAGAAATAAGACAACTTAAACTATCTTTTTGCATATATTTGATATTTTTAGCTCTTAAAATTTGGGCATGGGGGCGTAGGGAACAATTTTTTTTTTAATAGAGGAGGTCGTGTGATACATCATTTTAAAGCTTATTACAGTCTTATCTACAATGTTAGAAAAACAATTATTTTTAAAGTTTGAAGGTAGAAAGTTATTCTTACCTTAGTATTTTGCGAATTTTACGATTTACTACACATTCGCCACTATGCACTCAATATAATATTTTCCCGCGATATTTTCACGCACGCAATGTCTACGCGCAAGCGTAAATAGTAAGTACTGTCTACGCACATGCGTATTAGGAGATAATGTCTGTACTGTCGAGTAATGTCAAGTAATGTCAAGTAATGTCATGTAATGTCAAGTAATGTCTTGTAATGTCAAGTAATGTCATGTAATGTCAAGTAATGTCACGTAATGTCAGGTAATGTCGAAGTAATGTCAGCCAAAGCGTACATGTATTGTCTAAGGTGAGACACCCGAGGGGTGTCTCACCGCCAAAATTTTGTACATGTATTGTCAAAAATGCCAAATAATGTCAGTAATGTCAAGTAATGTCGAGTAATGTCAAGTAATGTCAGGTAATGCCACGTAATGTCAAGTAATGTCACGTAATGTCAAGTAATGTCAAGTAATGTCAAGTAATAGTTATATCAAGTATTTTAAGTTTTATTTTTAAATTTTTGTACTAATCACATTAATTTTGAAGTTTGCACTTTTTTACCGAACACGTTAGTAGTAGTAAATTTTTGGGTTGGCCAAAGCCGGACAACTAGGCCATTTCTGGCCCTTTTTGTCACCCCAGGCAATCCCAGCCATTTACTAATTTGAGTCCTCCTTGAACCTGCCCGTCCTTTCAATAAAGGTCAGGATATTGGCCCAGGGGAGATCTCTTAGTTCCTCTTGCCCAGTCCGCACATACATGGATGCAACATCACAAAAAAAGATTTTTTAGGTAACAAATGCCATATTACATGAGACGTAACATACATATGTATGCTACATTACATGCCCTATAATAGAAAGATTTTTTAAGTTGCATGTGCCATATTACATAAGATGTAACATACATATGTATGATACATAACATGCAATATTGCATGTTATGTATCATATATATGGTATGAGAACACACCAGATACATAAAATGTTATGAATTCACCATATGTAGGTACAGGTTAATAATATTATATTATCCGATCGACTTGAAATTTTCAGGAATAATCAAGTTGTCCGAGGTGAAGATCCCTATTATTTTTGAAAGTAATCCCACCAAAAACAAAAAAGTTATGGAGGGATAAAGTTTAAAAAAAAATCGAAAAAAGCTGAAAGAATATTCCTATTAACGTATTTTTTTCAGGAAAAATTACTATTATTATAAAAATCAATTCTACAAAACAATAAAAAAAATTAAAAATTTTGAAAAAAAAGTTTTTTTGAAAACTTTTTTTGAAAAATTTAATTTATATTTTTTTCAATAATTTTTCGTTTTTCAAAAATCTTAAAAAAAAAAACATTTTTTTAATTTTTTATGATTTTTTTTTAATATTGCTTGTTTAAAACTTCAGTTTGGTTCGACTCGGATAAATCTCACAAATAAGTTAACTAAATTTACTTTTTTTAAGTTATTTTGGAAATCGACAAATTCCCATAAGCGTTGAATACGAGTATCCGCATTCGTGGTATAACTAATTATGTAATATCTTGTAAAATACAGAAATCAGAGATGTGATTTCAATGGAAATAGAAATTAGAATTTTGAAGTTCCCGCCAAGAATCTAGCCTACATCCTTTGACCAAGTATTGGTCAAATTATAGTAGTAGAGTATGGCGTCATAATTAATCGTTGTGGAAATAGTGTTTTTGTGTTTGCAAAAGCTATTTTTTGAAGAGTGTTTTATGATAGGTTAGTAATAAAACTAATTATTAGTTTATTCAAGTTTTATAATCTACATAATCGTAATACTTTTTTAAAATTAACCTCAAAATAAGATTTCAAATTATAATGGATTATACTTTTTTAGTAAAATGAAATATGCAGTTGTGTCGTTTGTTGGAAATGATGACGTCAGTGACATCCCATGGGATGGATGATGCATCCCAACACAAAAAATGTTTCCCAATTAATTGCAAAAAAAGGTACCTATTACCTATAAAAACGAACAGATAAAATAAATGGAGAACATTTGAAGTCATTGTGGTATGTTAATCTATATTCATGGGTAAGCCGTTTGCTGAGAATTATCAGGTTCTATGTGACAGCTTTGATGAAAAAGAGATATACTTTTTTTATTTATTTATTCTCAAGGAGTTGGGATCCCTACTGTAAAAGTACTGGAAGAAAACTAAAACTTGTTCTAAATGTATTTTGCGAGCTGAATCTCCTGCGAAATCTTGTGTACAACCCTCGCGAAATCTTGCGAAATTCCCCGAAATTTTAAATATTTAACACGTTGGCTACCATGAAAGTCACCAGCAACTCTCGGTATTTTTTTACATTGGTACCACGTGTATTAGGGAACGTTCAAGTATTATGTAACGCAAATTGTACCAAAATTAATACACTTCATACCCCGGTTCTCGCGTTATTTAAGGCTGTAGAGAGTTCATATTTTGGCTACCCCCCTAACACACCCCCTATTATGGGGGTAGCCAAAATATGAAATCTCTATAATCTATACCCAGGTAGCAGGTGATGTTATGTTACAAGAAATTAACATCAATTTTGGTTGTATTTTTAAACTAAATCATAACATCACATAATATTGAAAAATAACATGTATTTAACATCACATTTGCAACGTAACACGTGAGACGTAACAACCAAGTTATTTAATAACAAATATTTACCAACGCTGTGAATATATCGCATGTCACATATTAACGTGGCTTTCACGTGAATGTCATGTTATTTTGCTTCTCACCGACGTTGAAAGCAAAAAAATCGATATAAGATGATGTTGATAGAGTAAATCATTATAAGGAAATTGTATACACATTATTCGATTTCCAATGGATAGGAGGCTCTGCCGGGCTTCTTAAGACCATGGACATGGATTAAGGGAAAATATTCTCCGATAAATCTGCAATTTCGTATTTAGAATCTATCTGTTTCAATCTGTGATTGTTTCAATTACTGATTGATTTTAAATACGAAATTGTTTATAGGGTTATGGCGTTTTTAATGTTTTTATTTAGAAAAAGCTAATATCCTAGGATATTATTTAAATATTAGAGTACCAGTAACAGCACCCATATGATATTAGATATACCAGCGCAGGAATGTGGATTTATGATGTCACAAACACGTTATTTTCGGGATGTCATTGTGTGATGTTATTAGGGGCGGACTTAGGACATCCCCACCATGCTACATTCTTGTTAAATGTGTCTACAATCTTAACATCACATGTCACATATTAACGTGGCTTTCACGTGAATGCCATGTTATTTTGCTACCTGGGTAATAACGCGAGAGCCGGGGTATGAAGTGTATGAATTTTAGTACAATTGAGTTATGTAATACTTGAATGTTCCCTCACCGGCTACTCTCAGTAGCATAGGTTAACATCATATTGTAACTCTTAAACTGCCGAAACAAAAGCATCCATATTATAGGTGTGGTACACCAGAAGTACTACTTATGTCATTTCAGTGAGACGCGGTAATATTGGTGGAAAAGTTGTTAAAAATGTTTTATTATCACAGCTACACAAACTAAAGTTGGATCTCCGACAGACTCTTCTAGTCAAATTCTATGTATTTTGAGCCGCTGAATCCGAGTCGGAGTTTAAAAATTGGGTCCCATTTTCAAAATAAACTTAAAAAAACATCCTTTTTGTACTTTTTCGCTAGGTTTTTTGAGGTCTTTTTAAAAACTTTTAAATTTCGACTGCAGATTCGCATTCAGCGGCTCAAAATATATAGGAATTGACTAGTCGAGTCCGTTGGAGTTCCATTTTTTTTTGTGTGGCGCTGTATTTATTTTATTCTTAGAGATTTTGAATGAATTATTTTTTTGTATGTAATTAACACAAAAACGTATAATATATATACTAAGTATATTATAGTTGAAAATGTAAAATGAATTATTTAGTTTCTTTTTTAGAATTTGCGAGAAATCTTGCGAAATCCCGCAAAATATTGCAAAATCCCGCGAAATCTTGCCAAATCCCACGAAATCTTGCCAAATCTTGGGTAATGCAAAATTTGGTGTACGCGAGTTTGTATGAGATTTACCCCTCGATATTTTGCATTATTACGTTTTTTTTTTAATTTTAAATATTTTTTTTTTTTCAGAATATGTTTATTTTATTATACGTTTAAAAAAAAAATGTACAAACAGTCACCTTTTTTAAAATATATATTATTTAGAATATGTAATATGTAGTTTTAATTTTTTGTATGTATACCTGGCAGGACAACGGAGTGTTAGTTTAAGATATATTTTTATTTTTGCAAAATAAACAAAATTAAGACTTCGACCGGACCCTGTAGATATCGGCTTTAGATTTCGAATAGGTAAGTGGCACACAAATATGTATTTCATATTTGTGTATCATTTACCTATTCGAAATTGGAAGTTTATATTTGCCGTTCAACGGGGGTACGGGGGAATTTAAACATCCATGTTACATATCACCCATATAATTTTAATGTATTAAATACCTCTCATCCATATGGCAAGAGATAACTTATGATGTATTTGGTATGTTTCTGCTACATATCAAGGAGTATAAAAACGACATGGCTGATACCTCTCATCCATATTGCAAAAGTTATATAATATGTTATGTACCTGGTATGTAGCTGATATGTTACATGTTATGTACCTGATACATAATTTGAGGCGGAATTGTTAAAGTCCAAGGACTGTACATGGACTATAAAAACTACATGGCTGCAACATCACATACAACAGTGGTTATGTACCTGCTATGTACCTGCCATGAATTTGTGCGGACTGGGTGGTTGAGTCTTTGAGTTCCAAAGATTTGCAACCTGATCCTGTCGTATCTGACTACCGAACACGTTACTTTTGTACGAGCTTTGGTAGTTCGTTACTTTTGTACGAGCTTTGGTAGTTCGTACTGGCAAAAAGTGTCCTAGTGGCCTAGTGGTCTGGCTTACAGCGTCCACACCCTTGTACTTTATAGTTCACTAATTATTATAATAATTGTTTTTGTTAGTTTGCTGTATAAAATAGTTAGTTTGCAGTTAGTTTGCAGTATATTATAGATAGAATGTGATTTAAAATCTAAAGTAATAAATTAGGACTATATATAAAACATTAATAATAGAGATATTTCATTTATTTTTTTGTAAAAACCTGTTTTATTTTCAAAAAACGTCGTTTTTCTCAAGACATCCGAAAAAATGTTCGCTTATTAGAAACTGTCTTTAAAATGTCCGAAAAAATTGAAGATCCGCTAAAAAGCCGCTGACTCATAAAAATGTCCACAAATCGGACTATTATAATCCTGCAGTGTTGCCGATTGGCCAATAATTATCCGCTAATCGGCAACACTGCAGGATACAGAAAAATATAATCACAGTTAGAGGGAGATAGCATATTGCACCAACTGGGTGGCTATAATTATTTCGGTGAGTTTTATTCACGCGTGAAAGCCAACTTCACAGTGGTTCTTCTGATAAATTGATTGACCTAGACCATGTAGCTCCGCACATATTCATCGATATATCAGGCGGAAAAAATCCGCTCGATGTGTTGAAATTTTGTGTTTAGGTTATTTTTTACCGTGTTAAAATTGTGGCTTGGTTACTTGCAGTGAAACATAGAAGACATGACTATAAAATATATCAAAATATCATTTGTTCTTATAATTTTAAACATGGCGAAAACTTTAATGCCAACCCGAAACAAAAATCCCTAAATCAGTCATCAATTTAAATGTAAGTTTTTAAAAAATTTAGAGCACAATAGAAAAAATTGTATAAGGCATAACACGTTGTTAGCGCACTAGTACTTTAGAAAACTAGCCGCAAGCGGCTCGTTTGTACTTGTACTCGCTAAAAACTTATGTTATAAAACTAGTACTTTAATATAAATACTATAAAAGAATAGCAAAATTTCGGTGATATAATTGTAAAACAGCTTCCTAATTATTAACTCTTTATTATGGTATCTAATAGTAAATAATTATTCTGATATTTTCGAGTGACGTTGTGGTTTTTAAATAATAGCAAGATTAGATGACTATTAATTATGTTAGCAAAGGGTCTGTAAACTTCAAAACCGCTGAGAACGAAATCCTAATGAGCACTAGTTTTTAAATAGTGGTAAAATTTCTTCCACAATTTCTTTTGCATAATTCTATTAGTGTTTTTGTTGTTGATTTCGATTTTGTTCAGATCAAATCTCTATATGTTTTCACTTTTAAGAAAAGCAGTTCCAAAATTTTATAAAAATTAAAATTTATCATTTTTGGAGGCTCATATTTAAATTATTATAGCAGCTACAAAAGTTTTTTCTAGTTTAAAATAAAGTTACATTTATGCTTTATAAAACAATTACGAAAAATGTCTGGAAATCATTTTAAAAGTTCAGTTGATGAATAGGATTTGATGCCTCTGCAATGATGTGGTGAATTTATCTTTGTTAAGCAGTGTTTATAAATTTAACGTCAAATTTATTATATTTGTCCAGCCCATGGGCCATGGGTCCATGTGTTTGTCAATTTTGCTAAATATGACATATACTGCCCAAAATAGTCTTACACAGCAACACTGAATCGTCATTGCAGATGTCTTGAAAAATAGTCTTCAGTTGGATACCGGAAGTGAAATTCATATACTTTTCTTTACGATTTTATAGAGCAAGCATGTAACTTGAATTCAAGCTATAGAAAACCTTTGTAATTTTTTCAAATTTTCGGCAGGGCATTTCTCGAAAACGGAAAGAGATAGAGATTTGGTCTAAAAAAAATCGATATCAGCAACAAAAACACTATAAGAATTGTGCAAAAAAAATTGCAGTTTGTTACTGTTGTTTAGCATGCAGTCTGCGGAGAACGTTTACCACTATTTAAGAACTAGTGCTCATTAGGATTTCGTTATTAGAGGTTTGGAAGTTTACAGACCCTTTGCTAACATAATTAATAGTCATCTTATCTTGATATTTTTCTAAAACCCGTTTCCATTGGGGGGACGTGTGGGCAATGCCCTTAGCTATATTTTTGCATATATTTTATATTTTTAGCTCTTAAAATGTGGGCAGGGGGCAAGCTTTTTAAATAGAAAGGGGGTCGTGTGATATATTAGGGTTGACCTTATTTTTTTATTAATTTAAAATTTTCATTGTGGTTTATCTAGAATATCCTAAAAATATCAGGGTGATCAAACTTCTATAAGGGTCCCAATTGGACCCCTAAAATTGTGAAATTAAGCAAAAATCGTTGAAAATGGACTGTACTTTTTGTACAATTATATCAGTAGCATTTAAAAAATATGTCAATTTGGAATTTTATTTAATGCACATTAATAATATAAAATAATTGGACAAAAACAAAACGAGCTAAGCGCTAAATAAGAGCCCTTTTGGGTGCGTTCTTAAAATATCGTAGTGTAAAGTTGATTTGTAAGCGACTTGCAGCTTAAATACGACTATAACCCCAAATCAATAAAATAAACATTTTAAAATGTAGTTTTCGTTAATAGTTATTAATTATAATATACAATGTATAAAATATTATATGTTCTTGCTGATATAAGAAATCAGTTTCTTACCTTAGTATTTTACGAATTTTACGATGAAAGTACTACACTGCACATTCGCCACCATGCATTTAATATAATATTTTCGCGCCATATTTTCACCCACGTAATGTCTACGCGCAAGCGTAAATAGTAAGTATTGTCTACGCGCATGCGTATTAGGAGATAATGTCTGTACTGTCGAGTAATGTCGAATAATGTCAAGTAATGTCATGTAATGTCACGTAATGTCAAGTAATGTCAAGTAATGTCATGTAATGTCATGTAATGTCAAGTAATGTCACGTAATGTCAGGTAATGTCGAAGTAATGTCAGCCAAAGCGTACATGTATTGTCTAAGGTGAAACACCCCTCGATGTATTTGGTATGTTTCTGCTACATATCAAGGAGTATAAAAACGACATGGCTGATACCTCTCATCCATATTGCAAAAGTTTTATAACATGTTATGTACCTGGTATGTAGCTGATATGTTACATGTTATGTACCTGATACATAATTTGAGGCGGAATTGTTAAAGTCCAAGGACTGTACATGGACTATAAAAACTACATGGCTGCAACATCACATAGAACAGTGGTTATATACCTGCTATGTACCTGCCATGAATTTGTGCGGACTGGGTACTTAAACGTTCCCAAAGATAATTTCGATTAACTTAAGTTTTTTAGGAAAAATTACTTTTATTCCATTCCCAAAATACATAGAAATAGGTGGGTCTCAACTACAGCACAAACAACTTTTTTTTTTGGGCCTGTGTTACTTTTTTTGCAGACCGTTTGCTATGAATCAAAGTGTCTCTTTTAAATAAAATAGTACAAGGGCATTCCACTGCCACGATTAATAAAAATAGTAATTATCATAAATCTGTGGATTGGTTCTAGAAGGGCGAATGTCAACAATTTTGAACGGATACACTAAGTCAAACATTGGCCATTTTAGCAGTTTAGCAGAAATTCTTATTGAAAATACACTTCGGTCCTTGTTTAACCATCATTAGACATCTGTCATAAAAAGGCACTTCATGGGCTAATTTTGTTGCTACATTGATTGATTAATAGTATGATATTTTCACGATTTTAAACAGTTTTTTCAGTGTAGCAAAAAAATGAGCCCATGATTTGCCTTTTTTATGGCAGATTTGTGTTCAGAATCTCAAAATAAATAAGAATAGGGTCTGCGTTATTATCATTATTTTTAAAATTAAAAAAGTCTAAATTTTTTTTTCTATTTTGCGGATCTTATAAGCTTTTGCGTGTTCTTATAGGCCTATTATAGACTTATAATAATATGATAAGAGGTTAGCACTTTTTTTCTTTTGGGTTGGCAAGACAGGATAAAACAATATCGCTTGGCGTTTTCCGTGCATATGTCAACAACGCTTTTAAGTTGAGTTTTCTACGAAAGTATTTTAAATTAATTTTTACCATGTTAAAATTGTGACTTGGTTACTTGCAGTGAAAAAGAGAAGAGCTGACTATAAAATATATCAAAATATCGTTTGTTGTATGAATGTATAACATTGCAAAAATTGTAATGCCAACCCAGGCAAAAATCCCTAAATCGGTCATCAATTTAAATGTCAGTTTTTTTTTTAATTTTAGAGCAAAATAGAAAAAATAGTATAAAGCACCTTTTTCACATTTTTAGCGCACTAGTACTTTCGAAAACTCGTTTTCTAAACTTGTACTCGCATGCTAAAAACTGGTGTTATGAAACGAGTACTTTAAAATACTATTATAATCAGCAGGCTGAAACTTCGGAGTCTGTCAATATCACACATTACCATGACTGCAAAAACATATTGATGAAATATTAAATTAATATTTTTGTAATTTGAATTAAAAATTCCTGTCCTTATAAATAATAAATTGCATGGGAAAGGCGGGATAAATTCCTACCTTTTGATAAAAAATCATTATGACGAAAATACAGCTTTGCCTAATTAGAGTAAAATTGATAAAAAAAATTAAGTGGCTTATTTATATTAATAAGGTATTATTTTTAGCAATTATTTTTGTTTTTATCTACTTAAATTTAATTGTCTTTTATATTTCTATGACATAATAGAAATTGCTCATTAAAAATATATTTTGAAAACATTTTAGAACAGTTTCAAACGCAAAATCTGGGTTTTCACTATTTATTAATTAAATTTATTTATTATTCTTATATAAAAGAGTAGATAATAAATTACTAGTTTTTCAAAAATAACTAATAATGAAAGCTTTTCTCTTGTTTTTTATTATTATTGTCCACGGCTGCGGTAAGTTGGCACAAAGTAATTTTAAATAACAATAAATAATATAACTAAATTACATATACGTACATAATATCGTCGGCTTACAAGTAAAAGGCACTAAGTCACTTTTTTGCAAAAATGGGATTTTAATGGCACTTTAATTAATTCTTCTTCTTTTAAAAATCTAGTTTTTGATAATTTATGTAAATATCTTGTTTTCTACTTTATAGTTATATATTACGTTTAATTAATAGAAGGGTTTTAATTTTAAATAGTTGTTTTTTATATTATTTTATTGACTTAGTGCTCTTTACTTGTAAGCCGACGTCGTGGGCCTACAAGTAAAAGGCACTAAGTCCATGTCTTTTCTCAAATTTAGTTGAATTAAACATCTTGTTTTCTACTTTATAGTTATACATTACGTTTAATTAATAGAAGGGTATTAATTTTAAATAGTTGTTTTTTATATTATTTTATTGACTTAGTGCTCTTTACTTGTAAACCGACGTCGTGGGCCTACAAGTAAAAGGCACTAAGTCCATGCCTTTTTTCAAATTTGGTTGAATTAAACTACTTTATTTTTTTTTATTTAACTGCAAATGAGACATTATTATGTCCAAACATGTCATTGTGATTTGCGGTAGTTTTTTTCCAAAAACAATTATTACAAAAATTAAAAAACAACAATGGAAGTTATATTTGTCAATATCTCAAAACCATGTTTTTGGACTTAGTGCTCTTTACTTGTAAGCCGGCGATATATTACTCGATATCGTCGGCTTACAAGTAAAGAACACTAAGTCCAAAAACATGGTTTTGAGATATTGACAAATTTAACTTTTACTGTTGTTTTTTAATTTTTGTAATAATTGTTACAAAAATGCACGTTTCGCCAAAAAAACACTAAGTCGCTTAGTGCAGAAACATTTGAAATAATCTACAAGTAAAACGCACTAAGTGCACTAAGTGACTTAGTGCCTATTGCCAGATAAAATTTTATTCAAAATCGTTTTGTATAGTGGGTAACTCTCTTGACAGTCCACCTAGAAGTTAGTTCGGTTTACCTGTACATAGATCATCAAAAATTAATTACAGTACCCTAAAAATCCCATTTTTGCAAAAAAGTGACTTAGTGCCTTTTACTTGTAAGCCGACGATATTATATGGATGCAGCTAAATGCAGTTATAGCTGCTACACAGATAGATATAGGTATTTTGAGTTTTTCACTATCATTTATTAATTAAAACATACCAGTTATTAAAAAAAAAGTTCATTTTACGTCAAAAAGTGAGAATTTTTGTTTATAAACAATATAGTGAATGCCACAAAAAGGTTCTACCCCGAAAATATGTCAAGAACAATGAAACGATCAAAATCAAAATTCTGAAAAAATAAATTTTATTTATCGAGGGGGAAAACCTTTTATATAAAAAAAAATAAACTCTCTCTTACCCCCTGACTAAAGGGACTAGAAACAACATTTTTAAAATAGGCAATACACCACTTTTGTAGGTCGGTAGAGAGCTCTTTTTAAAAGGAATATTGTGGTATATATTAATATTTTATTTATTTTTTTATTGCAAAAATTACCTCTGACACGGGTTACAATACTGCTCAGCACCTCACTGGTCGGGGGATATTTTCTCTATAACTTTATAATTTCTAAACGTGTAGTTTCAAAAGAAAATAGCAATTTTATATATAGGTATCATTTTATTATACCGTGCGTGTCTAAAATCCGCCCCCCCTTTAACTTTTGAACGGCTTAAGATCCCTATTGAAAATGACGGGTCTGGGCGGGTATAAATGGTGCACAAACCGGACTTGAGCGGGTGAATTTCATCCGCTTTTTTTTTGAGGGGGTTAAAAAGTGTTAAAAATGGTAATTTTTGTCAAAATGTATTTAAAAAAAAAATAAAAAAAAAATATTTAATGACTAATGTGATTAACGTAAATTATACTATTAAACTAATTTTAAATGATAGAAATAAAAATAAAAATAAAATCCAAAAAATTGCCTTTATTAACAAAAAAAATTAAAATTCTACACCTTCATAACTTTTTTTTTAATAAAAATTATATGATGAAAATGAGAATCTAATAAGCTTTAAAATAAAGGATTTCATTAAAAAATGCTCCCCCTTGCCCCCTGCTTCCAATGTGCCCCCTATATCAAGATCAAGGTTATAACCTTTTATTTATAAATTCTTACTGCTTTTAAAAAAGTAATTTGTAGCTTATTAAGTTTCAGCAATGGAAACAACAAAAACTCCAGAAGTTGGTGCGGCAGTTTTTCCAGATAAAGCAGGATATGAAAAACGTAAGATTTTTTTTAGCTATAATACCTAGATTTATTTCTTTTTATATCAATATTTTAAAATAGTTTTTTCTTCTTTAAAACCATTTTTCCATTATCCCCTTCTAGGGCCACTAGTAAAATTAAAATTTTGAAAGAGCCCACTTTAAAGATTTTTTTAATATGACCTAACTAAATATACATGGTGGCCAATAAGTCGCTTTACCATTTAAAAATTGAATAACTTTTTTGTTTGTCAATTTTTTTATTTATTTTTATTTAGAGCGGGCTGTTCACGACATTTTTCGTGACGGCTCTAATAGTACAGGTAAAATAGGAAAAATAAGAGACAAAAATTGTCCACTCACGAAACTTTGGTTTGGACTTTGTTTTGGCAGTAGAATTAAATATCTAAAGAGTCCCTAGGGGTGTAGGGGTGGAACATTGTTTTGTGGTTGGAAGTTTCAAAACTACACTGATAAAACAGTTGATTTGTGAGTACAAAATATTTGGTTGGATATGGCTCAAATAAAATTTATTACTCACAACCAAATAATTTAATTGGTCATATCCAAATAAATCAAAATAATTTTTTATCAGTGTAAATTTGAATTAAATAAGTCTAGTGAGGTGTCATTTTATATGTTTTTTATGCTGAATCGAAAGATTTAGATTAACTAAATTACTTCTAAACAAGATATGACAGGTTTTGTGGAAAAAATGCCAAAATTATAGAATTAATGATGCAAACGTATTTATTCGTGTAATAATATTCATAGAAATAATTCGTAAGAAGTTATTGATGTTGGTAAATAACGAGGGGCTGACCGCGAGGAAATCTTTTGTACAAGCCAAAGGAACTCAGGAGGAACTCCGAGGAACTCTGGAGGAACTCCGAGGAACTCTTTGCAAAAAGGAGGAACTCTGGAGGAACTCTTTGTAAAATGGAGGAACTCTTTGCAAAATAAAGGAACTCTTTGCAAAATGGAGGAACTCTTTGCAAAATGAAGGAACTCTGGAGGAACTCTTTGTAAAAAGGAACTCTTTTGTATAAATTTCAGACGCGGTCAGAAACAATTATTATTTATTACCCATGTGGATTAACGTTTTTATGTTCAAACTAGATCAGTCGTTACAAACACTTTATCAAAACATCCTACCTTTGGGCGCCAATTTCTTTTTTGAAGGGGCGGGCGCCAAGTTTGATAGAAACCGTCAGGGACAAAGCTTTTTTTCCTGAAGGTAATTTTAGGAGCGCTAATTTTAGTTTTGAAGGGGCGCCAAGTTGGGCAGAAACCGTCGGGGACAAAGCTTTTTTTCCGGAAGGTAACTTTGGGGCGCCAGCTTTTGTTTTGTTTTGAAGGGGCGCCAAGTTTTGTTTTGAAGAGGCGCCAAGTTGGTTGGTAGAAACTGTCAGGGACAAAGCTGTTTTTTCGTGAAGGTAAATCGGGGGCGCCATTTTTTACTTGAAGGGGCGCCAAGTTCGGTAGTAACCGTCAGGGACAAAGCTTTTTTTTTGAGGGTGCCTTATTGGCAGTAGTGCTTGCACAGCGGTAATTTCTACGGCTTATTTGCCAAAAATTACCCCTTCCAGAGAGGAACTCTTAAGGAACACAGGAGGAACTCCCAAGGAACTCTAGAGGAACTCCCAAGGAACTCTGGAGGAACTCCGGAGGAACTCCGAGGAACTCTGGAGGAACTCCGAGGAACTCTTTGCAAAAAGGAACTCTTTTGTACAAAGGAACTCTTTTGTACAAATTTCAGACGCGGTCAGTCCCTGGGTAAATAATTATGCAAGAAAATATTAGTGGCATATTAGACAGAAGAGAAAATTAGAAAAAAAACTCAAGTCTCAGTCTGAATTCAAACGAGAGTCTCCACGGTTTTCGGCCGAGGAACTCTTTGCAAAAAGGAACTCTTTTGTACAAATTTCAGACGCGGTCAGTCCCTGGGTAAATAATTATGCAAGAAAATATTAGTGGCATATTAGACAGAAGAGAAAATTAGAAAAAAAACTCAAGTCTCAGTCTGAATTCAAACGAGAGTCTCCACGGTTTTCGGCCTGGCCCTCTGCCAACTGAGCTACCGAGACTGCCGCCAGAAAACTAACTAATTAAACTTCCCTTCTTTTATATTTCTCTCACATTTGTTAATGAAAGGAAAGATGGTTAATTTTGTTAGTGGCAATAAACTCAATATACAATGTCTTGAGAGCCATTTTGCCCCTTTACCCCTATATCGTTCAGTTATAGGAAATAACCCAGTTATCAGGGCCTGGCCGTAGGATAGCCTTAGGACATCCCTAGGCCATAGGACAGTCTTATGATATCCTAAGGCCAGGCCTGCTAGCTGGGAATTCACCGTAATTATCATTATTATTCGGATTTTTTTACCGGCACTGTTATCTTCTGACTCGGTGTCAAGATCCTCAAAGTGCAGAGGATGGCCATTTTCCTCAGAGGCTGGAAGTTCTGAGTAGTCGAATTAATTATTTCTGCAGGTTCCACCCTCACAGATTTTGCAGAGTACGGGATATTTTACAACTCTTTTGATGAAGCTGTATTGCTGAGAATAGCAGATTTTTTTACAAGAATAAGACATGTGTTTCAGAATTGCGTACAAGGAAAGAATCGTTCGTTCACCTGCCTTTTTTATGTAATAGCTCATCTGCAGTGGAATCCCCTTTATTAAAAGTTGTGATACTGTCCCTTAATCCACTGTCAGTTTTTACCAACTTTAAAAGTATTTGTAGATTGTAAATTTAAAAAAGTTAAGTTTTTTTTGTTAAACAATAGAATTTTGTTTTTATTTTTTAAAATCACCTCGAAAAAAAAATTGTGCAAAAAATAGTTTTCACCCCTTTTAACCCACTTGCCTCCTCCAATTTTTATGAAAAACAATCCCACCCGAAAATTTTGGACATGGAACCGATATTCCAGATTTGAGATCTTTAGCTCAAAACTTTCTCAAGAAATCGTGGTCACATATTTTCCTGGACAAACATAGACACACCGACCAACGGACAGAACTTTTTGTCAAAGAAAACATCATAATTAGGTGGTTTGCCCGATTCAGCATAAAAAAAGATGTAGAAAATGGCACCACACCTGACTTATTTTATTCAACTTTAATTTTTAAGAATTAAAACTTTTTATTATCATTAACGGCAGTATTGTTTTAAATTAGTGCAGTACATTATTTTTAGGATGCTTCGTTAAAACAGCAATTAAAAATGAAAATTATGAATTGGACTGTGGAAATGATTATGTTGAACTTTATAAATGCGAAGGAACATATCTCAATATTGACTACAAAGAATCGTATTTAAAACAATTCCAAAATAATCTTAAAACAAAGTAAGCATACAAGACTTCCCTGGTAGAAAAGTACATGAATCTAACTTAACATAACATTAGATTACTGACATTTTTATGTTTAGTCTCAAACGTTATACAAAAACGTTATAAAATATATAAATCTAACCTTAAAAACTAACGTTTGACAAAAACGTTATAAGATATATAAATCTAACCTTAAAAACTAAGGTTTGACAAAAACGTTATAAAATACATAAATCTAAGGTTAGTTTTCCAACTAAATTCTAACCTTTTTCTAACCTTATTCTAACTTTAAATATTTTTTAAATTTCCATTATTAATACGTAAGCTATAGTAGAAAATACCCATTTCAGAAAACTATGTGCCTAGGTTTGATAATTATTTATTATTTATATAATAAGTTAAAAAAAATATCCCCCAAAAGTCAAAATTATAGTAAATCTGGCAACGCTGTACTAGAATTGAAAAAATATTTTAAGATTCTGAATGTGTAAATAAATATTAACTAACTAAATATAAAGTTTTTCTGAGATGGATATTTTATAAATAAATGTAACGAAATTATGTTTTAAAATATTATGATTTCTAAAATACATTAAGATTAATTTATATGAATAAATTTGTCTCCAGCTGCCATTCTATGATGCAGGTAGAAATTTCCTAGTTGACCACCCCCTCTGCGAAAGTTAGAAATTAAACGTACTTGTAACGTATTTCTAACTTAAAAATCTAACGTTAGATTAACGTTTGTAACTAACGTTTGATTCTAACATTAAAAAGCGGGAAATTTGCACATATTTTATAACGTACTTTTATACAGTTACTGAAATCGAGAGAACCATGGCAGGGCCCTGCAGGGGAGTAATTTCAGAATTTTTAAGCGCGGGACAGGTGGATTAGGGCAGCTAATGATCTTTCCTGTTTTAGTCACCAACTCGCCTAAATCCCTTTTGTTCGTTAACCCATTCACTGTGACTAGGGCCGGCGCACAGAGGACAATTTTCAAACCTAGGGGGATTTTAAGGGAAAATGTTAAAGTCTAAAATAGGTACTAATTTTTACAGAAACATTTTCCTAAATGTCTGACTAATTAATTCCTAAAATATCAGCTTTAAATGATTAAAGGAAAACCAGTGGCGTAGCTTTAAAGTTAGGTTATTAACCGACTTCCAAAAAAGGAGGAGGTTATCAATTCGATGTGTGACTTTGTTTTTTTTTATTTTTGTTCCCGCATAACTTTGAAACGGATGAACGGAATTTGATGAAACCTTTTGCTACTTAAAGAGGACACTCCTGAGGTGGTCCCGTTTTAATTTGACCCTCGGATAATGCCGGGTAAGCCGGATAATCAAGATAAATCTAATCCTTTTAACGCAATTTCACTTAATTTGATTCTAATACCAACCAAAATTTTAGAAAATGATCGGACAAAAAAGTCGGGTAACTTGATTAAGGGGTCACTCAAATATTACGACAGGCTAAAAATCTTTTAAATGCCGCTAAACTTGATTCTGTGGACCTGCAATATTAAAATACTAACAGAAAATTATAAAATTTGTGATTATACCATAAGGCGTTATTTGAGTATTACTTAACGCTTAAAGTTTTACAAAGATTTTATTTAGTATTTCGTTTAAAATTAGATTGGTTGGACTCTTGGTCGCTGAAATAATAACTTTTATCTTTAAGATGATAACGCCACAACGCACTAATAGTGCTTTGTGACGTCAGCAGCTTGCCGAGATGGAAGGACAATTATAATTTAGCTTAGATGACCTTACCGATCTACAAGTTCTGTGTCTCTAAAAAGTAAAAAATAAAAACTTTTCGCAAAAAAAATGAACCGACTTCTGTCTCTAAAAAGTAAAAAATAAAAAATAAGTCGGTGTCAATTTTACCACTCACTAAAAAAAAACTAACAATTATTTTTTTAATTGATTGCTGTGAAGTTGGCACCGACTTATTTTTTATTTTTTACTTTTTAGAGACAGAAGTCGGTTCATTTTTTTTGCGAAAAGTTTTTTTTTAATTTTATTTCCTATTTTTTTGATGCTCAATTTACTGAAAAAAAAAATTTTTATATTAAAGAAAGACATATCCTATTAAATCTTTATCGTTTTGTACACATATTAGTGAATTTAATTCAGTAATTAATTCTTGATGTGTAATAATTTCAGTTTCAATAAAATTAGTCAATTCTCTGATTTCTTAAATTCAGTGAATTAAAACAGCTTGCTTGGCAGCATTGTTAGTATCAATATATTAAATTATAAAAATACGGGTTTGTTTAATTCAGTTTTATAATTGCAGAATTAACAAAATTTTAATATAACTAAATTGTTTGGTTTGTTTTTTAAAATTATATTTAAGTAAAATTATGATTATATTACTAATAAATATAATATAATATATAACCAATTTCTTTATATTGCAATATATAATAATATAATATAATATATTGGTGTTATTAGTTTAGTATTTTAAATAACATAAATATGATTAAATTGTTCGAAATGGCTAATTCTTTGGTTTGTTTTTGTTTTTCGTTGTTTGGTGTTTTTTTTTTGGGGGGATAGCCCCCTCATATAAAAAAATGAGTTTTTTATGGAATGAAATTGGAGAAGGTTTTATCTTATCACTAAAAATGCATTTTTTATAAAAAAAAATATATATATATATCTCAAAAACTATAAATAATAGACCCATACAATATGATATGAAAATAAAGGAATTTTAATGAGAAATAAGATGTCATAATAAAAAATATAGAGAACCATCCTGTATAT
Organism: Brachypterus glaber; assembly: GCA_958510825.1. Taxonomy (NCBI): domain Eukaryota; kingdom Metazoa; phylum Arthropoda; class Insecta; order Coleoptera; family Kateretidae; genus Brachypterus; species Brachypterus glaber. Next base: position 73,938,673 of record OY294045.1, on the reverse strand, counting down.
TTTAAAATATTTTTAAAATGTGCTTTTTTTTTAAACCATACAACTTTTCCCATTAAAGTTTTTCTCTAAAGTGGATACTTTACTATATATCGACCGACTCGGCTTCGTTGAGACACCCTGTATATTTTAAGGTTATTTTTTTTAATTAAAATTTAAGCGCGATTATATTATTGAGCGACAAAAGTATGTGCTATTATATTATTACGACGTAGAAGTATGCTCGATTTTTATTGTCGCGATAATCATTTCCGAGGTAAATGTTTTCGCGGTAATAATTTTTCGCCGTAATTACGTTTTCGAGATAAAACCTTTAGCGGTTAAATCATTGCGCGGTAAAAAGTTTTGCGGTAAGTTTTTTGGCAAAATCTCCTAGATACATAGTACCGCACCTTTTTTTTATTTTTTGCGTTAAAGACTTATATTTTATGATTAAGATTACAAAAATTTCCTAATTTTTAAAGTCATATATATTATGTTAAAAACAAAAAAAAATCGAAAAAGGGCGACGTTAGGCACAAGCAACTCTTTAACTAAACAACGGTGAAAAATCCATATCGATATTTTTATTAATTTTCGGGTAAAAAATGGTAAAAATTACATTTTAACGAAACGGAACCAGGTCTAACTCACACATACATATTTTTTTTTCGATCATGGACAAGAAAAACTGTGTAGCGTTTTTTCTTATTCTAAATGACCCTTAAATTTTATCAAGCTTTTTCCTTAGGAGCACGTCATCCCCCTTCTATAGTTTGTTTATGTAGGATTCATTGAGCTATTTTATATATTTTGTTTTTATTTTTTAGATGTAAAAGCTCACATAAATGTAGTGGTAAATTTTCCCCACCAGACAAGGTATCTAAAGCAGATTGCAGTTACTGCTGTACAAGTAAGTTAAATATTAGCGCACTAATTACATAGCTATGTAAACTGAGCTATGCATAGCTCAACTGCTACACTACGAAAGGACGGGCGAGAAAGAAAAAGAAAGAAAAGAGAAAAGGCAAGATAGAGATATATAAAAAATAAAATGAAGGACAGCAATATTAATATAGCACTGCGCACTAGAAAAGTAACAGCTGATATTACTATAGCTTTTAACCGTACTTACTATGCCTACTGTATGTCAGAATCATGACATTTATAAACTTATATTTTTTCAAAATTTATGATATTTTCAATATTAGAAACTCTTGATTATAAATACGTTTTGAAGGGAATGTGCATGAAACGTATAAAACATCAAGCGGAAGATAATTAAAATATGGAATAAAATTGATTTTAAGCATATACCTGTCGGTCCAAAAGTCTTCCCCCCCCCCTCTTAACTCTTCAACGAGTTGAGATATCGACCAAATTTAAAACAACTAAATAAGACAACTTATGCTACCTTTTTGAATATATATCATGTTTTCAGCTTTTATAATGTGGGCAGAGGCATAAGGCGACTTTAAATAGAAAGGGGGGTTGTGTGATACTTCACTTTAAAGCTTATAAAATTATCCATTCAAATAAATATTTATTTTTTTATTTATCGGAGACATATTTGAAAAAAAAACCTTAAAAAAATGTTTAAAAAATAAAAAAAAAAATGGTTAACCCTTCATTAGGCGCGCGGTCTACGATCGTAGACCATGCTTTTTTTTAGCTGGGTAACTTTTTACACGGAGTGTTTACGCTTGCGCCCCTTCGAGTAGCTGTGCATTATGTATCAATCTATTAGATCAGTAATAATTCACACTTTGAATGGGTATAATATTGTTTTTATTCATATTGAAACCTGCCTGGTCTACAATTGTAGACCCCCCGACTAACCACGTTACCTTTTTTATTTTTGCATTTTTTTATTTTGGGTAAGTTTTTATGGTTTATTAGTTTAAAGATAAATTAAAGATACAAAAAAATAGCGGTTTATAGGAAGACACTGGCACGAGTCTTTTTGGGCATGAAAGAGCTCATACGTAATGTTTTTGATAAATAAGGTAATTTTCTGTTCTATAAAACTAAAAATTACTTTGGACACTAAATGTGCCTAAGAAGGGAAAATAAATGGAAAAAAAAATGCTCAAAATATCATAACTACGATTGCAAAGAGCACATGTACAAGGTGCATGAGTTACTAAAATATTGCATGATTTCGAGTCAAATTTTATAATATTTTTTTCTTTTAATTTAGGTGTTTTTTATTTTTTTATAATCTTACATGTTAAAAAAAACAAATGTTTTACTTTCAGAAAGTTTGTTAAGTTATGTAAAATATATGTTAGAATTGTATATCATTTTTCTTTTAGCCTTAACACTTACTAAAACAATAATAATCTGAAAACAATAGGTAAATAACTTTTAAATACAACCAAATAAATAACATAAGATATTTGGTTTTTAAAAATATAAATGTGTTTTTTTTTAAACAAAAAATAAAATGGTCTACAAGTGTAGACCACGCGACTAATCTAGTAACTAAAACAAGCGCGCATAACGAAGGGTTAAATAGAGAATTTTATTGGCTTTACCCACGACTCCCTTTCTCATTGAAAAAAAATACCCCCTATGCCCCTGAACACATTTTAAAAGCTAAAAATATCATATATAGGAATGTCCAAAAATAGTTTAAGTTGTCTTATTTAAGTGTTATAAACTCGAAATCGATATATCAACTACTCGTTCAAAAGGTAAGAGAGGGTGCCTTTTGGACCTCACTGTAATTATTTGTAATACTTGAAAAGTCTAACAAGGTATAAAACAACTGTGATGTCCCATAGGGCTATCAACTATAAAAAAATAAGTAAATAGCTCAGAGCTCATAATTGCGGAAATGAATTCCCTCCAAAGAAAGTTTTTATCATTATTTATTTCAAAAGTTGCGGGAGAACATTCTGTAGCTTGTGGCTTGCCGGTTTATCGAAATTTTCGCATCGTATCGCCAGCACTGCGTGGTTCCCATAAATATTTCAAAGAATGAAGTCGTGCAAAAAATATTCCAAAATTCTTTTTTAATGCAATTTTACACATAGTTCCCCAAGAAAATTTAGATGAACAATATTGACGAAAGAAATGGACGATGGATCCTTGTAGCGGAGGCACAGTGGTGTAACCTTGAGAGGTTACGTCAAAAAGGGTAAAAATTAATGGTGTTTTTCAGACTTTAAAAATTTAATTTACTCAGATGTGAACGAGGTACATATCTGTAAAGTTATAATAATATTAAAAAATGCTGGACTATCAAAGGCAGTTTTTATGCTTTGTCTTTCAAAACGCAGTTTTTGATTTTTTTAATGTACAGATTTTTTAATAATTAGTGAAACTGATTTAATTTGCTAATGTAATTTAACTATTCTTTTTAAAATAAATAATTCCTGATGTTTATGGGTAATATAAAAACTATTATAGTTCCTAAATTATTGTTTGTTAAATATCTCGGAATATGTTATTTGTTAAAAACTGTGTTTTGAAAGTCAGCTCCTCATTTGTAATCGGTGCTTTCACTCTAAACTTGCAGAACAAAAATACCAAACAGGTTGGTTGCAACTGTTGCAACAGTTTGCATCTGGTGCGCAGTGCTATGGTCGTCTGTCTGTATCTATATGTGTTTATGTTTTTTTTTTGTTTTAGCTAAATAAACTGGATTTAATCATTTTAGCTTTGTTTTTACTGTAACAGCTATACGCTTACCTAGATTAAAATAACTATTCAAATTTAGTTTCCTTTTTTTCTTCAAACATGGGTCAAATTTGATTTTTTGGAAAATGAAATATTTAAATTCAAATAACTTTTAAAATGGTGGGTATGGGTCTTTGTCCTTCAGAAAATCACGTTTTATAACATGCCGACGTTTCGAAAAATTTATTTTCTTTCTCAGAGCTTGTTAACGGTGGTTTTCCATCGTAAAGCTTACACTATACACCTCTCCTATCTATATCATATCATATCATATCATATCATATCATTAATGATAGATAAATAGATGGATAGATAGATAGATAGATTTATTGTCAACTTTACAAAGAGGTACCTTTCTTAGGTTTAAAAAAGTTTAATTTTGCATATAATTTTAATAATCAGTACTCAGGCGAATTTCCAGTACTCGCATAGGCGCCGCGTCGACTCTAGTGTTGACGCGAGGTTTGAAATATTTACATTTTTATTTCTTTTTATCTTGATTTTTTATAATGAATCCATTTAAACGAGTAAGGTGGGAAAAAAGTTATCGATAAATAAAAAATTAAAAACTTGCGTATTCTTAAAAGATAAAAATCGAATGTCGTTTTTTTTTTATTTGAAAAACACTGATATATATATACACATGTATAGTTAGTATGTATAGTCAATATTGTTGTGTGTAACAAATAAGTCTTCAAATGTTTTGATTTAGTGACCTTTATAAAAATTTCCCCCATAATTCGGCAAAATTATTCCGTAAGCCTATGTTTCTATGTTTATTTTCAACGTTGATGAGCAGTAGTCGGCGAATTTCCAGTACTCGCATAGGCGCTGCTTCAAATCTAGCGTTGAGGCGAGGTTTTAAATATTTACATTTTTATTTCTTTTTATCTTGATTTTTTTAATGATTCCATTTAAACGAGTAAGGTGGGAAAACTTTCGTATTCTTAAAAGATAAAAATCGAATGTCGTTTTTTACTTTGAAAACACCGATATACATACGTATGTATAGTTAATATGTATAGTTAATATTGTTGTGGGTTACAAATTAGTCGTCAAATGTTTCGATTTATAAAAATTTCCCTCATAATTCGGCAAAATTATTCCGTAAGACTATGTTTCTGTGTTTATTTTCAACGTTGATGAGTCATAACTGAGTTTACGCAGAATACTGTTGATGAGTCATAACTAAATTTACGCCGACTGCTGTTAATAATGGTTGTGATAAAATAAGTAAACATCTATATTTCTTTATGCAAATTGCTTTATTGAGGGAGTATACATATATTCTTTTTATATAAAAACATTATATTCATTTTCTATACTACATACATAATAAATATGGCATTTAATAAATATCCATACACAAAAACAATAAATTTAACAAATATATTTTATTGTTTTTATATTACTCGTAATCGTAATCCATATTCCGTTATCAGTTTGACATTAATTCACAAAAAATTGGTAAAATCCTAATTAATAACAATATAGGTATCTAATATTAAAGCTATAGGCCCATTTAAGGGCTAATTAAAGGTACACGAATTCGCTTGGTATGATAATTTGTGCTATTGGACTAAGAGAAAATAACTAAAATAGGTATTTAAAGGTATGTCTATAAATTACGTCCGCTGGGAAGGTATAAGGGAATTGAGTCACGCACAGCGTGAACAGACTAACAAAACTAAACTAAAACGACTTACATGGTAAAGGGATGGGAAAAGTGGTAGAACGTCATTTATAGATGATTTTTAAACAAGAAAATAAACAGATTTATTAGTATACTGAATATTAAAAAATAACCTGAGGAGATATATTTACAAATTAGTTAAATTTTAATATTTAATAATCTAAGAAGACTTAACTATTTGGTGATAGAAAGTAGTTGAAAATGCGACGAAGTTTGTAAATGAAAAAACACATAATAATTTTTACGAGGAACGAATCCCTATGGGAAGTCGGTGTAAAAGTGTAAAGATGTCTTTTAAATATCTTATAAAAATTTTAAAAAATCTTAACGAAAATCTCAGTAATCTTTGACAAGGTTCAAATAATTTTCGGAAATTTCAGGAATTATGTCGAAAAGCTGAAAAAATTTACATTGTTTAAGGTTGAAAATCTCGGAAGTTTTACAAAAATCTTGGAGGTTCCTAAATATTTTGTGGTTTGGACTTTTGTGGTTCACCAATCGCGTTTTTTTTTCAATATAAAATTTGCGCTTGCAACGTAAAAATATATATATAAAATAAAGAGTAAGAAGCAACAGTAAAAGTACTATAGGGTAGAGTAGAGAATGAAATGGAAAAAATAAATACTGAAGATAAGAAATGATTACAGAGAAATTATCACACATAAAACTGAGTTTTATAAACAAATAAATGCTCAGAAAGGTATTTATAAGGTATTAAATTATAAACATAACCGTTTTAAAATTCGCAACAGCTAAACGCTGGCTAGAATTGCATTACAAAATATGCTTTTTTACATAATTGTCTATCATTTTAAAATTATTACTATTAAGCTATGTTCGTGAAAATAGAATATAAAAACTGGTAAATAAGGCAACTAGGTAGGTAATAGGTATAAAATTAAGAGATCATTAAAAAAAAAACGTTATGAAAGAGGTATTACACAATGTTTTAAAGCATAACATACCTAAAAAATACCTTTTCAATGCTTTTATTTGTTTAGGGTTGTTCTAAACACACCAATTATCTTGTACCAAGCACTGTTTTGATATATCTTTTGCTTAAAATTATTGGAAAACAAACCACATAAAGTTACGAGAAGATGCAAGTCATTTAAATTCAATGGCATTCATTTTCAACAATTCATTTATCGCGGATGATAGATGTTTGATATCCTTAATTTCATTACTTATATTTACAAGATTTATTTATATTGGTATCCCCCATTTCCATTACCATTTGGTCTGCCTGATGGATATCCAGCTGCTGGATATCCACCATTTTGGTATCCACCAGTGCTTACTTGTTCGTAAGTGATTTTGGGTTTGTATCCATCATTATCTGCTGTGTATTCTACAGTTTGTCGTCTACCGTCGGGCAAAAGAACGTAATATTTACCTGTGGCTACATCTCCCTGACGTTCTTCTTCATGACCATATTCGTTGCCAGATGGTGGATCATTGACATCCCATTTGAATTGGTAATTGGCTGGTTCCTGCAAAAAAATAATGTTTTTATAGAAGGCCTAAAGTACTTCTAAAACGGGTCTGGTAAAAATTATAAAATGCCGACCCTAAACCACTCTATGTTATCGCTCAAAAAGTCACCACAATAAAATTACCTACTACTTGCTTGAAAAAAATAACAAAATAAAATCAATAAAACCTTATTTAAAATCAGCCGACCCCGGTGGCGCAATGGTTAGCGCGTTTGATTACGGATCCCGGGGTTTTGGGTTCGAGCCCCACATAGAGTATGGAGTGGTGTAAATAGTCGGTAGATGGAACTACGACGACTAACTGTAATGTGGGTTGCAGGTGAAACTGTAAACACATTTCAGGGTGAATGCGAGTTCTGTTGAGGACCGTGCTTCGGAGGACACGTAAAGATGGCGGTCCCGTCAATTAGGCTGTAGCAGCGAAAAACGACGTTAAACAGTATAAAACAAACAACATATTTAAAATCAGCCTTACCTACATTTGACTCAAATGATTTGAGTAATTGTATGTTAACTAAAAACAAGTATCTAATATTCAGATTAGGTAGCTTAAAAATGTTTTATTTGATTGAAGTTGAATACGTATCTTACTTAGACCAAGAGGTTAAAACTTAAATCAAGTAAACTTGCTTTGTTTAAACAATAAAATATCTTGTATTGAGTTTTAAATAAACTTGAATTAAAAATGACAAGTAGATATTTCTACTAAATATTAAAATACTAAAAATAAAGAAAAATATTACCTACTCTTGGAAAAAATACTAATTAAACTTGAAAGAAATAGATAAACTGAATAATAACCCCCGCGTGGCTTTTACTTTATTGAGTGGATAATTATTTATTTTACCCACTCAACTGTCACTTGTCAAATTATTTTCTTGTAAATGTCATTATAACTTTTAATAAAAATATGAATTCCTAAGCTATTTATTGGATAAAACCTTGTATGACACTCATGGGTAAACCGATATTGCCCATGAGAAAATTAACCTGCGAGGCGTTAGCCAAGCCACTAGTACCATAAATAACCATTGTTTAAAAATATCGTAATCATGCATAATTATAATAAATATTATTAAAAACAAATTGAAATTGAAATCGCATATTTAAAAAATAAATGTCCTTTTTCTAAAAATAAAGAAGAGTACCTACTTATAAAAACCCAGATATTGCAAATAATGCATATGATTAATAGCTGAATGATATAATGTAGGAAGAAACAAGTAACACTACATAAGCTAATTAAAAATAATTAATTTTTAATAAGAATAACAATTCATTTTGCAAGATGATATATTTGAATAACAGGTATATTTTTCATCCCGCTTATGATAGCACTTGAAACATTTCTTGCATAATCTGATTTGACTTTCACCTGGAAAAATTATCCCACTTCTATATTTAGCTTTATGCAAAAACTGGTGATTAGTCCATGATTTAATTATTGATATGTATGTACATACTTATAATTATTGACGTGATGTGTGTGATCTTATGACATAACCAATATTTATTTATGATGATTTATTGTTTTAGAAAATTAATTTTATATATAAAACATGTTACATTTTATAGAAAAATTATTTTAATTTCCTTAATGCGATGGTCTATCATTAAATTATACACACAATTTTATGCAAATAAATTAAAAAATTAAAAGTTAATAATACAGGTTTTCCGCTAGTCTATTTGTTTTTTGCATGCTTAGTCTGATATATACATGAATATTAGGGTGACCCACCAAAATTTAAAACTGAAAAAAATTGGAACTCTCACTTAAATTTGTTCATTGGGATATGAGTATTCCCCTGAATTTTTTTCAGAATTTTTGAAAAAATCTAGAGTTCGCCTCACAGCATTTTTTTAAAGATATGTTTCTTAAGCTTTTTTACTTTTTAAGTCTGAAGGTTTTTTTATTTAAATCTTTCTAACACGATACGGTATAAAGGGATAGTAAATGGATAATCTCAAAAAAAAATCAAAAAGTTTTCTTTCAAACTGGTGGAGCTGTGCCCTTTTAAGTTCCAAAATGCACAGCTCCGCCATTTTGAAAGAAAACATTCTGATTTTTTTTTGAGGTTATCCATTTACTATCCCTTTATACCGGGCCTTCTTAAAAAGATTTAAATAAAAAATTCTTCGGACTTAAAAAAAAATTAAAAAGCTAAGGAAACATATCCTTTAAAAAAATAGCTGTGAGGGTCCTATAGATTATTTTGAAAAATTCTGAAAAAATTCAGGGATGATACTCTTACCCCAATGAACAAATTTAAGGGGTGAGAAAAGGTCCAATTTAAAATATTTGTGGGTCACCCTAATGCATATGATATTATATACATTATAGACTGTCAATTCTTAACTTATATACACATATGTACTTAATACTTTGTATTCTCGGGTACAGGTACTACTATTACTTTATTTTATGACTTGTTTTAAAACTTATGAAATTTTGTTTAAGAGTAACAAATAAAAATGCCTTGAAAAATGCTTAAAATATGAGTACTTACCGATTCCTCTTCCTCTTCTCCTCTACCACCTGGATATCCACCTCCTGGAGGTAAGTATCCTGCATTGGGAGGTCCATAAACTGCTTGAGTTTGGGTTGGAGGTCCGTATGTATTTTGTGGAGGTCCATATTGGTTAGATGGTGGTCCGGATGGAGGCGGACTGTATTGGTTTGTAGGAGGTCCGTACTGATTTGAAGGTATATATTGGTTACTAGGTACTGGTGGTTCTGCGAAAACGCATGTTAGCGACGCTAATAAGAAGACGGCGATCTGAAAAATTAACATAATATATACTTTTCGTCTTGTCCAAACGAAAGATAGATAATACATTCTGAATGCGTTGAAGATATCTGTCAATTCTATTAACTTGTGCATATCTCAAATATAGGTTTTTGCTCGGAATTCTGAAGAGATAGAAAGCGATAGAAAATTACTTTGCCCTATGTATATATTTTCTCAAAATTATATTTTCCCCTCAAAATTTTAAAAAATAAACATAAAATTTACTTTCCAATGATTAGAATTCTAGAAGTGGGAACTTTCTATTCATCGTAGTAGAAGTAGAACCCTCGATAACGGTATACTTTGATTTTATGTATATTATCATCCCTCTGTCTGCTAATGAAATAAAAAAAAGATATTTACAAAAACAAAATTTACATTTTTGACTATCCTATCCATTGGCTATCCTAATACATAAGCGCATACGATTGGTTAATAAAAGATAGAAGAAGAAGAGGACTAACATATGCAAATTATGTCATTATAATTATCATAAGCACATAAAAACATAACATATAAGGGCTCATTCACAGGCTTGCTAACAGGAAATAATACATACAGTGCGGTCCAAAAGTCACCACCCCCCTTTTAACTTTTGAACGAGTTGAGATATCGACTTCAAATTTAGAAGTCTTAAATAAGACAACTTAAACTATCTTTTAACATATATTTGATATTTTTAGCTCTTAAAATGTCGGCAGGGGGGCATGGGGGGACATTTTTTTAAATGGAAAGGGGGGTCATGTGATACATCATTTTAAAGCTTATAAAATTTTCTATTTAAACTAACATTTTTTAAATTTTTAAAAAATGTTTTTTAAGGTTTTAATTTTTCAATTTTTTGTGCTAAAACATTCAATTTTTTAAGTTTTTTTTTATAAATCTTTATTTATGTCAATTAAAATTAGTTTAAAAGTATAATTAACATTTTTTTATGATGAAATTAGGCATTTTAAAAAAATTATTTGTTTTTTTTTGACATTAATACCCATTTTCAACCCTATTTTAAACCCATTTTTTTTTTAATTTAAAAATATTAAGTGGAGAATTTTATAAGCTTTAAAATTATGTATTACACGACCCCCCTTTCCATTTAAAAAAATGTGCCCCCATGCACCTCTGCCCACATTTTAAGAGCTGAAAGTATTAAATATATGCTAAAAGATAGTTTAAGTTGTCTTATTTAAAAGTTCAAAATTTGAAGTCGATATCTCAACTGGTTCAAAAGTTAAGAGGGGGGGGGGTGACTTTTGGACCGCACTGTATGTATTATTTCCTGACCGCTCTGTACACTGATAAAACAGTTTATTTGTGTGTATAAAATATTTGGTTGGATATGGCCAATTGAATTATTTGGTTGTGACAAATAAATTTTATTTCTGTCCAATAAACTATTTTGTTCCCATTAATAAATAATTTTGAGATTAAAATATTTATTTGCATGAACTAAATATTTATTTGACCCAAATAAAATTTGTTACTCGCAACCAAATAATTGAATTGGCCATATCCAAATAAATCAAAATTATCTTTTTATCAGTATATATGCATTATGTCCTTTTACGCAAGTCTCTGGATGAGTCCTTATATCTTATATTTTTATGCGCCTCTCATAATTTAAATACGCCTTTGAAAAATCTGTTACCGCTTTTGCATAATAAGAACAATAAATATATTACTGTACATACAGGGTTATTCACGGAAGTGGCCTATTAAACGTTTATGGAGAACCAATAACTTTAAAAGTCTGCTAATTTGCACTTTGGGGTTTTCGAATATGGCCTATGGATTAAAAATATTTTCATGCTTGTGCCACTTCCGGTTGTACCGGAAGTGGCACTTAACTTTGAGTTTTTAAATGGAACACCTCATATATTTTTTAATTTTTAAAATTTGCATTAAATTTGCTTTATTTTGATGTATAATACTTCATGTCTATCTTCAGTAGTTTTTGTGTTATTCAAGTTTTTAGCGAAAAATAAGTAAATTCAAGCACCCCTAAAAACAATAATTTCTCTTTGATTTTTTCAATTGGAGAAAAGATGTTTTGTGTTTTGCTCAATGATGCTTAAACGAATTATCCTATGCTAAAATGGAACCCAAAAATTATACAGGGTGTCTGAAAAAGCAGGTCAAATCTAACAAATTTAATATAGCCATAACTCATTTTTTTTAAATGGCACCCTACATTTTTTTTATTTAGTTAAATAGAGAATTCAATTTGCTTTAAAATAAGTATAGGATACCCTATACCTAACTTTAACCGTTTTTGAGCTATTTGCAAATTATTGTGAAACAGCCGTATTTCTGTTAAAATTTGTTATATTTTATAAAATAGGCCAGAAAAATTAATCGATTTTTATTTATTTACCTCAAAGATCATTATATTTACCTTAAAACTGGATTTTCATGCGCCCAGTAGTGTACATTTCTTCTGTTAAAAATACCCTGTTGAGAAAATTTAGCCTCGTCCGTCCAAATTATTCTTTTTAAAAAGTTTGGTTTTTCTTGAATATTTATCAAAAGATTTTCACAAAAGTCCACTCTATTTTGAAAATCATTAGGTTTTAAGGCCTGTATTTTTTGCTTTTTATAATCGTGCATCTTGTGGTTTTTTAAAATTCTTTGGATGCTTGAATAGGAAATTCCCAAGTCGTAACTAGCTGCAGGAATTGAGGCATGTGGATATGCATAAAAGTAACCCAAAACATTGACTTCGTTATTTTCGTTGTTTGTAATTGGTTTTGTAAGAGATTTCACTGCATTTTCTTTTCCAAATTGCGAAAAATTTTTGTGTATTCTTCTAAATTTTTTACATGACATTCTTGGTAAATCAGGATATTTTGTATTAAAGTTTCTGCAGGTTCTACTAATTATTTTATCATTTTCACCAAAAATAGCAAATAAATCCAAAATAACAGGGTAAGAATAAGCCTCTGCCATTATTTTACACTAATTTATCACGATAAGAACGATAACATTTAGGTTAAAAGAAATAAAAACACAATACAATTTTAAAAATTTACGTAATTGCAGAAATACTGCAAAATACTTCTTTTTCACATTAATTTGCAAATAGCTCGAAAACGGTTAAAGTTAGGTATAGGGTATCCTATACTTATTTTAAAGAAAATTGAATTCTCTATTTAAACAAATACAAAAAAATGTAGGGTGTCATTTAAAAAAAAAGAGTTATGGCTATTTTAATTTTGTTAAGTTTGACCTGCTTTTTTAGACACCCTGTATAAATTTTGGATTCCATTTTAGCTTAGAATGATTCGCTTAACCATCATTGAGCAAAATACAAAACAACTTTTCTTCAATTTAAAAAATCAAGGAGAAATTATTGTTTTTAGGGGTGCTTGAATTTGCTTATTTTTCGCTAAAAACTTGAATAACTCAAAAACTACTGGAAATGGAAATAACGTGTTATACATTAAAATAATGCAAATTTAAAAAATTAAAAAATATATGGGGTGTTCCATTTAAAAAATTAAAGTTGAGTGCCACTTCCGGTACAACCGGAAGTGGCACAAGCATGAAAACATTTTTAATCGATTGCCCATATTCAAAAACCCCAAAGTGCAAATTAGCAGACTTTCAAAGTTATTGGTTCTCCATAAACGTTTAATAGGCCACTTCCGTGAATAACCCTGTATAATAGGTACATGTGAGATACGTAGAACTGATTCAGTTAAAGGTAAATACACCATATATCCTTTGACCAATTTAGGATGAGTGCATTGTGTAAAACTACCTTTTACTGTCTTATTTTGCATAATAGTATTGTTCATTACACACGAAGTTTATCAACCTTTCAACTCTACTACATAATTTTAATTTATTTTATAAAAATCAAGGTAGTGCACCTAAGTATATGTATATTTTCAATTCGAAAGAAGCAAAAATAGTTTTAAATCCGGAAGTTATCTTTTTTTCTTTTAATTTTTATGCTTGCTGTCCCCATTAAGGATAAAATAACTGTCTATAGATTTTGTAAAAATATTTAAAATTGAGAAATACCATCTTAACCGCTATAATTTTATAATCTTGTTGTTAAAATAGACCTAAAGTGATGTTTTTATGAAAACAAAAAGCTGAGAGCAATTCTTGTACTAAAATGCATTTGGTTTTTTGGGCTCACATCAATTAAAGGGAAAATAATAAGATTAGACAACTTCCAGAATGATGCCTTTCTCTCTATTTGTATGTCTGTCTATATATCTGGGATGTTAACATAATAACTACTGAACCATTAATACGATAGATTTTATATTTGGTACGCAGATACCATTTGGTTGGTGGATGCAACCACTAGACTTTGGTTAAAATCAGTCTAATCAGGCTGTTCCGTATTATTGCAATATATTGCAATAGGCCGGTATTGAGTTTCCACGCAGTAAAAAAAAATAAAAATTGTTTTTTTTTGTTGCTAAAAATGGGTCTTATTTGGTTTGGTTTCTTTTCTGTTTGATAAAAATAGTTCATTTTGCAAATAGTGGATACCCAGTAAAATGTTTTAATGGATATACCCATTAGGGCGAACTACAAAAATTTCGAATTGAAAAATATGGAGGTCTCACCCCTTAAATTTGTTCATTGTAGTAAGAGTATCATCCCTGAATTTTTTTTAGAAATTTTGAAAAAATCTAGAGGTCGCTCACAGCCATTTTTTTTAAAGATATGTTTCTTTAGCTTTTTTTGTTTTAAGGCTGAAGAATTTTTTATTTAAATCCTTTTGACACGGTACGGTATAAAGGGATAGTAAATGGATAACCTCAAAAAAAATCAGAATGTTTTCTTTCAAAATGGGGGAGCTGTGCCCTTTTAAGTTTGAAAATGCACTCACTACATTGCTTTATTTTAGGCGTAATGACAAGCAATTTTTTTTTCATTGTCTTAAAATATTGTGCGTGTAGCCCAATATCCAGAAAAAAATAATATCTACATATATTTTTATAGCGTTTTTGAGAGATAAATTCGCAATGAACAAATTTAAGGGGTGAGACCTACAAATTTTTCAATTTGAAATTTCGGTGGTTCACCCTAATACCCATGGGCGGTAAGCATTAAGTACCTTGTTTGCTAAATAAGTGGATATTCAGTAAAAATTGCTTAAAAAAAGTATGTCTGCAGTTTGTTTTAAACATAATTTTTTAATAATTTTTTTGGATGCGATATGCCTTACCTTTTGCATATCGCATCCAAAAAAATCTTTATTAAAAAATTATGTATAAAACAAACTATAGTTTTTACATTAGTGCATTTAAGTAACCGAAAAAAAAACAAATGAAATGCGCCTTGCATAATTGTGTAGTGTAGTGAAATTTAATTCATTATTGCCAAGTTCAAGATTGATTATAAATCTGTAAGTTTTCATTTCTCTTTATATTATAATTATATTATTATCCCGATCTTGAACTTAAAATTTAATGAATTAATATTGGAATGCGATGCATTATATATCTTCATGACTTGTTTTTATAATCAGTTTGTATTTATTTTCGGTGATTATAAAAAAGAAACCCCCAAAAAATAAGGTGCATATATGCATACGACATAATAAAAATAATATTTTACGTTCTTCATCATTATTATTATTTATAATACAAGGGCGAAAAGTTAGATTTTTCGATTAAGTAAGTTTTTAGAAGCCTAGGGCCTCTGGCCCGAGTGTAATAAACCTACGAAATCAAAATTTAACTTTTCGCCCATGTGTTATACAATATTGTTAATAAATAAATAAATTATAAAAATATGTTTAATTCTAAATTGTAAAAAAAATATTTCTTTTTACTCTATTATTACCTATATATTTATCTATGATAAACTACTATCCAATCAAATCTCTAAAAAACAATTGAACCTTTCTGCTGTCTGCGGTTTATTAAAAAAAAAGTTGCTTATAGCCAAGAATTTTTTGTCTAGGACGATTTTTGATTTTTTTTTTGAAAATTCGAAACTACCGTATAATATTATTCTAGCGCAGGCGCACAAATTTATTATTATTTTCTTTGTTAAAATCAATAACAAAGAAAACCTTTATTTGTTTTCATCAACTTTTAAAGGCAGGATCATAAAGCTGTTTTATTGTTTACTCATAACTTATAACCGCGCTTATGAGTCATAAGCGCGGTTTATCTTTTATTACATAAATTTTTAAAGGCACAAACATAATTTGGACCTTACTTCCCCCGTTTTTTTGAAACGACCCTATACTGCATATAGCCCCCTTTGAATATATTCAAGAGAGGCCAACGGCCTCAGGCCAGGCCATGACTACCCACCAGAGGGGACATTCATGGTTCCTGAAATTAGTTTGATTTTTTTGTGTGGCATGACAGCTACTGTGTCAAAAACAAAAAAAAATAAAAGATAATTTTAGAAAATCTTCACTGGGTGAATGCGTTACATGTTATGTGCACAAAAACGTGACCAAAAATAATTATTTAAACTTTTAGGTTCATACATAAAATTTGTCACTGATATGAAATGCTTTAGTGACAATCATTAAAAGCCAAGTAAAATAAAGTTTTACAGAACATTTCTATAACATATTATGTTACTTTATAATTTATAATGGAATTTAAATTCTGTAAAAATTACATAACTTAACGTTGTCAAGATATGATGCCAATGAAAAGCTAAGTGAATAAGGCGCGCCAAAAATCATATAACTTATTATGTAGTAAAGATTATGTTATGTTATGTTATGTAAAGATAGATAATACTACCTATTTTATGTGAAATTTAAATGCTGTAATAAATCAGTAAAATTTTACATAGACTATTTCACAAACAATATATAGGCCAATCAAAACCTTGCATTTTTTCTTGACCAATCAGATCAAAATGAATCTGATAATTTTTGCAAGAGTGCAATTATCACTTGGTTACTATGGAAACAAGAAACTGACAGTTACTGACATCTTAATAAATGTTATATTTTTGCAAAATGTGTTTTTAATTTGTGAAGCTTACCTTTAGTTGATTTATTTTTATTAATTAGCAATATAAATGCTTATTTTATTACCAAAAAATTCTAGGTATAAACCCTAATTAATTTCAAATAATATTATTATTATTTTATGCATTTTCCATCTTAAAAGCTTTAATGGCCATATACTACAAAATAATATAAAATGATTAAAAAACAAAATAAATATAAAACAAAACAAAATAATTATAAATAAAAGATAATGATTAGGTCACTTGTAAGAAACAAAGGCGTCGCCAAGTGGCAATTTGTGTAGAAACCCAAAAGCAGAAAATTCCCAAAATTACTGTAATATGATTGGACAAAAATAAACACGTAGTCAGAAATATTGTTAAATGATTGCTTGATAAAAACGTTAAAAAATAATCTGAGATAAATAATTATCTGAAAAATTACAATAATAGAAATATAATATATAAACATATCACGTTAACGCACATAGCGGCGTAAGAAAACAATTTTTATCTTAAATTTCTTAAAAAATTAAATTTTCTACTGAGATGAATTACAAAAATAAGTTCTACTTACTTAAAGTTAAACAACTTTAACTAAACGTTAAAAAATAATCCAACTTTTTAAATGAATTGCACCCCAGTAGAAAACTTTTTTTTTCCCATAAATTCGTACCTTCATTTTAAAATTACACTAATTAAATTAAACTGCACTAGATTAAAAATAAATAAATATCTTCTTTTCAGAAGATGCACTTTTTATTGTACTACTGCTTTGATGACACAGGGTGATCTGATTAACGAATTCTTCTTTCTTGCTATATATACTTCAAATCTTCCAAATAGTGGGTGGATATTCCACAAAATATTACTTTCATCCCAAAACCTTGCAAATAAACCATCACTCTTAGGAAAATTTAACCCTACTACATAAATGCTTTGTACGAATCCCCCTTTCGTTGAATTTTTATGCGATCAAAGCAGATGAGACACTTACCGTGTTATTGGATCTTCTTTATTGTAGTAGTTGTAGAATTGTAGGTATTCCTTTCGATTTCGTTTGTCTAGGTCAATAGATAGACTGTTAATGTTAGATATACCTAATTTATTCTCATATATCGTTTTAAGTTTTATATACTATAAGATTAGTATTTTAAGGGCTACTTATCTGACATTTTTTCGGTGTATTATAACGCGACTATTATAAGGCACATATTCACATGCATTTATAGGCCAATAAAAGGTTAGTACTTTTTTTTCTTTTGGGTTGGCAAGAGGACAATCGAATATCGCTTAAAGTTTTCTCTGCAAATAACAATATCGCTTTGAAGTTTAATTTTCTACAAGATTTTGTGTTTAGGTTATTTTTTAATGCGTCCTAAATTTGTGGCTTGGCTACTTGCAGTAAAGAAGAGAAGAGCTGACTATAAAATATATACATGTTTGTTTACATGCTTGTTTAACCTCGTACTATTCTACTTAATTAAGCATCCCCTAAGTCCAGGACTTGTGTGGGCTAGTAGTAGAGGGAACCACCGGCTTATACTGACTTTCGAACCAGTTTCTAGGGAGTGTCCGTTTCACTTATCGCCTTCGCCAAATTTCAATTATTAATTAACTGAAAAAGGCAAATCGGCGCCAGTGAGAATCGAACTCGCGATAGTAGACTTGCTATGCATACGCGCTAGCCACTACGCTATGCCTCCCATCTTAATCCAAATCCAAATATCATTTATTCTTTGAGTTTCAACATGGCGAAAATTGTAATACCAACCCGAAACAAAAATCCCTACGTGACGTAGGCTATAGCCTACGTATACGTCGGTCATTAATTTAAATGTAAGTTTTTTAAATTTTAGAGCAAAATATAAAATATAGTATAAAGCACTCGTTTGGACTTTTTAACATGTTTTTAGCGCACTAGTACTCGTGCACTAAAATAGGTGTTATGAAACTAGTACTTTAATATACTATTATGTAATAATAAGAAAATTGTAACTGTAACTCAAAATTTGGCCAATGAAATATCAAATTTATAACAATTAAATATTGGATTTGTTTGTCATCTAGTTTTCATCTTCCATTTCATTCTTTAAATTAATACAGGTATAGTTACAGTTACTGTAACCGTTTCCTTTGCATAAATAGATCTATAGGTACTAGGTGCTTGAAAGTTTATTGCATTGAAGCAAATGTTATACGTCACTAAGTAAAATAAACAAAAAATTATAACTGAAATAACTAATAAATTAGCTAAAAAAATATATAAAAGTCAAAATTAACCAATGAAATAATGGAAAACAATATTCTTTAGTTATTTATTTAAATAATTATAATTAAGTAATTATTTAAGTTGCACCAAATTGGTGTATATGTATGATATGGTGACATAATGAAATATATGTCTGAAATATGTCAAAATAATTTTTTATTTATAACAAGAAAAATATCTCACAAAAGTGTTGCTGTTTAGAGGTTTTAAACATTGTGTATTTAATAGGTACAAATATCTTGCCTAAAACCAAAAAATTAAGACAAGGGAGCTTTCAAGTATTACGTAACGCAAAATTTGGCCATTTTTTGACCCCCACCCCCCCATGTAACGCGGCGTAACATTTTCGAGAATCCCCACCCCCCATTTGTAACGTAACATTATACAAAAAGTAAAAATAAATTAAAGGAAATTTTTCTTTATGGTTTAAACCGGTTTAACCGTATTTTAACAAAAAACCGGTCCGATGTAATTTCCGAAACCGGTTAACCGAAAACCGGTTATTGGCCATGGTTTTCCATCTCTAATTATTTTTGTTTAGAGGATTTAGTTAACTGTTAACCACGCCGTGTGCAATAAAATTTGCAAGGAATCCGTCTCTTTAAGCCTAGATCATTGTTAAAAACGTGATCCAATAAACATTTTTTAAGTTTATAATTTTTTAAGTGTTACGTAACATTTTTACTGACACCGCGGCGTAACGTTTTCGATACCCCCCCCCCCTAGCGCGTTACGTAATACTTGAACGCTCCCCAATAGTGTTATTTAAAAAATCGTCGAGAGTTGACACTTTTGATCAAGATTCGAAACTTATCAATTCATTATTATCTTCTAGCTACTTTGCATACACCTACCACTTAAAAGTTATAAGTAAGTTTTCTACACACAAGTTATGAAAATAAAGAATCACTGTCAATGATAAAAACTTGGCTCTCCTATGGGGATATTTCGACGTGTGATCCTGAGGTCAACTAATCCTGCAGAATATCGAGAGTCTTGAAAATCAATTTAATTGTCGAGAAATGATCAAGACAAAATGATCTCGACTCTAGACAAAAAGTTCTATTTCTTGACTATGGTGAAACCCTAACTCTGTCTGTTGGTTACCGAAATTATTTTTTGTGGAATTCCGTAATTTATTTTAGACTAGAGTCAATGTAATAAAATTTTTGATGAGTAGGTTAAGAATAATTTATATTGTTATTGTTACTAGGTAGAATTTGAATTACACCGTTACTAATAAGCCATTAGTATTTATTTTAGATCACAATTTCTCAATACATCATTCCAAAACAGATTGTTACATGTCTAGAAGACATTGTATACCTATTAAAAGAGTTTAAAAAAATGCCCATTATGTTTAGGGAATGTTCAAGTCTTACGCGAGATTTTTTTTTAGGAATTATATGTGGGCACATGTGCACATGTTTTTATATATTATTAATTTTTCAAAAAAAAAAAGGAGAGAGACTGATATTCATTAGGGACCCTAAATGGAATGACATCACATTAGGCAAAACATTTTTTCCCTAAATCTCGAAAATAATGAAAATTGCGCCGCAGAAGAAAATTTTTTCATGTTTTTTTTTAACTTCTGTTAATTTCCGGCCTTTTTTTTAATTCAATTTAGTAAAACTCAAGTTTTAAAAATTCAAATAAAAAAAAATAAGAAAGCCCCAGCACCGCAGGTAAAAAATTTTACAACTGTGCTGGTCTATTTAAATTTGAAAACAGCGGTAAAAAGTTCTAGCGCAGTAGGCGAAAATATTGACAAATTTCAAGTTTAGGTTTTATAAAGTCCAATAAAAAAGAACTTATAAAAGCTATAGCGCAGAAGGCAATTTTTTTTATAAATTTTATTGCCTATTTGAATTTAAGTAGTATTACTATTTACAGTTTAAATGCAAGAAAACTCTAGTGCCGCAGGCGAAAATTTTTACGAATTTGAATCTGTATGGTCCACTTGGAGAAGGGCCTGCATATTTGCTTTGCTTTGTGCCCTTATTATTCTGGGGAAGTAAAAAAGCTATAGCGCCGCAGGCGAATTTTAAAAAAAATGTTATAGTCTATTTTGTTTTGTATGTATCTTGTTCTACGAAAAAATCTTAAAGGATTATTTTATTTGCATTGGTCTAAAAATAATCTCTTTAGAATAAAAGAATCGAAAGTTATCGTGTCTACAGATTTATATATCACACAAATCGACAAACCGATAGACGGAGAATTGTTTTATATTTAAAGCAAAAAATAAATAATAAAATCTTAAGTCCATTCCAAATTGTAGTTGTGAAGCTTTTATACTATTTAAAAGTATAGACAATATTTCAAGGGGGACCGCCCCCTCCCCTGTTTCAAGTCCAGGGGGCATGGCTTTCAGGCCCCCCGGAGTCGGCGCCTAAAGTATAGGGAAAATTCAAAGTATGAAAACGAACATTTTATTGCTTTACTTACTAAAAATAAGAAATTAATATTTTTTGATATTTACCCTATGTTAAAGTTAAAATAACATTAAGAACATAAATGGAAGAAATAGATAAATATCACGTATTACATCTTCACTTTACTTCATTTTACTCCATATAGCTAAATATGGTGTGACATATAACTAAATGCGTAATTTAAATTCAAGATCGTCTTACTCGCGAAATGATGAATGATGAAAATATTTCTTTTGAAAGTGACTTTAAACATCAATAAAAATGTAACACAGAATTCATCAAAGAGAGTACCTACTATTAAAATCAATTAACATAGTAGCAAATTGTTTGCTGTGGACTGGACGTACCGCCTATTGCTTTCCCATTTTGAAAATTTTCAAAATTTCGGAAAGCCTTGTATTTGTGCAAAAATTTTCAATTTTTTTTTTGCGAATTTTTGCGTTTTATGACGTTTTATGTCGATATAAATCAATTTCAAGCAAAAAAAAAATTGTCGGTCGATCGGTCGATCGGCCAGTCGATCTGTCGATCGGTCTGTCCGGGAAATCTTGTAAGCACGATAACTTAAGAACGCTTTAAGCTAGAGACTTGAATTTTGGCATACAGGTATGTTACCAAAAGTTCTCGCTTGGGATTGTTTTTGGTGAACATTGGCATGCGGCAAGGGGGCAATTTTTTATACTGAATTTGAATCTGAATAAAAAACACCCTCATTCCATTTAAAAAATTTAAGTTACCCCCTCCCCCGCCTAAGGGTATGGATGAAAAAAAATCTGCTTTGATAAAAAGGTGTCCCCCTTGATATTGAAGCTTAATACCAAATTTCAAAAAAATATCTTGTACGGTTTTTGAGATATCGATTTTTAACCGTTTAAATGTCCCACCCGGTATGCAGTGTGCCACTTAAATTTAATTTTTTAAGCAAGACAGCAAACTTTAAAAAAAAATGTATAGACATCATTTAGAGGACACTATAAGGTTTATATTCACTTTTGACGCTTCATAATTTTTTCCCTTTTTTTGGTATTTTTTACCTGTGTGCGTCGCCGGCCGGAAAAGCAAGGAGCACGGGTAGTCCCCGGTGGGAAAGTTGTTGGATGGTGAACGTGATGTGTACGGTGTATTTTTTTTTAAATATTTGTGCGAACTGTTTTTGATGAATATAATCCTTAAAAAACCGGTATAGTTTTTTAATCATAGATTGTGACTATTTAATCTTAGATTGTGATTATTTAATCTTACAAGTGTCTATTTAATTGAAAAAAGAGTTTTTTTTATTCTAATTTTTGCGTGCCCCCGTTAATGGCTACTTCGATCCGACCCGTGCTTCAATAAGTACTGTGTGTAAGTTAATTAATAATCTGATAGATTGTCCTTCGATTCTTGAGCAATTAAATTTTTTAGTAGTTAGAATTAATGCAAGACATATTGATACTTTTTCTATGTGTATTCCGAGAACTAATTTACTACGTAAATCACCAATCTACATCATGACAAATAATGTAAATTTATATTGTATAGATTCCGATTTATTTTTTGACAGTTTATCTTCTGTATTAAGTAAAGTTCGTCTAGCGTTTAATTAGGGTTCTTTAACATTAATATTAATGTATTATTTTATGTAATAATATTTGTATCTTTATATATTTTTTTTTATTTAGGGGTCTTCTAAGTTTTATTTAAGTTTTTATTATACTTGATTATTTAATTTCTAATTAGGTAGTTAAACTTTATGTTTTTATATTTAATTCTATTAATATAATTGTCCTATTATTGGATTTTATCTGTTGGGCAATAAAGTTATTATTATTATTATAAATAAAAAGTTAATTGGGTGACCTAATTTACGAACTGTATAATGTAGTTCTTGAGATAAACGGCTGTGACAGATGGAAGGACGAACGGACGGTTCTAAAGGTGTTTAAAATACGAAACCCTGAAAATAAGGCAAAACTATTTTTCTATATATTTTTATTGTTTTTTTTTTCAATAAATTTTACACAACGTTAAAAATAATTTTAATCTTGTACGTTTAATAAAATATCGTGTAGGTATGATAATTAGACAGGAAATTTAAGGTCACTTCCTTTAAGATTTTCTTCTATCCATTTATCAGCCAAGACATTCAGTTCCGGAGTAAAATAATCTTTCCAGCCCCCAGTCTTCCCTTTTCGTATAAATGAATTTTCTTTAATGTTATTGGCAAATCCAACATCAATAAAATGGTCATTATTGACAGATTTATTTTTTCTAAAATTGTCGATATTAATGTGGTCTAAAAGTTTATCAATTTGCTCTTCTGTAAGCTTTTTTTCCAAGAAATTAGCGATTTTTATTATAGCTGCTCTTTTATCCTAAAAAGATTAAGGTTAAACTAATTACACAGCGTAACACAGGCACACGAACAAAAAAAGGTATTGTCCACCAGACGTAACATACGTTTTATTGGCTGAATCCGAATTCGTGGTTGGTTTGACATTTCATCCTTAACTTTAAAAAGTGATGAAAAGTATTTCACCTTTTATTACTTTTTGAGATGGACAAGACCTTTTTTTTGTGTGCCTGTGTTTTTAACAATTTACTTATTGCGTATTTACTCTATTAGTTTCTTCATAAAATAGAAATAAAAAGTTTTTATCATTTCTTTTGGCCCATCCTTCTTTTACATGTTCAAAATATGGTGTACCAGGACCTAAAAAAATATATTTATGGAATAGAAATTAAAAACAATCTTATTTACATTACTAATTAAATTAAAAAAAATAATTCTTTGTAGTATCAAATTAATAATTAAAATGCACATGCTTAAAATTGATTTAAAAACCATAGTAGGCTGCCTTTTGCAACTTAGGTACTGACTAATAACACAGGCCCACAAAAAAAGTGGTCTGTGCTGCGATTGAGACCCACCTATTCTTAAGTAATTTGTGATCCTGAACAAGAGCCTGTCATGAAAAAGCACTTAATGCTCTCATTTTTTTTGCTATACTAAAATTACAGATGAGATTTTTACTATTTTAGACAGTTTTTTCAGTGTAGCGAAAAAATGAGCCCATGAGTTGCCTTTTTTATGGTAGATTTGTGTTCAGCATCCCAAAATACCTAAGAATAAGTGGTTCTCAGGCTCAGTACAGACAACCCTATGAAAAATGACGAATATAAACCAACACAAACCAATACAAATTTGTATTGTTCTCTATTGGTTATATTGGTCTTTATTCTTATTATTAAAATTAAACTTTATTGGTTTATATTGGTCTGTGTTGGAAAAAATATTTACTGGTTATCACTAATACAAAACGTATTGGTTTTTTTTTTTAATATATGTTATTTTATTGGTATGTATTGGTTTATATTAGATATTATATTTATTGGTAAATACCAATACAAAACTTATTGATCCTTTTTGTTTTTTTTTAATATTTTTTTTATATTGGTATCTAATGGTTTATATTGGATATTACATTTATTGGTAAATACAAATAAAAGAACTGATTTTTTATATTGGTTTGTATTGTTTTATATTATATTATATTGGTAAGTACCTTTTTTTTATTGGTTTGTATTGGTTTATATTTGACCAAATATCGATATTATTTTTATTGGTAAATACCAATACAAAAACTTACTGGTCTGTATTGGTCTTTTTCAAATATTTTTTTTTATTGGTATCTAATGGTTTATATTGGATATTACATTTATTGGTAAATACAAATAAAAGAACTGATTTTTTATATTGGTTTGTATTGTTTTATATTTGATATTATATTTATTGGAAAATACCAATACAAAAAATTATTTTTTCTATTGGTTTATATTGTATATTACTTTTATTGTTAAATAGCCATATAAAAACTTTTTTTTTTACTTTTTTGTACTGTTTTTTTCAGAATCAATTGATTCCTATTGGCATCCATTGGTTTTTATTATTATTATTATTATTATTATTATTATTATTATTATTATTATTATTATTTTATTTTTATTGATATTATATTTATTGTTATATACCAATGCTAAAACCTATTTTTTGTATTGGTTTTTATTGGATATTAAATTCATTGGTAAATACCAATACAAAAACTTATTTTTCCTATTGATATCTATAGTTATAGATAGATATAACCTTTTTATAAGTTTGCCTATTATTTTTATAGAATCTCCCAACTTCCAACATTTTCCAACTTTGATAAAAATTACTGTTTTCTTCACGAAGATTTCCAAAAATGTTGTATTGTTAAATTTTTCATTTTAACAATAATTGTTAGATTAAATCTAATTCATATTTTGGATTTTATATTTGACATGTTTTTATGAACGCGGACAGTATCAGAAAGCTGCCGCAGGAAGACCCTATGTAATATCTGAATTTCAAGGCAATCTAATATTAATTAAAATATTTTTTTTAATTAAAAAAATTATAGAAAATTAATGTTTTTAGTAAAAACAAATATTATATGATAAAAAAAATAAATATATTTTTTTAATTTTGTCATTTAAAAATATTGTTATGCTAAAAAAATGCATATGCTCAAAAACAAAAAAGAGTAGAAAACTTTTTTGGAGGAAATTGTAGGTAATAAGTTCCAAATTAACTGGTAAAATTTTTACTTTCATAACTACAATAATACCATAGAAAAACGCGTGATTTTTGTTAGGTGAATCACGATGTATTATAAGGGTATAATTTTTACATCAATCACAAATTTTTTGAAAGATTCCTTAAAAACTGAACACACCTCCACTGAGCTAAACTTTAAAAAGATTTTTAAAGAGATGCCATGTCAACCTACACAATATGTACCTGCAATAATTAAATTCGCCTCCATAGCTACAAATTCAACTTTTAAAGGTAATTTTAGAACAGCAACAGTATTGGTCCACTTAAAACGTTCTTATTTTTGAATTGAACGAAGATGGATTTTTTTTTACATTTTTTTCATATTTTCCAGAGGGTTTTTAATATACCTTCAAATTTCTGTACGCGAGTTCTGGAACAGGCTGTATATTGGTTAATTCTGTAAGGTGAAGGTGGTTACTGTTCAAAAAAGTAATCAGTAAACTCGCAGCTGTTAAAAAAATACATTATTTTCTCCATTCTGGAAAAATATCTAATGTAGGGGTGACCGGGGCTAGTTGTCGCAGGGGTAAGTTGTCGAAGTGCTTGTATCTCAAAAAGTAAAATAGTTTTCTGCACCAAACCGAGATTAACCTCTGCGTTAAAAAAGTGTCATTTATCATTTGTAAACTTAAAAGCAATAAGTTAAAAGAGCAGCAATTTATCTTAAAAATGTCAAAATTAAAGGGTCCAGTAATTTTATTGTGGTAAATATTTTTTCTTATTGTGAGGGATTTAAAATATTAAGATAAGAAAATTATATGTATATTAATAGTTTAAGGTGTATATTATTTGTTGATATTGTCATTTAGGAGTGTTTATTCGTTAATTAGACAGTACTTGATACATAAGGTAAAATTGACCACTAGGGCTAGTTGTCGCATTTGGTTTGGGGCTAGTTGTCGCATGATCTGGAGATATGTTCATGGTATAACATTTCCTTTTTCGCATTTTTATTATTCAAAACAGTGTTTAAAAGTGAAACTTAATAGGATAGCAAATAAAATCGTTTATTAAATTAAATTAAAAAAAAAAATAGAAAATATATTATTTCATTATAAAGTTGACAATTTTGGTACAAGAGTAAAAAGTTAGATAACAATCGGCTTTTGGGAAGGCACATGTCTTATTAGTTATTTATATATTTTTTAAATACCTTTATATTTCTTCAAAAAAATATACTTTAAGAGCCGCGACAACATGCCCCGTGACGGGGCACGTTGTCGCATTTGTCGAGACTTCATAAAAAAAATCATAACTCTAATACCCTGTAAATTTTTCCTTGTTTTATCTTATAATATTATTACTGAAACATGCAGCTAAAATTACCCCATTTGGTCAATTAAAAAAAAACTAAAATAAAGGAAAAAACTGACTTTGAATAAAAAGTGCGACAATTAGCCCCGGTCACCCCTATACATTATTTTTATTACATTTCGACAAAAACATTAAAAACTATATTTTTAGGTTAAAAAGTTCGTGTAGCATTTTTATTAAGAGGCTAACTGAAAGTTCAGTCTTTGCTTCTCAAAACTATTAAATAAAATATAAACAAAGATACCTTAAGGAATTTTTAAGAAGATTATTAATAATTGGTTTGGTTATAAAACAGAAAAGTTATTAAACCTTGTTGGGTATGGTAAGAGTCAAATTTAGACTTTGACAAATACATTAATGATCCTTCAATTCAATTCAATTCAATCAATTCAATCCTTCAATCTTCGCAACGGAGTACGCCAAGGCAGCTTACTCGCTCTTGATGAATTTAATTCATATATAGATGAACTGCACTCAATCCTTGCCAAAGTTTCTGCAGGCTGTTATTGTGGAGGCGTCAAGATTAACTGCATTAGCTACGCCGATGACATGGTCCTTCTTAGTCCTTCACTTCAGGGTATTCGCATGTTGGTGAAAAAATGCGAAGAGTTCGCTAGGGCTTTCTTTCTTAAATACAACGGCGAAAAAAGTAAAATGATGGTATTTAAACCCCCTTCATAGAAAGACCTTAGTGTTCCTCCTGTGTATCTCGATAATAGTTTAGTTGATCGCGTCTCTGAGATAAAATATCTTGGTCATGTTATAAATGACAAGCTCTGTGATAATTCTGATATTCAACGACACTACAAAAGCTTATGTGCCCGCGTAAACATGATTGCCAGAAGGTTTTATAAGTGCTCCTCCGAAGTCAAAAATCTTCTTTTTAAAACATTCTGCTATAACCTTTATGCTGGCGAACTATGGTTTAACCACACTGCTGCTTCATGGCGTACGCTTCGGATATGTTATAACGATGCCTTCCGTATACTACACAGACTTTCCCGCTACAATAGTGCTTCAGAAATGTTCGCGTATTCCGGAATTGACACGCTTGATGCTTTACGACGCAAAAAAGTTGCTAATTTTGTGAAACGCCTTTCCTGTACTCAAAACTCTTTTCTCCAGTCCTTATTTGACTCTGACCTGGCCTTTAACTCTACGTTAATTTCTACGTGGCGCCTTCTTTTATTTATACAATAATTTTGTTTTTTTTTTTGTTTTGTAAATGCTGTTTTTAATGGTTAATATTAATGTTATTTTTTTTTCTTTGTACATAATATGTATATTATATAGCATAATCATGCTGGAATAAATAAATAAATAAATAAAAAAAAATTAACTTGTACGTTTAAAATAATAAACATATAACGTTATGTTACAAATCATGTAAAAGTAGAAGACATTTTTGTAGTTGACACAAATAAAAAAAAACTAAGTTTTTTACTTTTCCAAAAAGCTGCATTAAAAATATATTTTTTAAAATATTTGTAACAGATCTTTATTTAGATTTTATTTGATAAAAAAGCAAAAACTGAACTTTGCTTTAAGCTTATTCAGATGGTTTTATGCATTTTAATAAAAATACTACACGTAGTTAAAGTTAACCTAAAAAATACAGTTTTTAATGTTTTTGTCTAAATGTAATGAAAATAACGATTTTTTTAACAGATTTAGAATCTGTGCAAAAAGTACCTATAGTATAGGGGAACAGGGGGCACAGTGAGTCACTTACTTTTTCAGAGCGCATATTTTTAAAAGTTTTTACAATAACTCAGATTTTTTTTTCATACTATGTTTCTTTGATCTTTAAGCTAACATAATTTGCAGGTTTAAATTAAAAATGAATAGACCATGATTTTGTACAAGTACTTTTTTGACAGTATGTCATTTGATTCACTGAGCCCCCAGTACGGGGTACAGTGAATCACTGCAAGGGGTACAGTGAGTCAGTATGGGTTAAGTTAATCGTGATATTTAAATAAATTAAGTCAATTTATTAATTAAAAAAAAATGTTTATTTTAGATACCTACATAGTTAAATAAACTTAAATAAAACTCTTTGGTAACAAAAAACAAAACTTAAAATTAATTAACGTAGGTAAATCAAAACCTTGAAAATTAAACTCCTAAGTAAGAAAAAAAAACAAATTCAAAATAAACTAACGTAAATAAAAACCCTGAAAAACAATGTGAAATGTATACATTGATTGTTGGCGTTTTGGACTTTTTGACTTTCAGCATCGTCAAAAACCCCTATAAATCAATTTTCAAAAAAATCATCACCACGTCAGGGGCTGGATTTGGAAAAAAATAAAATCAAGATTTAGTTTTAGCAACCTCAAAAACCGCCATATTCAAATTTTCACGAAAATATGAAAAATATTTTAAAATATTTTTCAGGGGTACGGAGAAGAATTTTTTTATTATCAGATTCGATTTCAGCAATCTTAAAAACCCCTATAATGAAAATTTCAAATTTTTGTAAAAAAATATTGTTCACCAAAAACATCCCGAGCGAGAACTTTTGGTAACATGCCTGTATGCCAAAGTCTCTAGCTTAAAGAGTTCTTAAGCTATCGTGCCCACAAGATTTCCCGGACAGATCGACCAATCGACCAACAATTTTTTTTTGCTTGAATTTGATTTATATCTACATAAAACGTCATAAAACGTAAAAATACACAAAAAAAAATAATTTTTTCACGAATACAGGGCTTTCCTAAATTTTTAAAATTTTCAAAATGGGAAAGCAAAATACCTACAATAATTTTAATTATAAATATACAGAAACATTTAATCGTAGTTGGGGCACAGTGGATCATGAGCCATACCTATTTTTAAGCAGCCACCGCTTCGCTTCAACACACGTCACTCGGGTTTGCCGGCAACTGACCCTTTATCTAGAGAAACGCCTTCTTAACGCGCCATTAGAAAGCGGCGTTTCTAAAACGAATATTGGTAGGGTTATAGTCAACGATTTATTGTGCCCAATGACTCACTGTGCCCCCTGTTCCCCTACTACAAGAAATATCTAATTGGATTTATACAATACTGTTGCTAATGATGGAGGACTATCCATTTTTTTATTATTATTATTAGTACTGTAATGATATTAGCATTATAATATTATCTTCAGAAAAGGACCAGCTGAAATTTTGGGCACCTCGGTGCCTACCTTCAGCTTTCAAGATCAACCAACAGATTTTCAACAATCTTTTTGGACGAAAGTTTTTTTTAGTGGAGGTGTGTGAAACTTATTGGTGAACTCTTGAAAATTTAAATTTAAAACAACATTGAATAAATTTAAAATATTTTAAAAATAACTTACTTAAACTATTTATAAAAGGATGAAAGACACTTTCAAAATTAATGTCTTTATTAAAGAATCTTTGAATATGATAATTAGAAACAATGACGTCCTTTGGATTCCTTGCACAGTAAACTACCTAAAATTGGAAATATATATTTCTATACTATATACTGAATAGTATATATTTAATATAATATATACTATACAGGGTGATCAGTAACTACCATGTCAAAATTTCATAAAAATTTTTGTGGTAAATATGAAGAGAACTAAAAAACTAAGTATTATAGTATTATTTTCTTCATTTGAATTCAAACATCTAGGTTTTAGAAAAAAAAAATAGTACTTTATTTTTAAACAAAAACAGTTGCGGATAAAATAGTATACATGACTTCCTAAGAATGGTACTTTTCCTCAACCTATAAATGGTCTCGGAAAAATATTATTTTCCGAGTCGACCTGTAATCTAGTATTATGAATTTTTTTTTCGAACATTTTTTTTGCTGCTAATACCTGTTTAAAATACCATGGAACCAGATAAAATTACAGATAAAATTACCAGATAAAATTAATTAAATATAAAATTACCTTGCAACCAGATTCGAAGATTTGTGGATTGCACAAACTCATTGGCATATGTATTTTAATAAAACGTTTTTCTTTGAGATTTTCGAAGGTGTAAAGGTGTAACTTATCGTATGTATCTAAAGTATTCTTTAAATCAATTGATCCTTCAGCTTTATCTTTAACATCATGGAATAAATCTTCATCTCGGAACATAAACTCGCTAGAAAATTATTAATTTTTTATATTTGAGGAATGTTCGAACAAAAGGTAACATTTCCACCGTTGCTTTTTTTTTCAGAAATCACTAAAATTTGATTAAAAGTGTTGGCATATTTTTTTTTAAATTATGTTTATACAGAAATATACATTGAAAAAGTTACCTAACTGTTTTCCCCATTTAGAAACTTTCATATTAATGGAGATAACTGAGTTTGAAATTTTGAAATGTTACCCTTTGTCAGTAAATATTGGAAATGTTTTGATAGTCATTACTCCGTTATTCTGGTTTTTGGTTTTTCATTACGTTCTTAGACAATAGGGATCTTCCCATCTTGATGATGATATCATAGAACTTGATATTTCCTAAAAATTTCGAGTTGATCGGAAAAACGTGACATTAGACAGGCGGACGGACAGACGGAAATTAAAAAAAACATCGTATTTTTTCATGAAACACGTGCACATTTGTATCCAAGAATATTTATCTAGGACGCTTTTTGGTGATTCTGGGAAATTCGAAACTACCGTATACGGCCGTATAATACCATTCCAGCGCATTCTCTTTGAATATTATAATAACTTAATTTGTAACTAAATATTTAGTTTTTCTTTTTACAGTATAGTGTGAAACTAAACGACTCAACCAAGAGGAATTAAGAGATCTCCCCTGAGCCAATATCCTGACCTTTATTGAAAGGACGGGCAGGTTCAAGGAGGACTCAAATTAGTAAATTGCTGGGATTGCCTAGGGTGAAACAAGGGCCAGAAATGGTTTAGTTGTCCGGCTTTGGCCAACCCAAAAGTTTACTACTACTACTACAGTGTAGTGCGTTGTAAATCAAAGTAGTTTAGGACGTTTTTAGTGGTATGGGAACGTTTAAGTATTACGTAACGCAAATTTTGATCATTTTGGACTCCCCACCCCCCCACTTGTAACGCTATTTACCTATACCATTAACATGGGCGTAACACTCCAAAATGACCCCCACCCCCCTAGGAGCGTTACGTAGTACTTGAATGTTCCCTATCTCAGCGTTGACGTTGAAAGATTATTGTTTATAAACTCAAAATGGGATGTAACTCAACATTTTTATGGATAAAAATTCTCTACCAGTATATTATAAAAATCTAGGAAATTTTTATTTATAATGCTTACTCCAAAAAGGGAAACCTATGATCCAGTACGCTTTGAGCTGCTTTTTCATAATTTAAATCATTTGCAATTAACCAAACAATTTCTTGAGTTAAGGTTGTACCTAAAAAGACATAAGTATTAATAAAATAGTATTTTAATTTATTTTTAGCAAAAAGTATATTAGATACCACTGTGCTTTTTCTTAAAAAGTCTTATGGTTGGTTGGAAATATTTACCAGATCTGAAATAACCAAATAACCAAACATCGTCGGGTCTTGCTTCAAAATTATAAAACTTTTGAACATGTTTTTTAAAATTTTGTGTTCCTATATATTTTTTTTGGTCCAATTTGTACCAAATCTGTATAAACAATATCTGAAAATAAATGTGATAAAGCCTTACGTAAACAAACAAGCCGTAATATATGCATTTCATTATTGTATATTGTATATTGTACACGGTGTTTTTGAAATAGCGTAGTAACAGGGTGTATTTGAAATAGGGTAGGAAATTTTAACAGGTTATTATACATGATAAAATATGACATAAAGTTCCTATAAACATATGTCTAAAAATGCGTCATAAGGGAGCTACGCCCCTTTGAAATTGGCTAAAAAAATCGGTTTTTATTTAATAACTCAGGAACCCTTTGAGATATGTTAACGAGGTTT
The DNA here is from genome assembly GCA_958510825.1 of Brachypterus glaber. NCBI lineage: Eukaryota > Metazoa > Arthropoda > Insecta > Coleoptera > Kateretidae > Brachypterus > Brachypterus glaber. The sequence goes on along the minus strand of OY294045.1, from coordinate 73,905,537 downwards.
TGCATGTGAATTAATCCTAATAAGGCCCATCTTTGTATGTCATTTTCACGTACTTATTTAAACCAGTGGTGTGCGAAACGGGAGGGCCTTATCAGTTTTTTGTCCCAAACTTTTTTCTGTGTAACTTTTTTGCAATTTTATTTTTGAAATATGAGTCCTCAGGTCAAAATACATAAAAAAGATACTCTTGTTGTAATACTTTAGGATTAACCGTTTTCGAGAAAAATTCATTTGAAGGTGAAATTCCACGGTTCAAGGACGAAAAATTAAATACTAAAATGTTGAAACATTGCATCATTAAAATTTTGGTTTTCGACATTTTAGTATTTAATTTTTCGTCCTCAAACCGTGAAATTTCACCTTCAAATGAACTTTTCTCGAAAACGGTTAATCCTACAGTATTACGACAAGGGTACCTTTTTTATGTATTTTGACCTGAGGAATCATATTTCAAAAATAAAATTGCAAAAAAGTTACACAGAAAAAAGTTTGGGACAAAAAACTGATAAGGCCCTCCCGTTTCGCACACCACTGGTTTAAATAAGTACGTGAAAATGACATACAAACATGGGCCTTATTAGGATTAATTCACATGCAAAACCTCGTTAACATATCTCAAAGGGTTCCTGAGTTATTAAATAAAAACCGATTTTTTTAGCCAATTTCAAAGGGGCGTAGCTCCCTTATGACGCATTTTTAGACATATGTTTATAGGAACTTTTTGTCATATTTTATCATGTAGAATAACCTGTTAAAATTTCCTACCCTATTTCAAATACACCCTGTATACTATTTACAGTAGATAGTATAATATAAATAGTATATTATTGCATTTTCCTAATTACTTAAAAATTTGTGTGTTCAAAAAAAAATTCAAAAAAAAACTTTTTTCAACATTTTCTTTTATTTTTTTTGCGAAAAATGAAAAATGTTTGAAAAAAAAAAATTAAAAAAAAATCTCAAAATAAAAAAAAAATAATATTTTTTTTTTTGAAAATGAAAAATTAGTCTCTTTTTGCAAAAAAAAAAATAAAAAAAATATAGGGATACATTTTCATTTTTTAAAAAAGTTTAACCCCCTATAACTTTTTTGTATTTGGGGGGATTACTTTTAAAAACAATAGGGATCTCCTCATAGAGCTTGATTTTTACTAAAAATTTCGAGTCCATCGGATAATTCGTGTAAACAAAAAACGTGACATCGGACGGACAGACGGACCTTTTCAAAGTTTCTTATTTTTCATGAAACACATTTGTATTCAAGAATTTTTTGTCTAGGTCGTTTTCTAAGTGATTTTGGGAATTTGGAAACTACCGTATAATACTATTCTAGCGCTTACGCTGTGAATAGTATAAAAATAGTACGGTGGTACTTATTTTTCAGAATGATCGCTCTTAGGGAACGTTCAAGTATTACGTAACTTTTCGGGGGGGTGGGTCATTTTGGAGTCTTACGCCCATGTTAATGGTATAGGGAAATAGTGTTACAGGGGGGGAGGGGGTCCAAAATGAACAAAATTTGCGTTACGTAATTATTGAACGTTCCCTTAGTAGGTAATGCCTTTACCCTTCGAGGCAAGAATTTATTTTTTCTATTTTTTTTAAGTATTTTAATATGATTTTGTAATATTAAGAGTAGATTCCAGAAGTGAAAAATACAAAAATATAAAAAACTATACTCGGTTTTTATTTATTATGCGGTGCAGCAGTTGTTGTGGTATCAGTGGTATACCACATTGCATTAGAAGAAAAAAAGTCTCATTTGGAAACCACTTCCCTTGAAAGGGTTGAAGTGAAAAGGTAAACACAAACCATTTGCTCATCGGGGATTTGAGGGGGACATGGCCCAATATCCAAATTTTGACTAAATATCATCCAAATACGTAAAAGGTACACTATTGACCAAGAGGGGTATAACCACATATCCCACCCTGGGTCACCCATGACCGCCACTGATGCCGATTAGGCCCTTATGTTAAAAAATATCCTTTGCACAATGGGCCCGATTTAAATTTTAGCAGGACCAAAAACAATTTTTGACTATTTAGATTAAGTTAATAAACCATACAGCTGTACAGGTATGTAGAGAGATAGTGCAACTTAATCCCATAATTGAATTGCAAATTTCGAAAAGGGCTCATCTCCTAAAATTAACACCTTTCAGAGATACAAAACCTGAATTTCTGTTTTGACTTATCTGAGCAGTTTTTTTTTCTAAAATTACCGACCGTCGCGACGCGTCGTGTACGTTATATCAAAGCAAAATAGTATTATTGAAGGAAAATTTTGATGGAGAAAATTATCGTTATTTTCCCGAGATGAGTCCTTTTCGAACTTCACCTGGTTTAAGTAGTAAAATGCTATTAGTAAAGTAAAGAACGCATATTATTGAAAATAACAAAAATACTGTTAATAATACAAAAAAATACAAAAATAATGTTTTTATTAAAAGTCTTCTTCAAGTTTAGCTGTGATGCCGCTTCTGTCTGCCAATTCGTTCATAAAAGTTTTTAAAATTTCCCGATATGTATTGTCTTAACTTTTGTAGCTTGTTCATTTTTAAGACATTGAGATGAGACCTTTTCGACATTTATTTCATAGTCACGTGTACTTCACCACTATGATAACCAGATATGAGCCGTTCTCTCTCATAGAATATCGGTCTATATGAGTACATGAAAAAAGAACGAAAAAGTCAACTTTGAAAAAACCCCGAGATGAGACGATTCACTCACCGCAGTAATGAGAAGAATCCAGCGCATGCGCACTGATTTTCTTATTTTTGTTTTGACGTGTGCCAAAAATTATTTTAAGCTTATGTAACATTCTTTTGCAGAATTTTACAAAAATATCTACTTTTTTCTTATGCATATTGTTACACCAGGCGAGCATTTATTTTTTAATTAGCTAAAGCTAAATTATTTAGCCTAAATATAATCCTATTTGATTTTTAAAATATATCTGTATCTGAAAAATGCCTCCAATTAAAAAAAAAACACCAAACCAGCAAACTACCAAACCAAACCATTATTAACGTAAACCAACGCCTTCCATTAAAAAAAAACACCAAACCAGCAAACCACCAAACCAAACCATTAATAACGTAAACCAACGCGTCCCATTAAAAAAAAACACACCAAACCAGCAAACTACCAAACCAAACCATTGTTAACATAAACCAACGCCTCCCATTAAAAAAAAAACACCAAACCAGCAAACTACCAAACTACTACTACCAGTACACTAGTTTTTTTGTTAGAATATAAATCAAAATATTGTTAAAATACTCACGAATTTCTGTTTGATTTTTTTAATGGGGGCATACGTTAACAATGGTTTGGTTTGGTAGTTTGCTGGTTTGGTGTTTTTTTTTTTAATGGGAGGCGTTGGTTTACGTTAAGAATGGTTTGGTTTGGTAGTTTGCTGGTTTAGTGTTTTTTTTAATGGGAGGCGTTGGTTAACGTTAATAATGGTTTGGTTTGGTAGTTTGCTGGTTTGGTGTTTTTTTTTTAATGGGAGGCATTTTTCAGATACGATATTTCAGAATTTAGAAGGCGATATATTTTAAGAATCAAATAGGATTATATTTAGGCTAAATAATTTAGCTTTAGCTAATTAAAAAATAAATGCTTGCCTGGTGTAACAATATGCATAAGAAAAAAGTAGATATTTTTGTAAAATCCTGCAAAAGAATGTTACATAACCTTAAAATAATTTTAGGCATACATCAAAACAGAATCAGTGCGCATGCGCTGGATTCTTCTCATTACTGCGGTGAGTGAATCGTGAGATGAGCCCTTTCGAAATTTGCAATTCAATTATAGTTCTTTTTTTTTGGCTAGGCAATTTTGTATAATTCTAATTATTAATTAATAATTATTAAAGAATATTTTTCCTAAAATAAATTGTTAGCAGAAACAATGTAACGAACCACCCAGCTCCCTAAAAACGCAAACGCACATGACGTCATGACTACAAAAAAAAGACCCTACCCTGCATTACAAATAACTATTTGGTTTTAACCTTAAATTGAGTTTATATACATATGTACTAGCTGTGATACCCGATCTTAGCACAGGAAATATAATTTAAATTTAACTTTCTCTTCTACGTTAGTAAACAAAATGAATTTTTTAATTGTTTTTTTGTTAATTTCCTTGAGGCTTTATAAACGGAACAATGATTTACTGGAAAAAAATCTGTGTGTCGGTCAATCTGTACGTCTGTCCTAAAAAAAAAATCTAACCACGAAAACTTGTGTTAGAGATTACACATTTCGAATACAGGTTTCTTATCAAACGTTTTCAGCTAGAATTGTTTGTGCATTAAAATCTTTAAAAAAAATCTCGAAAATATTGGTATTTTTCTAAGATCTACTTCGCAGTAGTCCCCGAGAACCCTTGGGTTAAAAAAAATTCGAACCAAAAGTTAAGGTTGGATCCTTGTAGTAATCGGTTTGGAGATAATATATCCACCAACAGCCAAATCCAGAAAATTCGCTTTTGGCAGATAATGGTAACTCTTCTTTGAAGAGGTACATCTTTTACACCAATGATAATAGAAAACTGTTCAAGTGTATTTAGTATTTTTGACGCAGATTTTAAATATCTTTTCAAAATTAAGCTATCATTTTTGTTTACAGAGAAAAACGTTCTTAAAAAAATGTAAAATTGAAATTTAGGGCACTTTTAAGCATTTTTATTTATTACATTTTAGCAAATATAATACTTTCGACTAAACCTGAATAAATTTCATGTTTTTAACTAAATATATACGCTACTAACAGTTAAAAATATTATTTTTTTCTGAACTTAAGAATCTGAAAAAGTAACTGCTATTTTTACAGTATCATTGATGAAATTAAGGTCTGTTGGGTAGTGTCCTTTTTTAAAGCAGTGGTTCTCAATAAGTTAAGTTTTATTTATATAAAACTCTGACAACCCCATCTTTGTTTTAAGTATTAATTTAAAATATGTGTAGCCAGCATAGACTATTGTCTAAAGTTTTTTTTATTTATTAATACATGTATTGCAATAAGATTAAATATTTTATTTTAATTTAAATTTATTTTTTTCCATTTTTTATTAAATATAATTTAACGTTAGTTATTATGTTTTATATTTTAACATCTTATAAAATAATAATAAATTTTGTTTGGCACAGTAGTTTTTGCAAATTAAAGCATAATAATTTTATTTAAAAAAAATCGTTTTAAGTCTGTATTTTTTTATTTTTTTAATATAATTATTACAAATCCAAGCAATATACCCAGACTTGTAAGTTATATTTTACATCAGGTAACTCTCTGAATAAGCAGGATGGAGAAGACTTTCTAGTCCTTCAGCTGATCAGAGAGGGTGAAATAAAACGGTGATCACTAACTGATTTGTGATAATTTATTAGACTAGAAATTCATTTATATTTAATTTACATTCTAACTATTTCCTAAATCTACACGTTCTGACATTGGGGATATATATTTATTTTCCCTAATGTTTCCTCGGCTTCCTCGTTTTGTATTATATTTTAAATTCAATTCAATTCGTTTATTCATCTTTAGAATGTATACAAATACACATAAATAAGTCAAAAGTCAGCAATGAAATTGGAAAATGGAGACAAAAAATTATAATATGGTTAAACACAACTGTATGTATTATATTTTACCGATTATTAATAATAAATTACATTTTTCGTATTGTTGCTTAACATAGTGGGTTCGAACAGATTTTAATAGGCAGGCTCGCCAGATACTACTAAGAACGCCTCTCCTTAAAATATTAAGTTATATTTAAACATCATACAATTCAATACAAATGGGGTTGTGAGGCAACATAGTACCTTTCAAGTCACTGCGACCAATGAGATCTATTGTGAATCCCCTTCATAATTTAATCTACATATAACTTTAGGCTTCCCAAGAAGGACAAAAGTATTTTTGGGGCTACTTGGGATATATCTGCAGATTTTGAATATAGTAGCTTTTTGCAAACAATGACTTTGCAAAAGCAGATAATGTGTTCGGCCTTTTCTGGTGCTTCTGAGCATATACAGCAGGTGTCAATTTTTAAGCGTTATCTTAGAGGGCAATAACTGGTTTTTATTTCCGGAATGATGAGTTCACTTTTCTTGTTTTTCAGGTTCATATTTTATAAATATTTTGGCCTGTCTTAAGTTTTGGTCTTTACAATATCGAACTATGATTTTGGTTTCCCATTTTTTGGTAGACTTTACCAGGTGGCTTCTGTTAAAGGTTTAGGGCCAGTAAATTGAGTGCATGCCCCTTCTCTAGCACGAGAGTCTGCTGCCTCATTGCCTTCAACACCCTCGTGTCCTAGCACCCTCATTTTGTTGAGAGTTTCGCATCATTCCCAAACAAGTACACATTTGGTATCATAGTGCCGTGGTTCCCTAGAATCGCCGCCGGATGGAGGAACTATATGCAATGTTCTAAACCGTTTTATAACCACTGATTTACTTATTCCATAAAATGATTTAAAAAGTACTGGCTAATTATCCGGAAGGGAAAGGCCAAAAATAAAGAGAGAGAGATTTAAAAAGTCAAACTTTGAAGGATTGCAATTTTCACACTACTCAACAAAATAAAATATAATCAAAATCAATCGATTTTTCTAAAGGTTCCCAAATTTAAAATGGTTAATAAATTAAGTTCTAATTAGCATTTTTATCAAGTTAAAGAAACAGATTTTCTTCATTTATACTTAAGAGTCATATATTTACTAAAATTAAATAAAAGTAAATGCTTAAAAGTACCCTAAATTTCAATTTTCCATTTTTTTATTTATGTTTTTCTCCGTAACAAAAATAGATAGCTTACTTTTGAAAAGATATTTGGAATCTGCGTCAAAAATACTAACTAAATACACTTGAACAGGTTTCTATTATCATTGGTGTAAAAGATGTACCTCTTCAAAGAAGAGTTACCATTATCTGCCAAAAGCGAATTTTCTGGATTTGGCTGTTGGTGGATATATTATCTCCAAACCGATTACTACAAGGATCCAACCTTAACTTTTGGTTCGATTTTTTTTTAACCCAAGCGAGCTCGGGGACAACTGTGACATAGAGTTCTAAAATATTTCAGAAATCTTATTAAAAAGGACAAAACTTAGTCGTCGCAAGTTTTGTTTTTTTTAGAATATTTTGGAGTGCTTATTATTATTATTTTCGTTTTCGGGATAATTACTAACCAATACAGCCAAGTTTTATATATGTATATAAAAAATAATAAAAAAAAAGTTTTTAAAGTAAAACCCTTCTATCAATTATTATGTATAACTAAAAAGTAGAAAACAAGATATTTACATAAATTTTCAAAAACTAGATTTTTGACCGAAGGGTTTTGGAATTTTCGATCGTTTAAAGAACATTTCCAAAAAAAAAAGAGGGGGTTTATTAAGCCGTATAGGGCCTTTGTGTGTGTTCCATATAAAATTGTATTTAGGGGAGATAAGCATGTGTGCCAAATTTCACCTCACTGTTTATTATAATTGGGTAAAACAGAGAGGGCCCTCCAGAACTAACTTATCAGTATGGGGGTGATGGGGGCGTTAACGGGGATTTTTTTTATATAGCAAAATTTTATTGTCCAAACCATAGTTACTAATAAGTAGAGAAATAATTTGTAGGTAATTTAACATCAGCAACAGGATTGGTCAGATTAAATAGCTTCCTTTTTAATTAGTATTGACGAAGGTTTTTTTTTGAATTTTTTTTCATTTTTCGGAGGGTTTTTAATATACACTAAAATTTCTGTACGCGAGTTCTGAAACAGGTTGTATATAGGTAAGTAAAGTGAATAGAAGGGTTTTAATAGGTTGACAAGGGGTAAAATATTAACACAAAAAAGTAAAAAGATTAAAAAATTAAGAATAAATTAGTTCTGATTAATATCAGAAAAAGTTCAAGAAAAAATATATAAAATTTCAAAACTAACTTATTTAAAAAAACAAAAAAAAAGATGACGTAGTTTCTTATTAATCGATAGGCATTGGATAAATCAATAAATCTATAAAAAAATACCTACCTCGATACTGATCTGTTACACTTTTATCCACTGGTACAATATCATATGGAAATTTTTTACACGACATGCTATTTTTAAATAAGTAAAATGGAATAATAAATGTATTGTTTGATGTAACTTATATATGGTTATATGTTTATTTAATTTTAGGCAATAATTTATAGTTTATAATAATAATGCGTTTCGTAGCAGGGACGTATTTAGGCTGAACCAAAATAATATGCATTTTTAAGTAGTGGTGATGCAGCGTACATTAAAAACCAATAAAAAAAACCGCATATACAGGTACTTCCAAAAATCAATCCTAAGGGAGCTATGCGCCTAAAAATGCACCATTCATGTATAGAAACTTTTTTCTTAGTTTTTTTTTATATGGAATAACCCTGCTTCATTAAAATTTTGGTTTTCAACATTTTAGTATTTAACTTTTCGTCCTCTAAAAGTGAAATTTCACCTAAAAATTAATTTTTCTCGAAAACGGTTAATACAACAGTATAACAACAAGAGTACCTTTTTATGTATTTTAATCCGAGGAAGAATAATGTTTTAATAATAAAATTACAAAAAAGTTACACAGAAAAAAGTTTGGGACAAAAAACTGATAAGGCGCTCCCGTTCCGCGCACACCTGGTTAAAATAAGTACATGAAAATAACATACGAAGATAGACCTTAATAACATTAGTTCACATATTAAACCTCGTTGCTGTATCTCAAAGGGTTCCTGAGTTCTTAGATAAAAACCGATTTTTTTAGCCTCTTTCAAATGGGCTTAGCTCCCTTAGGACAATACAAAAAAAATTGCTGAACATTTTTGTCATAACTTGGTATAATATTGGAAAGGGTATACAACAGAGAAGTTTTTACAATTATTTGATTAGTGCCGTTTTTGAGAAAATTTTTGCTTAGAATAGAAAAATAAATTGGAACCTGTATTTTAACTCATAAATTGGCCTACATATTTTTTATACTAATAATTCAGCAGTTTTTTTTGTATTGTTTAAACGAAATGCATATTAAGAATATCTAAAAAAATATTTAGGAAAATTAAAAGTACATATTTAGTATCATAAAAAATTATATTTACACCTAAAGATCAAAAAATTTCGAATCTCAAAAACGGTGAGACTTTGTATAAGAGTATATTTGGTCTAATAGAGTCAAAATGAGCTTTTCTATCCATGTACCATACACCCTGTATACAGGGTACATGGATAGAACGTTTTTAAGGGGTTATAGAAGAGCTCATTTTGAATCTATTATACCAAATATACCCTTATCAAAGTTTCACCGGTTTTTAGATATCGGCCTTTTAGATATTTTTGAGAAAATGACTTGTACATACTATTTTTTACTATTTTTTATTTAAAAAAAATAAAGTCCAAACTTTTAGTCATCACTCACTTTATTAATAACACTGGTCGACAAATCTGAAGATTTCTCTAACTGAGATTCCAGAAATAGGTTTATACTAATTTTGGGTCGCTGAATCCAAATCCGAAGGCCGTTTGTCTCCATCACCCTCAAATTTTTTGATATCATAAAAAAAGTTAAAATTAGGAAAATTGATTTTGTGTAATTACAAGAAAATGCTTTGACTTATCACATTAAAATTTAGTACGGTTAATAGTGGTAATATAAGTTATTTATTCCCCTACTTACCCAAAAATACAATTGTGTGTATGTCAGAGGCGTGCGTTCTAAAGTGTTTCTGTAATATATTTCTCCAACAAAATTTATGTTTAAGAATTTTACAATTTCGATAAAAAAATATTATGTATTGATTAATTTTACGTAAAAAACATATTGGACCTTTTGATCAAAGGTCAATAGTTTTCGAGAAAAATAGGTTTAAACATATCTCTGCAAGTTCCACTAAGAAAAAAACTGCTGCCAACAAGATAATACTTTCTCCTATAGGTGTAGGTTTATTAAAATAAAAATAAAAATAAATAAATTAATTAAAAAAAAAAATAAATTTTTTTTTCCGAAAAAAGTCTCTTTTTTCGTATTAACGAAAAATAAATTGAAATTAAAATAAAAAAAAGTTTTAACCCTATTTTACCCCCTTACCCCACCCCGATTTTTATAAAAAAAAAAAAATATACTAGCCACACAAAAAAAGGTCAATAGTTTTTTTTTTCCTATGTATTTTGAGGCGCTGAATCCGAATTTGAAGTCAAAATAGCACCTTATCCAATTAGTTTTCCAGGTGATGTACTATTTTGACCTCAAATTCGGATTCAGCGCCTCAAAATACATGGGAAAAAAACTATTGACCTTTTTTTGTGTGGCTAGGATTTTTTTTTTGATAAAAATCGGGGTGGAGTAAGGGGGTAAAATTGGATTAAAACTTTTTTTTATTTTTTTTTTTCAATTTATTTTTCGTTAAAACGAAAAAAGAGACTTTTTTCGGAAAATAAAAAAATTAATTTTAATTTTAATCTGACATACACACAATTATATTTTTGGGTAAATAGGGGAATTAATAACTTATATTACCACTATTAACCGTACTTAATTTTAATGTGATAAGTCAAAGCATTTTCTTGTAATTACACAAAATCGATTTTCCTAATTTTAACTTTTTTTATGATATAAAAAAATCTGAGGGTGATGGAGACAAACGGCCTTCGTATTTGGACTCAACGACCCAAAATTAGTATAAACCTATGTCTGGAATCTCAGTTAGAGAAATCTTCAGATTTGTCGACCAGTGTAATTTAGGTTAGTTACCGGTATCGATTATCATTGTCAGACTACAAGAAATTACACAAGTTAGAGATTATTTTAAATTATGGATCTCAATATTTTTGATTTTCGCAATTGGGTATTATTTTTTATGATACTAAATACTTTTGGTTTTCCTAAATATTTTTTTAGATATTTTTAATGTGCCTTTTTTGAAAAAATACAAAAAGAAATGCCGAAATATTAGTATAAAAAATATCTAGGCCAATTTATAAGTTAGAATACAGTGGTTCGAGTTTATGTTTCTATTCTAACCAAAATTTCTCAAAAACGGCACTAGTTCAAGGGAATCAAATAGTTGTAAAAACTTCTCTTTGTATACCCTTTCCAATAGTATACCAATTTTTGACAATGTTGTTCAGAATTTCTTTTTGTATTGTACTAAGGGAGCTAAGCCCCTTCGAAAGTGGTTAAAAAAATCTGTTTTTATTTAATAATTTAGGAACCCCTTGAGATTTTGCTTGTAAACTAATCTTATTAAGGCCTATATTTGTATGTTATTTTCATGTACTTATTTTAAATAGAGATGTGCGAAACGGGGATGCCTTATCAATTTTTTTCCCAATTTTTTTCTGTGTTACTTTTTTGTAATTTTGTGATGATTTCTTAGGTCAAAATACATAAAAAAGGTACTCTTGTTCTAATACTGTAGAACTTTTGTAATAATCTACTGTAGGATTAACCGTTTTCTAGAAAAATGAATTTTTAAGTGAAACTTCACTTTTCGAGGCCCAAAAATTAAATACTAAAATGTTAAGAACCAAAATTTTAATAATGCAGGGTTATTCTATATCAAAAACCAAAAAAAAGTTTCTATACATGTAGGTCGAAGAATTGATTTTATGGTGCATTCTTAGGAGCCCATAGCTCCCTTAGGATTGATTTTTGGAAGTACCTGTATATGTATTGCATCATTGAAATTTAGGTTATCAACATTTTAGTATTTAATTTTTCGTCGTCCTTCAAATTAATTTTTCTCAAAAGCTGTTAATCCTACAGTATTATAAAAAGAGTATTTATTTTGACCTGGGAAATTATGTATCAAAAATAAAATTACAAAAAAGTTACACAGAAAAAAGTTTGGAACAAAAAACTGATAAGACGCCTCCTCCGTTTGCACACCCCTGGTTAAAATAAGATAACATAACAACGAAGATAGGCCTTAATAAGATTAGTTTACATTCAAAATCTTATTGCTATATCTCAAAGGGCTCCTGAATTATTAATAAAAAACAATTTTTTAAGCCACTTTCAAAGGGCTTAGCTCCCTAAGTACAATACAACAACAAAAATGCTGAAATTTTTTGTCATAACTTGGTATAGGTACTATTGAAAAGGGTGTGCAAGAGAGGATTTTTTACAACTATTTGATTCCCTTGAACTAGTGCGGTTTTTGAGAAAATATTACTTAGAATCACAAAATAAATTCGAACCACTGTATTTTATTTAACTCATAAATTGGCCCACATATATTTTATACTAATAATTCGGCATTTTTTTTTGTATTGTTTCAACAAAGTGAATATTAAGAATGTCTAAAAAAATATTTAGGGAAACTAAAAGTATTATTTAGTATTATAAAAAATAATGAGTACAGGAAAAAATTCAACTATTTCGTAAAAATATCTAAAAAGGTCGATATATGATAAACGGTGAGACTATGTATAAGGGTATATTTGGTCTAATATATTCAAAATGAGCTCTTCTATTACCCCTTAAAAACTTTCTATCCATGTACCATTGCCTGTATAAAAGTATACTAAATTTTTTTATTTATTGGTCGTTCTGAAAGCTTAATATTGAACTATAATAATATAATTGATAATTATTAATTACTATTGTCCTTTAGTATAGAGATGTTCTTGGGAATAGAGTTAATAACTATTTAGTAACGTTTCGGAGAGCTTTTTCTCCGTCTTCGGATCTATTAACAAATAAAAACATATAAGCACACCTTTTAGGCATTTTATAACATTATTTATTTATTTATTTATTTATTGTTACATCCAACAGTAAAAACCAATTAAAGGATGAGTCAAACAACAAGATACAGAATTATAAAAAAAAAAATAATAACAATCAAACTAGTAGAGTACAGAATATTAGTCCAAATTTAATTGGCGAAAGACAAATTTAATGCGACTGTTACTGCAGGAGAATATATCAACATCAGTTTGAATCTTATGATAGTTTTTGCACATAGTGTAAATCGGTGAAAATGTTAGTAAGTTGGTTCTAGGCTTCGACAAATAAAATGTATTGTTTGTACGAGTGGCTGTAGGAATATGAAAATTTAACATTTCTAAGAGTTCTGAACAATCAATCTTATTGTGAATAATTTTGTACAAAAAAATTACAGATCCGGAAGCTCTTCTGTTTTTTAAGCTCATTATGTTAAATCTGTCCAGTAAAAGATTTTTATCAATACCAATAATAGGGTAAATCCCATCTATTTTAAAGCTAACAAATTTTAAAAACCTTCTTAAAATTTTGTCGATAGCATCAATTTCGTATTTGTATTTTGGATTCCAAATCAGGCTTGCATATTCAAGTTTAGACAAAACAAAGGAATTAAATAATGCAAACAAAACCGATTGATCTTTAAAACCGTAACTATTTCTAATAACAAAACCAAGACTACGAAAAGCTGATGTAACTGTTTTCTCAATATGTAAACTAAAATCCAATTTACTATCAAACATAACTCCTAGATCTCTAATTTCCGACACTCTAGCAACAACAATGTCATCAATTTTATAGTTAAACACTAAAGTAGATTTTTTCTTTGTAAAAGAGACTACATTACATTTGGCAGCGTTCAGAGGTAACTTATTTTCACGACACCACTTAATTAAATTATTTAGTGCATTTTGAAGCCTCTGACAATCTACCAAGTATTTTATTTTATAATATAACTTTGCATCATCTGCAAAAGCTAAAGCAGGGACATAAATTAAATTAAAAATGGTGTTAATAAAAATAAGAAATAGCAAAGGACCTAATATAGATCCTTGAGGAACCCCTGAGGTCGCCAAAAACCAAAAGGATTTAAAACCACGACATTCAACATATTGATATCGATCCACTAGGTATGAGTGAAAAAAGTAAATTAATTCGATTGAGAAACCCATGTCGTACATCGCTTTAAGTAAAATAAAATGGTTAAGTACGTCGAATGCTTTGGAGAAATCGGTGTATATTACATCAACCTGACCACCGTCATCGAGAACTTGAGAGATATATTGAATAATACATGCAAGATTTGTAGTTGTGGATCTACCCTTTAAAAAACCATGCTGAAGTTTTGAAATTAAATGTTTTATATTAGCATAGATTAGTTTGTGCAAAACCATCTCGAAAACCTTCGCAAAATTTGAAATAATTGTAATTATGGACATTTGCTACGAACTATAAGTCAAAAATGTAGGTACTTGACTGTCAAACATATCTAAAGAACAGCCTAATGGAATACAACAATCTGTGTAGGACATTATCAGAAAAATAACAACAATATTAATTTACAACAATTTTCATACCGGTTGACAGCAAAAACAATTTCTCCTCTTTTTCTTCTACGCATTTTACATTTAGCCATAGAATCCCTTGCATTTAGCCATTACTATAAAACATTCCCTGCATTTAGCCATTGTAACAATAACCTTTTAAAGATCACACCGTATATTTTGTTTGCCATTTTGATTATTTGATTATAATTAGGTATCTATAGATATAGAATAACAATGTCATAATAAAATATAATTTTGAAGAATTGTCAGTTTTGAAACAGAATAAACGTGTTAAAGTTTATTTGCAAAGGTTTTATGGAACAACTGATATATTGCTACTGTAGCAAAGTGTTTTAATACTACATAACCATTGAAATATGACATATCAGTACTTTGATATTTTACTAACACATAATTTAAAATAATAAATACATACTTTGCTTAAGTGACTGCATTATTTATTTGAGCCTTTATTAGGTTAAAATAAATTCCACTCAAGTCATCTACATGTGTTTTTTCTATTCATCGCTTCTTTTTCTCTTTTAATAAAGATCATTTCAGCTATTTCCCTCTTTTTTATCTGTTTCCTTGTACAATATTTCCACTTCCTCAAAATCTATGTTGTGTTCGTTTGTCAATGCGTGTAAGGCTAAAGCTAAAAAAAACTCGATTGGTTTTATTAACCCTATGCCCAAGAAAATCTCCTTTATTTAATTAAAAATCAAGATTTTTTCAATTTGATTTATATTTGTTATTTTTAACCCTGCTTACCTTGATCAATTATAAAGTGCAAACTCAGAGATGGAAAATCCTAATAAATTTACTTGTCAATTACAAAAAGAGACAAAATATTTGTTATATTTACACATTAACATGCTAACATAGTATTTTTTATAATTAAGGATTAGTGTGTCAAGATGTTAAAAGATTGCAGAATTCTTTACCTCCTAAATAGACCATATACGTACGACAAGTGGTATTCACAAAAACAAAACAACAATAGATTTTGCATGAAAGTGTTTTCCTTTTCTAATTGGTAAAATACAGTATGCAAATTAAGTAAATATATCCATAATTAAATACTTCCGCAAATGACATCAGCTATTTATAATTATGTCAGCTCTCGTTAAAATCCACTGGAAGCTCTTTTAAATCATAGTCATTTTAAATCCTTTTAAAAATTATACTTCTAAAATGGTTTGTGAGAAAACTACATATAAAAGAAAGTTTATGGACTATACAAAAACACACGCCAACATGGCTACTCAAAGGCTCATTAAACAAGAAAGAGAGCATGGTGCCTAAAGTGCCCTCTAGAATGACTTAAGTAAAATATTTGCGAAATCTATAATATTTCATGTACATTATTAAATACAGTGCGGTCCAAAAGTCACCCCCTTTTAACTGTTGAACGAGTTGGGATATCGACTTCAAATTTAGAACTCTTAAATAAGACAACTTAAACTATCTTTTAGCATATATTTGAAACAAACAAACAAACAAATATTTGATATTTTCAGCTCTTAAAATGTGGGCAGCGGGGCATGGGGGGACATTTTTTAAATGGAAAGGGGGGTCGTGTGATACATCATTTTAAAGCTTTAAAATACTCTGTTTAAACTAATATTTTTAAATTTTTTAAAAATGTTTTTTAAGGTTTTGATTTTTCAATTTTTTGTGCTAAAACATTCGATTTTTTAAGTTTTTTTTTATAAATTTTTATTTATGTCAACTAAAATTAGTTTAAAAGTATAACTAACATTTTTTTATGATGAAATTAGCCATTTTTAAAAAAATATTTGTTTTTTTTAGAGGAATTTTGACATTAATACCCATTTTCAACCCCATTTTAAACCCAAAAAAATTATTTTTTTAAATTTAAAAATGTGGAGTTAAATGGAGAATTTTATAAGATTTAAAATGATGTATTACACGACCCCCCTTTCTATTTAAAAAAATGTGCTCCCATGACCCCCTGCCCACATTTTAAGAGCTGAAAGTATTAAATATATGCTGAAAGATAGTTTAAGTTGTCTTATTTAAAAGTTCTAAATTTGAAGTCCATATCTCAACTGGTTCAAAAGTTAAGAGGGGGGGGTAACTTTTGGACCGCTCTGTATAATTAAACATGAAATTATTTAAATTTATGTGGGGGTTTGGACTTTTTAAAAAATTAATTTTAAAAATCTTTAGAGCCTTTTTAAAAAAAAAATATCTCTGATATTTCACGCTAACATATTCGGTTTGCCCTCGATATATCGGATTTTGACCAAACTTGGCACAGTGGTACCACTATGGTACCTAAGCACTCCATCCGATTTTTTTTTAAAACGGTCCATCCGTTCACGATTCCAGGTTCTTGACAAGATATATCTCCATTATTTGAAAAGGTAAATTTTTTGTAAAAAATAGCGTTAAATGGGAGCCAAAGAAGATTTTATTGACTTATTCACCCCCCCCATTGCTTACTCAATCCCTTGTAACCACCCCACCCTTTAATTTCCAAATAACACCTCCCATCCCCATTTTTATCTAAGAATATGGAATTACATTTCATTTTGAATTAAACCATGTATTATAAATAGTATCTTATTCTCTTAAGGGGCACGTAAAATTTAGGAGATTTAACTAGTAAATTTTACGTGCACCTGCTTGACAGCAGATTACCTCTGATTTAGCATGTAAATTTACACATTTTTTTTTGTAGTCTATAGACTGCGTATCCATGCTGCCTGTGTAGACCATACAAGCGATGATACTTCGAAAATTACCCGCTAAAATGTTTTTATAGGTATTATACCTAATACCTAATACCTAATACCTATAATATAGGTCTGATGCAATTAATTACTTAAGAGTTATTTTTATCTTGTTGTAAACAGAATTCTCGCGGGATTAATAAACAGAAAAACAATGTTATCTATATTGTGTAAAAACAGCATATTATTTATCTGAAACACCATTATTTGAAATTTATTTTTAGTTTTTTTTATTTTTTAAGGCCTGTTTTTAATGATAGAGTGTGGAATTTTCAAAATGAATAAATTACATAATTTCAAAAATAATATTTTATATAAAATATTATAAACGGTCGATTTTTATTTTTTGCTGAACATCTTCTGATAATACTCACATGCGTATACCCATATTTAAAAGTTTATTGGTTCTATTTATGTCAAGTGATAAAGAAGGATTTTTTAATTCTGGCGTTTTATAATCACTATCAGAAGCGGTGTGGTAATTACGAAGTAATAGCCACGGCACTCAAACCTAAGATCCGTTGTGCCTCAGACATCTAAGACGATAACACTGGTCTACATATCTGAATATTTCTCTAACTGAGATTCCAGACATAGGTTTATACTAATTTTGGGTCGCTGAATCCAAATCCGAAGGCCGTTTGTCTCCATCACCCTCAGATTTTTTTATATCATAAAAAAAGTTAAAATTAGGAAAATCGATTTTGGGTAATTACAAGAAAATGCTTTGACTTATCACATTAAAATTAAGTACGGTTAATTGTGGTAATATAAGTTATTTATTCCCCTACTTACCCAAAGATACAATTGTGTGTATGTCAGAGGCGTGCGTTCTAAAGTGTTTCTGTAATATATTTCTCCAACAAAATTTATGTTTAAGAATTTTACAATTTCGATAAAAATTTTTTATTTATTGATTAATTTTACGTAAAAAACATATTGGACCTTTTGATCAAAGGTCAATAGTTTTCGAGAAAAATAGGTTTAAACATATCTCTGCAAGTTCCACTAAGAAAAAAACTGCTGTCAACAAGATAATACTTTCTTCTATAGGTCTAGGTTTATTAAAATAAAAATAAAAATAAATAAATAAATTAAAAAAAAAAAATTAAATTTTTTATTTTCCTAAAAAAGTCTATTTTTTCGTTTTAACGAAAAATAAATTGAAAAAAAAATAAAAAAAGTTTTAACCCCATTTTACCCCCTTACCACACCCCGATTTTTATCAAAAAAAAATATGCTAGCCACACAAAAAAAGGTCAATAGTTTTTTTTCCTATGTATTTTGAGGCGCTGAATCCGAATTTGAGGTCAAAATAGCACATCACCTGGAAAAATAATTGGATAAGGTGCTATTTTGACTTCAAATTCGGATTCAGCGCCTCAAAATACATGAGAAAAAAAAAAACTATTGACCTTTTTTTGTGTGGCTAGGATATTTTTTTTTTATAAAAATTGGGGTGGGGTAAGGGGGTAAAATGGGGTTAAAACTTTTTTAATTTTTTTTTTCAATTTATTATAGTTAAAACGAAAAAAGAGAGTTTTTTCGGAAAAAAATTATTTATTTTTTTTTAATTTATTTATTTATTTTTATTTTAATAAACCTAAACCTATAGGAGAAAGTATTATCTTGTTGGCAGCAGTTTTTTTAGTGGAACTTGCAGAGATATGTTTAAACCTATTTTTCTCGAAAACTATTGACCTTTGATCAAAAGGTCCAATATGTTTTTTACGTAAAATTAATCAATAAATAATCATTTTTTATCGAAATTGTAAAATTCTTAAACATAACGGCCTTCGGATTTGGATTTAGCGACCCAAAATTAGTATAAACCTATTTCTGGAATCTCAGTTAGAGAAATCTTCAGATTTGTCGACCAGTGTAAGTTTTGAGACTCGTTAAAAACGAATTTAATAAAAAAACAATTTTTAACCCTTAAGAAGGTACCACCCCTTTTTACTTTTATATTTTTAATATAGAAGTATAGAAATACACTTTTTTCTTTTCAAAAATTTTTACGTTTCTAATTAAGAGTTAGTATGGGGGTTTTTGGTTTGGAGATAATTCACTATTTAAATAATTCTGCCTTCACTCCTCAAGGAATTAGAACCAACCCTATTTAAATTTGTTTAATAGCCTAATAAAAATTGGTAAGGTAAAATTCCCAGTTACAGATGATTTTACAGAAAAATGCTTATAATAAGGTTTTAAAAGGTCTAAATTCTTAATATTAATGAATTTATTGTGATTACGGAAGCTTTCCAACACGTTAGTTTATTATTTTTTACAAAAATTTGAAAATTTCGGTATAGGGATTTATGAGGTTTCTGAATTCGAATCTTATAATTTAAACTTTCTAACTCCACCACCGCGAGGGAGGGGGTGGGGTAATTATTTTTAAATGTTTTCAATATATTCGTGAAAATTTGTAGATAGGGGTTTTTGAGGTTGCTAAAACTGAATCTTGAAATAAAATGTTTCTAAATCCACCCCCTTATGGATGGGGAGGTGCTTTTTGTGAAACTTCGTATACTGGGTATTTTGAGGTTTCTGAAAGTAAATCTAATAACAGATTCGTGATTAGCTACCCCAAAAACTCACATGTTCTATTACAGAGTTGCGAGTTCGGTCTGCCATATTGGATCAGCCATCTTGAACTTTTAAAATCTGATAACAGATTCGTAATCAGCGACCCCAAAAACCTATAAATACCAATTTCTATTACAATCAGAGTTAATTTTACGAATTCGGTCAGCCATATTGGACTTTTTCCGGTAAAATATACAAACTAAAAAACTTTAAATAATTTACCTTAATAATACTACTACATGCAAAACCTTATCTATTTAGCTCAAAGGGATCCAGAGATATTAAATAAAAACCCCACTTTTGCTATCCCCTTTAATGGGCCATAACTCTCTTAGGACCGATTTGCGGGTCTACCTTTATATAAACTTTTTTTCATATTTTTTAATTTAGTATATGTAGCTTCAAGGATGGATACGAGTTCTGGGACACCCTGTATTTTTTAATTAACACAATAAACATTGGTACAAGAGAGTCTTGGGATTCACTGACGACGAATTTAATAACAGAACAGAACGACCGCCTTTTAAAATTTTTAATTAATCCGTCGAAACGAGTTTATGACAGAGCGATGGCAAATAAATCTGAGACTGGTAAATTTACTTAAACCCATGTAGAACCTACACTGTAAAAAGCAAATCTGAATATTCAGATACAAATGGATAGGGAGTTATTATCCTATACAATTGTGTTTTAATTATTGTTAAAAAGACGCAACATTTTATGTCCGTATCTGAATATTAAGATACGTGACTTTAAAACTACGGTCGCAATGACACATTGCAGATATATTTATTACTGGAGAATAATTTTTAACGGCAAATGGCTCGGAAAATTCAAATGCATGTCAATAATGCTGTTTTAATTTTTTATTGGGAGTTGGTAATAAATACTGGTCGGATCGAAATATTCATTTACCGAGGGCAAGCAAAAATAAATATTAAAAAAAAATCTATTTTTTAAAGTAAATAGACACTTTAAACTCTATTTCACTAACCAGACAGATCATGTCGATGCTGTTTTTATATAGTAATTTCCTTGGAACATGAAAAAAAATTTGCAAATAAAAAAAAATTTAAAAAAAAACATTTTTTTTACAAAAAATGTTTATGTTCCAAGTAAATCACTATATAAAATAAGCCTCTACATGAAAGTCCGGTTAGTGATATATAGTTCAAAGTGTATATTTATTTACTTAGTTTATTTTTTTATTTTTATTTTTATTTTTGCATACCCACGATAAATGAATATTTCTGTCCAACTAGTATTAATAAATATTTTGTGACAGCAGCGGAACAGAAAAATCCACTTATCAAGTACACTGCTATATTTTTATGGTAATTTCTTAAATCTATTTCTCAAGCATACTATTTTTTTAAATATAAAGTATTAAATCAAAACTAAATATTTTGGAGGTAGGTAAAAATAGCGACTGAAAGATTACTGTTTAAACAATAATTTACTTTAAGTAAAAAGTACGAAAAAAACTAGCTAAAAATATAATTTATAAAAAAAATATCTAGAATACTTATAAACGTACCAAAAAAAGAAACAAAAAACTATAATATCTACATAGAAAATAATATAATACTTATAAATATGTACATAATAACTTAATTATAATACTATATTACATAATATACCATATTATAAAACATATAATTAACATTTAAAAATAAAAATATATAGTTTTTCTCTAAGGGGCTGTCCATATATTACGTAACGCAAATTGACCAAAATTCATAACCTTCACCCGGGGTGTTATTAAAGGCTGTAGGGAGTTTATATTTTGGCTACCCCCCCTAACACCCCCCTATTTGAGGGGGGTAGCCAAAACATGAAATCTCTACAGCCTTTAATAACGCGAGAAACGGGGTATGAAATGTATGAATTTTGGCCAATTAGCGTTACGTAATATATGGACAGCCCCTAAGTTGTTCCCATTGGTTCAAGGACTCCAACGTATCTAGAAAAAATATTTGAATTAAGATAATAGTAAAGACAGTAAATAACATAAGATTTTTAAGGGGCAAAAGGTTATAAATAAAAGTACAAACGCCAAAAATCGACTCTTTTTAAACTTTTGCAGGTACTGCCTTTAGGGGACGTTCATAATTTATGTGACACTTTTAGGGGGGTCCTCGATTTTATGGGTGCAAGCTGGTGTGACTTGACAAAGTATAGGTATAGTTATGTAATATTTTTAGTTTTTTTTATTAATTTTACCTATGTGACTAGACAGGGGTAGGGGGTTACTGATTGTGACACTTTGTGACAAGATGGGAAGGGGGTAAGATAAGTCCAATAAATATGTGACATAATATATTGACGTCCCATTTAGAAAATAAATCTTCATACAAAAAGTCCTTAGCTACAAAATAGTTTTTAAACTTTTATGAAACTGTTTTTTATTTTTTATAATAAGCCTTTGAATAACGCAGTATTGCAATATTTTATAATTTTTAGTGGTATAGAAAAATTAAACAAATCGTTATTCCTTTCTTTTTTGTTTGAATTAAAAAATTAAAAAATGTTTTGTAGCTAATATAAAGAGAAATATGTTTTCTATAAAGACTTTTTTTGTAAAGTCAATACTGAGAACTACTCGCAAAAATTTCAAAAAAATTTTTTGCGTTTAGATCCTTATCAATACATTTTGCCCTGCCAGGATTTTTAGAACTTTTTATTGTAAACATGTGTCCCCAACACACCAATTTTTATAAATATTAAACGAAAATATATGTTTTCTACAACTTATAAACTCTTTACCGCCGATTATCTCAAAAACTGAAAAGATTTTTTTACGGATTTGGATCCAGCATAAAAAAATATATATAAGAGAACATTTAAATAAAGTTTCGTATAGAACGCTTGTAAACTAATGTAATAAAAAAAGTTATATACCTACATATCGACCTACATTAAATGTATAAATGCATAAATGTATAAATGTATAAATGTATAAATGTATAAATGTATAAATGTATAAATGTATAAATGTATAAATGTATAAATGTATAAATGTATAAATGTATAAATGTATAAATGTATAAATGTATAAATGTATAAATGTATAAATGTATAAATGTATAAATGTATAAATGTATAAATGTATAAATGTATAAATGTATAAATGTATAAATGTATAAATGTATAAATGTATAAATGTATAAATGTATAAATTAATAAAACAACTTGAATTCGTAGACAGTGTATAATATTAAAAAATCTTCGCCTAGCGCTTTCGTTTTACAACATCATCGGGGCAAGGCCCTAAAAATAAGTTTTAACAGGAAATGTAGCATTTCCAAAATTATAAAAAAATTTTTTAAAAGTTTTTTAAAAATTTTTAACTTACTCGTCAGGGCATCCTACATCAAAAAAAACGATAAACATTTATGTATAAAACTAAAATTACATTAAATATAGACTAAAAACTAACAAATAAATGTTCGAAATGGCATGACATTTTTTTACAAGAAGTGAGGTTATGTTGTGTGAGATCGAGAATTTTGGGCAAAAGTAAGAAAAATATTAGGGAGAGGAAGAAGAAGAAGAGAAATTACAATGCGGGATATTTAAATTAAATTTTTAAACATAGGATTAGATTTTTTGTTTAAACTGATCTGTTTATTTAAACAAAAATCTTGGTTAAGTTTTGTGGCCAGGAATATTTCGAGGTCCTCATAAAAATCCAGTTTAGGGTCATTCCGGTAAGTTACAATGTGATGTAAAAGTTTTAAATCATTGTCAAGGTTAATGGAATGATTATTATATTTTAAGTGGTGACTTAATGTGGAAGTTTTGGGAAGGTCGATATGCTCCTGCCCACGGACACGAATTTGGCGAATGCTTTGGCCTATGTAAAATTTTTGACAATTACATGTTAGTTTGTAAATACCGCTTTTTTCAAGCTCTGGTATGGGATCTTTGTTGCGAACTAAGTGATCGCTAAGTTTATTTCTAGACTTAAAGACAATGGTCAAATCCGTGTCATTGAATATTTTTGAGATTTTGTGACAAAAAGGTCCAAGATATGGTATTGAGAAAAACTTTTTTGGGGTTTGGGAGGGGTCAAGGAATGCGGAGTTGCGAAATGTTTTAAGTTCGAATTTATTTAAGATTTTGTCAACGATAATGGGGTTATAACCATTTACTGAAGCAACATATTTTATGATATTTATTTCCTTGTTTCTGTTTTCTAGAGATAGGGGAATTTTTAGGGCGCGGTGTACGTAAGAATTTAAGGAAGAAAGTTTGTGAGAAAAAGTGTGGCAGCTGTCAGCGGGAATTATGTGATCCGTTTGGGTCGGTTTCCTATATATGCTGAAGTCAAAAGAGTTGTTTTGTCTTTTAATATTAATATCGAGAAAATTGATAGATTTCTCAACTTCAGTCTCAACGGTGAATTTAATGTTGGGGTGTATGTTATTAATATGTGTGAGAATGTGGTCAGCTTCTACGGTTGAACCTTTAACGATCGCGAAGATATCGTCAACGTACCTCTTCCAGAAGACTAATTTATCATCGAATGAATGAATTATATGATTTTTTTCTAAATTATCTAAAAAAAGGTCAGCTAAAAAACCGGAAAGTGGGTCACCCATAGCAAGGCCTTGCTGTAGGAAAATAATATTGTTGAAGGAGAAGGTGTTCTGAGAGAGACAGAGATCTAAAAGTGTTAGGAGGTCCATTTTTATCCTTTCAGGGACCTTATCTTTTAGAATATTGCTGACGAGGGGGATTGTTTCATTTTTAGGAATAGAGGTGTAGAGGTTTGAAATGTCAAATGAAACCATGAAAGAATCCTCATGTAAAGTAATTGAAGAAAGGTCACTAATGAGGTGAGAAGTGTTTTTGATTGTAAATTCAGGTTTAAAAGAGGAGAGTGAGGCGATAAGGTTGAGGGTGAATTTTGCAATTTTCTCGACAGGGGTATTTGAAAAACTAACAACAGGGCGAATGGGATTCTCGGGTTTATGTATTTTGGGAAGGCCATAGAGGCGAGGTAAGTGAGGGTTGGTATGAAGAAGATTAAAACCGTTATATTTGCGGACAGTGTATTCACACATTTTTTTAATGGACTTTATGGTTCTTATGACTATTTTCTCATCCTACATCAAACTGTCCAAGAAAAGAGGCATCATTGAAGTTGATCTTTGGTTTTTAAATCGTTGCATTCATGAAGACATTACCCCCAACTTTGCAAAATTCCGCACCAAGAAAGTATTCTCTCAAAAAACTCTACACAAACTACACCAAAATATTGTTAAAGACGAACGTGTTAAAAAACATATATTACTTGACAAAATAAACACAGAACTCAAATTAATCTACAATAATATGGTTAAGAATTCCAACTTCATCCTTTTACAAGAAACCATTGAACAAACGTATGAAGAAGTTTACCAAATTAAACGTGAAAAATTCTCCAAAGTTCTAAAGAAACTCAAGGCTCTACGGCTAGAAAAATTACAAAAAATACAAGCAGAAACACCTAGCATTAGTCATGAATTCCACCCTAGAATAAAATATTTAACAGACTTCACTTTTATTGAAAATGAAGAAAATCTATTAAATAAAGGTTTAAAATTCTGCCCACAAGAGAACCTAACCACTAAAAAGCTAGCAGAATTCTCCATAGACATTGACCTAGCTATTGATCGCATAAATGACGCTGAGAAAAAACAGAGCACCCGCAACAAATGCCTTTCCATTCTCCAGAATCAGAAGAACAAGAACTTATCCAGCACACATAAAATACTAAACATGTTGCAACACTGAAAAACATAAAACAAAAAATTAAAGACAATGACCTGATAATATCAAAAGCTGATAAAGGCAATTGCCTTGTAGTAATGAATAGACCTGACTATGAGAATAAGGTCTTGTCCTTTTTATCTGATAATAATTTCACTAAATTTGAACTCAAGAAAACTGACCCCAAA
>OY294045.1:73845026-73879742 GCA_958510825.1 Brachypterus glaber | reverse complement strand
CAATGACACGGATTTGACCATTGTCTTTAAGTCTAGAAATAAACTTAGCGATCACTTAGTTCGCAACAAAGATCCCATACCAGAGCTTGAAAAAAGCGGTATTTACAAACTAACATGTAATTGTCAAAAATTTTACATAGGCCAAAGCATTCGCCAAATTCGTGTCCGTGGGCAGGAGCATATCGACCGTCCCAAAACTTCCACATTAAGTCACCACTTAAAATATAATAATCATTCCATTAACCTTGACAATGATTTAAAACTTTTACATCACATTGTAACTTACCGGAATGACCCTAAACTGGATTTTTATGAGGACCTCGAAATATTCCTGTCCACAAAACTTAACCAAGATTTTTGTTTAAATAAACAGATCAGTTTAAACAAAAAATCTAATCCTATGTTTAAAAATTTAATTTAAATATCCCGCATTGTAATTTCTCTTCTTCTTCTTCCTCTCCCTAATATTTTTCTTACTTTTGCCCAAAATTCTCGATCTCACACACATAACCTCACTTCTTGTAAAAAAATGTCATGCCATTTCGAACATTTATTTGTTAGTTTTTAGTCTATATTTAATGTAATTTTAGTTTTATACATAAATGTTTATCGTTTGTTTTGATGTAGGATGCCCTGACGAGTAAGTTAAAAATTTTTAAAAAACTTTTAAAAATTTTTTTATAATTTTGGAAATGCTACATTTCCTGTTAAAACTTATTTTTAGGGCCTTGCCCCGATGATGTTGTAAAACGAAAGCGCTAGGCGAAGATTTTTTAATATTATACACTGTCTACGAATTCAAGTTGTTTTATTAATTCAACACAGTGTACTGTCAAAAATCCCAAATTTAAATGTATAAATGTATAAATGTATAAATGTATAAATGTATAAATGTATAAATGTATAAATGTATAAATGTATAAATGTATAAATGTATAAATGTATAAATGTATAAATGTATAAATGTATAAATGTATAAATGTATAAATGTATAAATGTATAAATGTATAAATGTATAAATGTATAAATGTATAAATTTTATAAGATATCGTATTGGGAGCTCCAGTTTATTAAAAATGTGAATTTGAAAGAAATATTCCGGTAATAGCTCGAGAAGGCCTAATCCGATTTTCAAACACAAAAGACTGTTGAAACCAGAATTAAAAACCCATTTAAATGAGAAATCAATATATGGTCCTATTAAACCAGAAAGTAATGACATCATTTATGTGAGAAAAATCAAAACACAAACGAACCTTCCCGAACATGTCCGATAAATTTTTCTAAAATATTATATATTTTCAGATTATCGAATTTAATTATTTTGAAAATTCCACAATGTTATTTCTATGATATTAATTAATTTTTTATGTTTTGCGACTCTTATAAGCTCATAATCACACGCATTTTAGGTGTTCTTATAGGCCTATAGGAGGTTTGTACTTTTTTTCTTTTGGGTTGGCAATACAGGACAAAAGACAATCGCTTGGCGTTTACGTGTAAATGTCAATACCGCTTTTAAGTTTAGTTTTAACCCTTTGTTGAAGGACGGTATTCTGAAGTACCGTTTTTTTTGTTAAATCGTATTAATTCCCTTATTGAATGCTTCTTATAGCCAACCGGTACTCTCAAGTCCTCTTTGAATAGTTGATATAACCTATTCGCCGCAAGAGGGCAACACTATACAACACAATATCATGATTTTTTAGAGACGTGTAGTTTGTTTTTTTTTTGTTTTTTTTTATTTACTTGTGTAAAGTTTTTGGTAAGTAAGGCATTATTATTCACCTGTGGGGACGTTCATTAACCTACAAAATGACTTGTTTTTTTTTAAAGGGGATGGACCGACTGCTTTAATTTGCCTACTTTCTTCAACGTACACCTCAAAATTTTTTGGAAAGCTTTTCCAAAAAAATCTTAAAAAATTAATGTATGCAAATTCACATACTCTAAATCACTTGGAGCAATCCCTATCGTTTTTGAAAGCAATTTCCAAAAAAAAAGTAATGGGGGTTAAAATTTAAAGAAAATCGAAAGAAACTGAAAGAAAATTCCAATTAACGTAACTTTTTTAGTAAAAAATACTTTTATTATAAGAATCAATTCTACCAATTTTGAAAGTAATCCCCCCAAAAACAAAAAAATTATTTCTAGAAAAAAATAAAAAAACTATCATTTTCAAAAAAAAAGCTTTTTTTATTTTTGGCAAAAAGAAAATAAAAAAAGAATTTTTTTTTAAATTGTTTTTTGAAAAATATATATATTTTTTCAAATATATATTTTTTTTATTTTTTTACATCTTTTTAAAGTATTTCGGAAAATGCACTATACTATTTACTGTGAATAATATATGATGGAATGCGTAGCATTACATATCTTCACGGCTTGTTATTATTTATTATTATTTATTGCTTGTAAGTAATGCATATATTAGCGTAAAAGCAACTAAAATAAAACATTCCTCCTCAGCTTTTATGTAGATGTACGCAAGTTATAAATGCGGTTTTA
The DNA here is from genome assembly GCA_958510825.1 of Brachypterus glaber. Lineage (NCBI taxonomy): Eukaryota > Metazoa > Arthropoda > Insecta > Coleoptera > Kateretidae > Brachypterus > Brachypterus glaber. The sequence continues at coordinate 73,877,234 of OY294045.1, read as the reverse complement.
CATATAAAGAAAGTGTAATCTAATACAGATTCCAGAGACGTGTTGCAATGGAATGTTGTTTTTATATGTATTTAATTCTATTAAAAGTAATGTCATTCTAGCAAAATGAACCAAGTCCAAAAATTGAAAATATTTAAGAACAGGCAGACAGGCACGTTTCTTATGGAAACTGGTCAAAAATTCTAAATTTTTAGTTTGAAAGCTTCCATTAATCTGACGGCTAGTCAAAAACTAAAATAAAAAATCTTTACATCAAGTTTTCACGGTTCACCTGGGAGATTTTAAATAAAAATTTCGTAGACCCATACATTTTTTGGACTGAAACATACCTGATGAAATAAGAAATCAATTTCCATTTGAAAGAAAATCGTAAAAGATACACTTTTTTAGAAAGATAAAAAAAAACGTTTTTTTGAGCAATAGGGTGTGTCAAAAAATTCCGATTTGCGAAATCGAAAGCGCTCTCTGGCTCAAAAGTTGCTCCTTAGGAAAAAACTGTGGCCACTCAAAAATGAGCCAAATCGATTAATGTTTAGAGGTAGCTCAAAGCACTCAAACTTTGAAAAATATCGGTACCTGTTTTTCGGATAAATAGTGATTGTATATAAAATTAAGGAAATTTTGCAGGGTTTCTTTGGTAATATTTAGAAACAATACTAATTGTGAGAAAACTAAAAAAAATATATTTCCCCTTCCCTTAAGTTAGAACATAAAAAAATCGCCAATTATTTAAAAAATTTCCGAAAATTTATTGAAAATGGACATATCTTCCTTAGGAATGATTTTTTGACCAAGGTCCATATAAACTTTTTCTATGTTTTTAATGTTAAATAACCACACATTACTAAAATATTTGTTTTTTGCTTTATATTTTTTTATTTTTTTATTTTTGGTTCTTCATGCGTAAAAATTTACTTTTAAATGTATTTATCTTTAAAACGTTTAAACCTGCGATGTTAAACCACAGAAACTTTTTTGTGTATTTTTACATCAAAAAGTATTCCAACCAAAAATCAAAAAAAAGTACACCAAAAAAAGTTTTAGGCAAAAAACAGAAAATCCACCCGGTTTCTAATCGAAATTAATTTTTTTTACTCAACTTGAGGAAAAAATTTATGTTTTCTGTTTAGTCATGTAGGTTAACATGTATATATGCTTATATACTAATACATAATTTTGCAGATTTTTTATTTGAAACTATTTTTTATGCACTTTTAAAAACTTGCAAAAAGTAAATTTTCGCGAAATCTTCAAATAATTGGCGATTTTTTCATGTTCTAACTTAAGGGGAGGGGGGATATAATTGTTTTAGTTCTTACATTTAGTATTGTTTCTAAATATTACCAAAGAAGCTCTCCAAAATTTCCTCAATTTTTATCGGTATCAGTTTTTATCCGAAAAACAGGTACCGATTATTTTTTTTTAAGTTTGAGTGCTTTGAGCTACCTCTAAACATTTATCGATTTGGCTCATTTTTGAGTGGCCACTGTTTTTTACTAAGGAGCAACTTTTAAGCCAGAGAGCGTTTTTGATTTTTTTTTGACACACCTTATTACTCAAAAAAACGTTTTTTATCTGTCTAAAAAAGTGTATCTTTTACGATTTTCTTTCAAATGGGAGTTGATTTCTGATTTCATCAGTTATGTTTTAGTCAAAAAAATGTAGGGGTCCACGAAATTTTTAGTTAAAATCGCCCAGGTGAACCGTGTTTTGTTCATATTATATATACTCGTAATAAAAAATTAAAATTATTTTTTTTTTGTTTATAATAAAGGTAAAAATTAAGAAAATCTTTGAAAATATGGTGAAGGCGAAACATCGATATGAAAAAAATTAACGGTCAGATTTTTCTAATAATATATAAAATGAAAGAATTTACATTAAAGTGAAGTATAAAAATATAATTTTCAAAATAATAAAGAAAAACTAGCAGTCAGATCAAGTTGGGTCAATGGAAGCTTTTGATCAGAAAGATGAAATATGAATCATTATCTACTAAAAATTTAGAAATTTTGACCGAAAGCCAGTTTCCATAAGAAACATGCCTATCTGTTTAAACTTACCAGATTCCCTACTAAAATTATTTTTTGCACGACCGGGACTAAAACGCCATTTTACTTCCTCTTTTGCGGGACTAAACCTACTGTTTTACTCCCTTATCTGTAAAATCCATGATAGCTGTACACTTTCAAATATAGATATATAGTTTTTAATATAGTTTTTTTATACTTTAAAAATCTTATCGAAAAAATATTTAATTTATTCTATTATATGCATGTTACTCGTATTATCATTTATATCTTAAGTATTTATTAATAATGTAACCGACGTTTCCGATAATTTGTAATCTTAATGGACAATAAAGCCTATTCTATTATATTCTATTTTATTCTATTCTATGAAGCAAGAACTGCTATTTTTTATTTTAGACTCTAAGACGGATTCCAGTGATTTAAAGTCAGATTCCTTGATAATTATAATTAAAATAGTTCTCAAACTATATTTCTGAATTTTTAACATTATACTTTTAGACGTTGGTAAAAGAAACTGTAGGTATTTAAGTAAATAAAAAATTCTAACCTCACTTTTATCTTCTGTGATTTTTGTATTGATATATTAACCATATTGTGGATGCCTTATATTTTTAATTTAATTCTTCAAAATATACTGGTAAAACGTTTTTTCTCCATAAACTTTTAAATTTTTGGAGATCTACCACACACACAAAGCAAACACTAATTTTTCTTGATTTGTATGGCAATAAATTCAATATAGCTTCTGACGCCTCTTTCTCAATAACCTCCATGGGGTCAGTTTCGATAGGTTGCAGAATTATTTCATCAAAATCCATATGTTTAATTACTTTTTCTTAAAAACTTTGTAAAATTTGTTCTAAGAGTGTGCCACATTTCAAATACTACGGCTATAATGAAAAAACAATTGAAAACGCAAACCTGTCATTTTGCGATTCATGGATATCTTGATTTAATTTTTAAACAAATTGTAAAAATAGATTAGTTGGTTTTGAATATATGTTTTAATTTCAATTTAGGTTAATATAGTTTTCGGTCGTCGTGCAATAGTGTATATACCTCTGGAATAAACTGTGTTTTAGCCCCTAGAATTACTGTTTCCCTCGCTTCGCTTCACTACCCTCCGCTTCGCTCTAGAAACATTCATGCTGAGGGACTAAAACAATCAGTTTACTTCCTTGATATATAAATAACTATTATTTGCCAATGTAATATATAGTGGAACCTTTTGCGACCCAGTACCCAGTACAAAAAAAAACAATTGACAGTTTAAAATCAAGATTTATTTTACCGCGTGGCGTTTTCAAATTAAAATAGGACTTTAAAGATGAAAATAGTGTTTTTGTCCCTGGTAACATTCCAAAAGAAGCAAAAGTGGCTACTTTAAGTACTATGCCACCCAAATCAAAAGAAAAATACGAACGCGAGTATAAATTTTTTGATAATTATCAAAAATTATAATTGAAGAAATTTCAATTTCAAGTTTATAGCTTTAAAAATTTCAACTTTGTAAATGTTTTTTTTAATATTCTGTATAAAATAAGGGTTGAAGTCAATAAAACTATTATTTTTTAACATTTTTTCATTGTTTATTACCAAAGAAAAACTTTATATTAATTAAAAATCATTTATTGTTATGATAGTACATAAAACGAAATAAAAATTTTAAATTAAAAAAAAATTCTAAACTAGAAGAAAATATTCAACAGCTATTTTTTTTTTTTTTTTTTTTTTTTCATAAATAAAAGTCAAATTTAACATTTTAAATAAAAAAATATTATTTAGTTAATTGGTTTTTAACAATTTTGACACATTGTTGTTGCATAATTTAATCATATGTATGAGTTTTATAGATACAAAGGACTAATATAACAGCTTAACTGACTTAATTTCGTGGCATCGTATAGTAAACACCTGCAACCAGTTATGCAGAAACAGCCAAAGATTATTTGTTAACGTTAGCCCTTAACCTTAAAAATTATAACGCCTGAGTCTGTTGAAGGCGTGCGGGTATTGGTGGGTTAAGGGCCATTTTCTGGCGGGATGCCACATTCGAGTTGTTAAGTAAAATAGATAATTGAAATAGTTTTGATGTGAAATAAATTAATATTACGAAATAAAACGGTTTCAGTCATTGTGGGTCGGGACCCCAGAGAGGATATTACTGTGATGCACTGCAAGGACATCTTTAGTTTTTTAACGAGACAACTCTAGTATAAACATTCTAAATTTTCTTGAAGCCTGGGTGTGATTTAGATCTAGGTTTGGACTTTTTTCAAAATAAAAAAAAAATTATTCAAAAATAAATTACCAGTTTTTTAAAAAATATGATCTCTAAAAAAAAACAAAAAGAAAAATCAAAAAAAAAAAAAATAAAATGTTTTCAAAAAAAAAAAAAAATTCAAAATTTAGAATTTACTTTTTGCAAAAAAAAACGAAAAAATTTTGATTTTTTTTTTCAAAAAAAAATAAAAAAAATAAATTTTTTGTTAAAAAGATCTGTTCTTTTTTGAAAAACGAATAATTAAAAAAAAGTATTTGAAAAAATTGTTAAATTTTTTTGCCAACAAGAAAAAAAAAAACTTTTATCCTCCGATGAATAATTTGGCTAAAAAGTCGACAAAAACAATTCCACCCCCAACATGGCCATTTTGGAATATTTATTACTCAATTGTTATTAATAAATAAAAAAAATTATTCAAACCAAAATTGTTGGAAATGTTATTCTTAACAAAATTGATTATGTGCATTTTTATCGTAAGATGCATATTTAGCGAGATAACCGCACTTGCCCCTAAAATTAAAGATAGCGGACACCCCGAGGATGCTGCATTCGATGTACAAAATTGTCTGCATTAATAAAGACTTGCATTACTTGCATTAAATGTGCATTATCTGTAAATTACGTACATTATTTGCATTACTGTGCATTACATCTGCAGTATATTCCACATTATTGTGCATTATTGTGCATTATCTGCATTATATTTATTTATTGTATTATTTTGCATTATTAGTTTTGGTAAAAATCACCAGGGTCAAACTTTTTTTTTGAGGACCTTTTTTTTAACCCTCACAAAAATTTTGTAGGGGAAATTATTTTTTTTTGTCTGCAACAATGTGGTGCATTTTTTGATTTTTTGTAAAAATCTATATCGTATATCGTGTTCAGTTATTTGACTGCACTATTTTTTTGACTAGGACATTTTTTGGCGATTTTGGAAAACTCTAAACTACCGTATAATAAATACTATTCTAGCGCTACACGCTGTAAATAGTATAATAATAGTATATTATTTACCAAGTGAGAGAAGTTTAACATTTTTGCCCTGCGTCAAATTGCGGGATGAGCGCGCCAGCGCGAAGCCCACAAGACGCGGTCTAAAATGTTAAATCTTCACTCACGTGGAAAATATAGTATTTTTTTCACTACCAGTACAATTAATTAGCTATTTATTTATTTATTTATTTTACTAAAAATTAATGAAAAAGCTTATAAATTAAAAATATCACGCTGGCCGTTTGCGGCTATTAAAAAACAAATGAATAACTTGACATTTCTGGCAGAAATTTTCTGGTGATCTGCTAAAATTATTAAGTTAGAAAGTGTTTCCGTGTTAAGTGTAATAAAATATATAAAAATGGAAAGTGAAATGCAAAGAAATAAGGGGACAGGCGAAAACTGTGAGGGAGAATCTATTGCCTCAAAAATCAATATATGAAGGTTATACCTCTAGTAATCTATGATCCTTACGGTAATATATGGGTTGTATAATCTTTGGTTGAATATGATGGACCAATGATTTTCACTTTTCGAAGTGTTTTTTGTAAAACATGTTTTATAGGTAATAATTTAGTTAATATTTTTTAATTTGTCATACAATAAATAAATTTGGTGCCTAAAACACTTGTAAATAGCAATGTGATTTAATAATTAAGTAAAACGTCAGATGCAAAAACAGCTGAATAAAAATTCATTATTAACCATGGTGCAATTTCATTATTTTTAGAACCTTTAACGTCATAGGTAGAGAAATAATATTTCTACCAATGAAAAGAACAGTAATAAAGATGTGGTTTTAGGCTGGTGGTGAAAAAAAAACTTTGTCCGTCTGTCAAGTTCAAGATTTTTATTCAATAAAAAGTATATTGACAAGTCTGGTCCTTTAACTAAAACAATATAAGATACAGAGAAAATATAAAGTATAATATAAAGATAATTAAAACTAGAACTATAAATAAAACTAATATACAGAGGGAGAGGGAGAAATGCTTGCTTTCTTGTGAATAATTAAAAAAAAAACAGCTAAAGCCGAAAACAAAAACACATTTAAAAAAATAAACAAAAAAAAACTTTTCCATATAGTGCAAACTTTATAGCGGGCAATGTACATGTATTTATCTTACATGATTAATTGGTAAAATATGACATTGTATTACACATAACAATAAGAAGCAATCTATGAGAATAACCAAAGAAGTTATAATTATTAAAATATTTGAGAAAATATATACTGCAAGGTTAAACATGAATCTAGTGCGTATAAAATTCATTGTATTTAATCACTAACAATAGTTAATACATGTAGGTATGTTATTTAATTGTATTAGGTTTTTTTTTATAAAATTTTTATTTAGTCTTTAAAAATAATTAACATTTCATTCTAAATATCTATCTAATAATTATTAGATATATAATATGTATATAATATTATAATATTATATACATTTACAAATTGGTCTTAATAATATTCTGTTTTTACCAAAAACTATTTGTCAAACTATCTAATCCTTTTTTTAAACTCTTCAAGTTTTTCTTTGAAATTAAAAGTAGCTGATATATACCATCGCGGCCAATAAATTCAGCTACACCCAAAAATGATAGGGAGGGTGGGGATGTTTCGACTTCTTAATGTTTAAATCGTTTTATAAAATATTTAATAAATTATTTTATTTTATTTTTTATACCAATCTATAGTTTAATATGTTTTCTATTAAATAATATAATACAAGTTGTATTAATTTAAAAAATAATTAGTTTTATAAATTAAAATAAAAATAGTTACATTTGGTTGAAACATCCCTCTAGGGTGGGATTTTTCAACCAGATGGTGGAGATGATTAAACCAGGGTAAATAAAATTATAAATTTTATTAAAATATTTAAAATTTATTATTAAAACTTTATAATATAGTTCTAATATAGTTATAAAAATATAGAACCTACATTATAATGAACCAAAAATTATTAATGATTTATTAAAAATAACTAGAACATGAACAAATAATATTGGACTAATATTAAAAGGAACCAGAAACTATTTAATTAATATAAAAACAAACAACCTAGTAAGTAGTAGGTAATCTGAAAATACGAACCAATATTAAACGTATATTGGAAAACTAAAAAATGGATTGGATTTTTAATATGATTTTAATTTATAGAATGTTCCATCCAGTGGTCGAATCATCCCTATATGCTTATATTTTAAATAATATGATGGTACCCGTTAAAATAAGGTTAGGTTCAGTGCATGAAAATGAATCCAATAAAAGACTTGTTTAATCATTTAAAACCGAATTTGAATAGATTTTACCACTAGGAAAATATCAATAAAAAAATGTAGAACCGAAACCTTACCTGATTTTCACCAAAAATTGATTTTTTCTTAACTTTTCTTAGACCTTTCCGAATTTGACCTCACTTTAACTAGGCACTATAGCCACTAAACTTATTAGTTGGCACTACTGGAAGCACGCAAAATTTTTTTAAATAAAATCAAATGGTTGAATCCTCCCACTGGTCGAAACATACCCACTCTCCCCTACATATTAAAACCAACTTTAAAAATTTACAGACATCTGTAATACTTAATTTAAAATTTAAATTTTGACAAGAAATGTCAAATTGACAAATAATTAAATTGATATGCCAAGCGAATTAAAAAAAGCAATTCTAACAGCAAGACTAAATGATGGTTTTAGTATAAGAGTGATTGATAATTATAATTATTCATTTATGAATTGGATTTATCAACGAATACGGTTTGCCGCGCGAAAAAGAGAATAGAAGAACGAGGTGTAATAAATCGTAAAGAATGTTCGGGCCGTCCAAAATGTTCCACTCACAGACCAGCTTCTACCAACATTTATTTATTTATGTATTTATTTATTTATTGTAGAAAAATATACAAATTAAAATACCTTACATTACATTGTTTCATTATAACAAAACAAAATTTAGTATAAAAATCCTACATTTAACTTGAAAGTTTGTGCACTGCACTGCAGTTAATTAATAAACATTAAGGCAGACTAACATCTCTACTCTAAATTTCTCTACTCCCTAACATCCCTACTCCATAACATCCCTACTCCACAACAACTCTACTCCGTAACATCTCTACTCCATAACATCTCTACTCCATAACAACTCTACTCCACACTATATGCACTTTATTAGCCACTTAATAATAAATGAGCAGTTCAAAGAACAAAGAATCTTCTTCTTCTAGATTATTTTATTTTTTTCCTAGAAAACGTTTATCTTTAAATGTAAATCTAGAACAATCATAAATGAATTATTCTAAAAGCAACAATGACCGCGTACTCTTTACATGCACTAATATGTAAGTAATTAATAAACTGAATTCATTTTTGACAGTGACTTAGCATGACAAATATCCTTTTGAGTTAAGACAAGTGGCTAATCGACTGTCTATAGTGTGAAGTAGAGTTGTTATGGAGTAGATATGTTATGGAGTAGAGATGTTACGGAGTAGAGTTGTTGTGGAGTAGGGATGTTATGGAGTAGGGATGTTAGGGAGTAGAGAAATTTAGAGTAGAGATGTTAGTCACCCAACATTAACACAAAGCACAATTTTTTATCTTTACATTTGGTTGGGCTATTCTTTAAAACTTAAACTAACCTCAGGACTATCGTTACTATTTATATTTGTATATTGATAATAATAAAAATGAAATATAGTTATTTCAGAATGACAGCATGTCTAACCCTACTTTTTAAACATGACAACTCATATGTCACGATCTACGCAACTATAAATTTAAATATTGGGTATTCCGCAAGGATCTTTGCTCTAGCTGGATTTAATGGCCGTGATGGTACCATATCCATATATTACTTTGTTTTTTGTTAATTCATTTTATAAAATTAAATTAAATTTAAATAATAGGCTAAATACCTATTAGTTAATAAAAACTTTTCGCAAAAAAAATTAACCGACTTCTACAGCCTGTTCCAGAACTCGCGTACAGAAATTTGAGGGTATATTAAAAACCCTCTGGAAAATATGAAAAAAATGTCAAAAAAAATCCATCTTCGTTCAATTCAAAAATAAGAACGCTTTAAGTGGACCTATATAGTTGCTGATGTTAAATTACCTTTAAAAGTTGAATTTGTAGCTATGGAAGCAAATTTAATTATTGCAGGTACATGTTAGGTTGACCTGGTGATTAATGTGACATAAATATTTATTAATGTCAAAAAACCACCGTCGGATGGAGTGACCCTATAAAAATTGAATATTTGATAGCCACTGTCGGGTTTGTAAAAATATAATAACCTAAAAAGATTCTAAAGTTGAAAGTCTTAAACAATGCACACGTCAACAATTAAAATGCAACCATAGTTACTAATAAGTAGGGAAAAACTAATTTGTAGGCAACAGCAACAGGATTGGTCAGATTAAATAGCTTCCTTTTTAATTAGTATTGAAGATGGATTTTTTTTGAATTTTTTTTCATATTTTCCAGAGGGTTTTTAATAATTTTAAATTTCGGTACGCGAGTTCTGGAACAGGCTCTAAAAAGTAAGAAATAAAAAATAAGTCGGTGACAATTTCACCATTTCCTAAATAAATACCTACTAACAATTATTTAGTTGTTAAATTGTTTGCTGTTTAAATAAATAATAATATACAACACAGTTTTTTGCCCTAATTGCCAAAATGATCAAAATTTGCGTTACGTAATACTTGAACGTTCCCTAACTCAAGAAATCCTTTTCTCAAAAACCAAATACTGTTGAAACCAGTCCTGTTTAAACTCTTAACCCTTATATGCGATAATTTTGTTTTGAATAATATGTTCGGGCGTATCGAATTTATTCATTTTGAAAATTCTACATTGTATACAGTAGTATGGCAATAATCCGAATCTTCGATAATTATAATCCGAATGATGCGTTAATCCAAATAATGATATTTGGACTACAAAGTACATATTTTTTGGTCCAAATTTTATCTTTGGAATCGTGGCTAACGTCACGAAGTTTAGCCACGATCCGATCCGCGCATTAACGCATCATTCGGACTGTCGAAAACTTGGAGTATTGCTACAATACCGTAGTAGATTTTTTATTTTTAATTTTGGGCCCAACTTTTGTTTGCAGTAAATCTGATATCGTTACAAATTCTTACCACCTAACTAAATTGACCCTCCTGAGTTCAAAAATATCCATCATTTTCTGCGGAAATGCACCATTTTTTTTCTATGGCCATTTTTAATAGTTTTAATAGTAGTAATAGTAATAGTAATATTTATTGACCACAAGTGATACATTTAGTACATAATGGTATGTCAGTAGTCTAGTCTATTGCTTTCATAAAAAACGTTATGAGCATCTGATATAATAGGAAACGATAAATATTCTAGTAATTTTGGCTCCCCTGAATCTGAAAATATTAAAGGTTCTTTGCGGTAAATCACCGTTTTTTTTCTATGGCGATTTTTTATATATTCTCGTTATTTTGGTCCCCCTGAATCCGAATATAATAACCTTTCTTTGCGTAAATGCCCCATTTTTTTCAGTACATGATTTTTTAAGGAGATTGATATCACCAGGGTAGTCTGTTATTAAAAAAAAAACAGTTTTTTTTCGGATGGTGTTTTTATCAATGATTATTTTACGTTAACTTTGGTTTGTTTTTTTGCTGGTTTGGTGTTTTTTTTACTTTTTTTTTTTAATGGGGGACGTTGATTTATGTTAACGTTCGTTTAAGTTGGTTTTGAGTCTCTTTGATGTTTTTTTATTTAAAATATATAATTAATAATATTTTTTCCAAATAAATACTAAAATAGCTGGAAAGAAAAAAATGTGCATTTCCGCATAGAATGATTACCATAACAGATTTCCACAACGTTTCTTTGCCAAAACAAAAAATATTTAACAAATCGCCATAGAAAAAAAATGGTGCATTTCCGCAAAGAACGATTACCGTTTTCGGATCCAGGAGGTCCAAAATAACTAGAATATACTTCATTTCTAACGATAACAGATTTCCATAATGTATTTTTTGTCAAAACAAAAAATATTAAGGAGGGGCAAAATAACTGTAATATGCTTCATTTTTAACTATAAAAGATTTCCATACCGTTTTTTTTACAGTACAAAAAATATATAAAAAATCGCCATAGAAAAAAAAGGTGCATTTCCGCAAAGAACGATTATCATTTTCAGATTCAGGGGTGTCCAAATAACTAGAATATACTTCATTTCCCACGAAAACAGATTTCCATAACGTTTTTTTGCCAAAACTAAAAATATAAAAAAATCCCCATAGAAAAAAAATGGTACATTTCCGCAAGGAATGATTACCATTTTCGGATTCAGGGGGTGCACGAAAATGTTGGTGATTTCCTGCAAATGCAACTTGGCCCTAATTTTGTGAAAGTTCTAAATTTAAAATATCTTTATTAAAATTTTAATAATGACCTTTTAAAAAAAACAATATCACCAGGGTAGTCTGTTATTAAAAACAAACAAAAAATATTAAGGAGGGGCAAAATAAATGTAATATGCTTCATTTTTAACTATAAAAGATTTCCATACCGTTTTTTTTACAGTACAAAAAATATATAAAAAATCGCCATAGAAAAAATAAGGTGCATTTCCGCAAAGAACGATTATCATTTTCAGATTCAGGGGTGGCCAAATAACTAGAATATACTTCATTTCCCACGAAAACAGATTTCCATAACGTTTTTTTGCCAAAACTAAAAATATAAAAAAATCCCCATAGAAAAAAAATGGTACATTTCCGCAAAGAATGATTACCATTTTCGGATTCAGGGGGTGCACGAAAATGTTGGTGATTTCCTGCAAATGCAACTTGGCCCTAATTTTGTGATAGTTCTAAATTTAAAATATCTTTATTAAAATTTTAATAATGACCTTTTAAAAAAAAACAAAATGTTTATCATAATGGTTACATTTTATAAAGTTGTTGTTGAAAAAGGTTTTTATTATTCTTTTTTATGTGTAGATAATCTTTAAACCTAAACCTTAAACGGTTTATAATACACATACATATTTGTTAAAATCTAGTAAATTATCATCATTTATTTACGATAATAGTGTAATCGTGAGTTTTACCATCATTGTCGCTACCACTTTGTTGGGTATGCCGTGTTTATCTGATTTCTTTTGTACCTAGATTTCTTTGAAATCGCTTACAAATTATTAGAAGATTCACCTTGATCTTTGAAATTGTGCTCTTCTTTTTAGAAACAATAGATTTAATGACTTGCTCTGCATGTCATTAGATCAATATAAGTGATAAAATATATTTATTTCTTCTTGTGAAACATTTCTGTTAATGTGTCAACATTCAGGTCCGGATTACCTTTGGATTGCCTCGGAATTAGGATATTCTTCGTATACTAAACCACAAAATTAGGAAAATTCTTAAAATTTTAATGGCTCATCTTTCTTATAGTTTCTTGAGGATCGAGGATCATCATTTAATGTTTTACCTATGCCTATTTTAAAAGCTAAATGGCATATCGGCCACAAGTCAGCTACTTCTTTTCATCGGTTCTGAAACTCTTGATTTCTTATACCTTTTTCATTTGCTTTTCTTGTTTAAATCGTTTTAAGTTAGTCCAGCTTGTTCTAATTGCTTTGATATTGTTCTCTATTTGTTGGTCTTCCTACTTCTCGTTTTCCTGGTACATTGTAGCTCAGTGACTTACTTGCTATGTTGATCTCCTGTTTCCATGGTATGTGTCCAATTCATTTCCGTGTAAGTCCCTTAATTCCTATTTGACATAAAAGCCCAGGCACTTAAAATCTTTATGAATAAATTATCTGAATGGAAAAATTCAAAGGTAAAATGGCAGACTAACATCTCTACTCTAAATTTCTCTACTCCCTAACATTCCTACTCCATAATATCCCCACTCCATAACAACTCTACTCTGTAACATCCCTACTCCATAACATCTCTACTCCGTAACAGCTCCACACTATATGTACTCGATTAGCCACTTGTCTTAACTCAAAAAAATATATGTCATAAGTCACTGTCAAATATGAATTTAGTTTATTAATTACTTACTTATTAGTGCATGTTAAGAGTACGCGGAAAATGTGAATTTTAGAATAATTCGTTTATGATTTTCTAGATTTAAATTTAAAGATAAACGTTTTTTAGGAAAAAAATAAAATAATCTAGAAGAAGAAGCTTCTTTGTTCTGCAAACCGCTCATTTATTATAAAGTGGCTAATAAAGTGCATATAGTGTGGAGTAGAGTTGTTACGGAGTAGAGATGTTATGGAGTAGGGATGTTACAGAGTAGAGTTGTTATGGAGTAGGGATGTTATGGAGTAGGGATGTTAGGGAGTAGAGAAATTTAGAGTAGAGATGTTAGTCTGCCGGTAAAATGAGGGTAAGATAAAAAAATATATTGAATGAAGGTTTTTACTACTGTTTTAAATAAAGTTAAATAATGAAACCGACACAATATACAGCCTGTTCCAGAACTCGCGAACAGAAATTTGATGGTATGGTATGGATTTTTTTTGAATTTTTTTTCATATTTTCCAGGGGGTTTTTAATATACCCTCAAATTTATGTATGAGAGTTCTGGAACTGAAAAAGTAGCAAATCATCATTTTGGTGGACTTTTTCTGATTTAGATTTCGATACCAATATTTAAACCAGTCCCTACTTTAATCTGAATAACAAAAAATTGCAGTAGTTAATGTCAAAATATAGTTACATATTTCTCGCATGTTGCATTTTTCTTTTCTATAAATATGTCGAAACTAAGCTAAGATAGAGACCCCAAAATAGTAGTTTATGGTACAAGGACAAAAAACACTATTTTTAAGGGCGATTACGAAAATTACTCGGAAAGCGAGATTGGCAATCGTATTACGAATAAATAGCTCTAAAAACAGTTTTCGTCCGTGTATCATACACTATTTTTTATTCGACTGTAATATCTTAATAAATAAGTTCGTGTTTGGCAAAAATAAAAATATTTTTGACTTAAATGTCATCAGTTTTAATATCGATTAAGCAATCAACATCGACAATCTTAATTTTCGCAGGAGTGCGAAAAATCCAACTTTTTGTAGAGATTTATTATACAGAAAGTGGCGTTTTAGATATAATCAAATAAAAAAAAAAATAACCGATTCTGTCCACTACAAGAGGATTTTATTGTCGGTTATGACAGCGTTTTATGGATTAAAAATTATACGAAGAAATGACATCTTATGAATAATATAAATTTATGGTAGCAATACAGAATGCAAGCACTACTACTACGGAGCAATTCCAAGACCGACCATCTCGACCATTTCCCTCAATTCTTTATTTTGCCTACAAATTGGCACATCTTTTTTTATTTTTTATTTTGGAGCTAATAAATTGAGTTTTTATTAAATATGGATTCGAGTCAAAAACATGTCAATTGCAAAATGAAACAGCCGCTTATCATGCACAAAGGCCACTTTTATTTGCATGAAGCGTTCGCTCTCCAAGACTGCAGCAGATAAAAGTTTAAAATTCATTCTTGAATTATACAGAAATAGTGTTTATATGCAGGAAAAATATTTATCAAAAATAAAGAATTGAGAAAATGGACGAGATGGTCAGTCTAGGAATTGCCCTAAAATGCTGTTCAGCAGTAGTCTTTAAACATCAGGGTCAGTTGTCTTAGCCGAACTGAACATTATTTAAAATCTATGGAAATGGTAAACCTGCAAACGAGTTTCTAGCCTTTTCTGGATATGTCAAATTTCTCTTCTAGTTATAAGCAGACAGGGCCTGTCTGACAGGCACGTTTTTTATGGAAACTAGCTTTCGGTCAAAAATTCTGAATTTTTAGTACGATGTAGATTTCATCCTTCTAATCAAAAGCTTCTATTGACCCAACTTGATCTGACGGCTGGTTTTTGAGTTATAGGTCAAAAAGTCAAAAACAGTAAAACTTTAATTTTTGTTTTTTAACGCGTTAACTCCGTGTTCATATACAGAGCGGTCCAAAAGTCACTTAACTTTTGAACCAGTTGAGATATCGACTTCAAATTTTGAACTTTTAAATAAGACAACTTAAACTATCTTTTAGCATATATTTAATACTTTCAGCTCTTAAAATGTGGGCAGGGGGGCATGGGGGCACATTTTTTTTAATAGAAAGGGGGGTCGTGTAATACATCATTTTAAAGCTTATAAAATTCTCCATTTAACTCCATATTTTTAAATTAAAAAAAAAATTTGGGTTTAAAATGGGGTTGAAAATGGGTATTAATGTCAAAATTCCTCTAAAAAACAAATAATTTTTTAAAAATGCCTAATTTCATCATAAAAAAATGTTAATACTTTTAAACTAATTTTAGTTGACATAAATAAAAGTTTATAAAAAAAAAACTTAAAAAATCGAATGTTTTAGCACAAAAAATTGAAAAATCAAAACCTTAAAAAACATTTTTAAAAAATTTAAAAATATTAATTTAAATGGAGAATTTTATAAGCTTTAAAATGATGTATCACACGACCCCCCTTTCTATTAAAAAAATGTCCCCTCATGCCCCCCTGTCCACATTTTAAGAGCTGAAAATATCAAATATATGCTAAAAGATAGTTTAAGTTGTCTTCTTTAAGAGTTCTAAATTTGAAGTCGATATCTCAACTCGTTCAAAAGTTAAAAGGGGGGTGACTTTTGGACCTCACTGTATATTATGCACCGTAGAGGGGTCACGGACGCCGAGTGAATAATATATATTTACGAAAAAAAATTGTGGTTCAGATTTTTTAGAGTTTTATTGCATAAATTATGGTAGTGAATATAAAATCAAGTAAAACTTGATAGCACATAAATCAACAATGGTATTGGTAACTCAGTATAAAGAAACATTTTCCACATAACGTAACATAAAACAATCTTACAAGTAAAAACCGCAAAAACCCTTTGGCGCAGTGAGAAAATTCAACTTTACCTTCCTGGCGGTTAACGTGTTAAATAAACTGGAATAAAAAACTTTACGTCAGGTTTTGTTCTTATTACATACACTCGTAATAAAAAACTAAAATTATATTTTTTTTCGTTTAATTAAAATAAAGGCAAATAACTGTCAGATTTTCTTAATAATATGTAAAATGAAAGAATTTACATTAAAATGACGTATAAAAATCTAACTTTCAAAATAATGTAATTTTTTTGAAAAAAAAAGAATAAATAATAATATTAATAAAATAATATGTAGTTTATTTTTTTTGTAAAAAAATGTTATTTATTTAAAATAATACATTGAAAAACGGTCAGCGCATGCGCGTGTGCATGCGTAGTTTATCAAAACGCGGCATGAACAGCTGCATACAACCGCTTGATAAGTTGCTCCGGGTTCAAATTCAGCTAGCAGCATACAAGCTTTTGTTTTCAGCACATACAAATACGTAAGAAAAATATAGCCTGACTAAGAGTAATTGGCTTTATTTTTTTTTGTGGGTCTGTGTAATAATTATTTTAATTAACTATTTATAAAAAATGTTTTTTTTTTATATAGTACTAGTAGTTATAGTAATTAAAGAATTTTAAAAATTATAAGTATAAAATGTATAAAATTTTTATATTTTTTTATACAAATAAATGTATGAATTTTTATTTCGTATTTATAATTTTTGTAGAATTTTTTGAAAAAATTTTTAAAAATATTTTTTTAGAAAAAAAAATAATACATGTTATAACGTGTAACGTGATATAACAGGAAAAAAAACATAAAAAAAAACAAAAAAGCTTATATGCTGCTAGCTGGATTCGAACCCCGAGTAATTTATCAAGGGGATCACTCCGTTTTCACTGCGCCGAAAACGCGATGCTGTGAAATATAGTTAAAAAAAACAATATTTTGTAACTTGGATTTTTATACGTCATTTTAATGTAAATTCTATCATTTTACATATTATTAAGAAAATCTGACGGTTATTTCTCTTTTCTTCATATTGAGGTGGCGCCTTCGCCATTTTTAGAAAGATTTTTTTTTAATTTTGAACTTTATTTTAAATGAAAAAAATATAATTTTAGTTTTTTATTAGGAGTATATATAATAAGAACAAAACCTGATGTAAAGTTTTTTTATTTTAGTTTATTTAAAAGATTAAATAAAATTTTTCATTTTTCATTTTTGACTTTTTGACCTATAACTCAAAAACCAGCAATCAGATCAAGTTGAGCCAAAAGAAGCTTTTGTTTAGAAAGATAAAACCTACATCATAATAAAAATTCAGAATTTTTGACCATTTTTTATAAGAAACGTGCTTGTCTGTCAAAATATATTTTTAAGATTATTTATCATGATCATATTTAAAATATGATCATGACATATTTAAATATATTTTTTCATTACCGTATGCAAAAATAGACTTTTTTCATACCTCGCATATTTTTGATTTTTTTTGTTCTTCACTTGGGATTAATAATATTCTTTCTCCATTCTGTTAATACCAAATTGAGTTTTGAATAAATGGAACCTATTTTCTTCCAACTTATAGTAACATTCAATGAACATTTTCTTTGAAAATGTGCGCACAAGTAATTTGTGATCTAAACCAGGGAATGCAAACTAATTAAATCTTGTACTAATTTTGTGGCTTCACCATTAACCTATATATTTAATTTATCAGTGGCGCAAGGGATTTTTCCAAAATGTTTAAAGGTTGCAAAAGTTATACCGATTTATAAAAAAGGAGAGCGTTCATGCGTTGAAAACTATAGGCCGGTTTCTGTCCTATCAACTATTTCCAAAATTTTTGAAAGAATAATCTTTAATAAAATAGTATCTTTTATTTCGTTTAATAATATTTTACATAATCAGCAACATGGTTTTAGAACAGGGCGGTCAACACAGTCAGCAATTTTTAGCTTTTTAGAGAAGATTTACGAAAACCTAGACGATAGGAAAAAATGTATTGGTTTGTTTATGGACCTGAGCAAAGCTTTTGATCTAGTAGATCATGTATTACTATTAAAAAAATTACACGCATACGGTCTAAGGGGTAAAATTTATAGTTGGATAGCCTCTTATTTAAAGGGTAGGTTTCAGTTAGTAGATATTGACGGATTACGATCAGAATTGTTAAGCATTTTATTTGGAGTACCGCAGGGATCCGTTTTGGGTCCCTTGCTATTTTTGCTGTTTGTAAATGATCTTTTAAATGAGGAAGTAGATGAAGAAGATATTCTCGTTATGTTTGCGGATGATAATAGTTACTTAGGAACAGGTTTAACAATGGACGAAGTTATAAAGAAAACGCAGCTTATGATCAATAGGTTTGAGAATTGGTATAAGACCAACAAATTATTTTTAAACAAAAACAAAACAGTTACTATAAATTTTTCAGCTCAAAGCAAAAAATTTGATCAGTCATATTTAATAAAAGTTAGCGGAAAGTCCATAGAACAGGTACAAGCCACTAAGTTTTTAGGAGTAACTTTGGAAAATAATTTGTGTTGGGATTTGCACATAGACGATCTATGTAAAAAGCTGGCTCCCACTTCATTTGCGCTATTTAGACTAAGAGAACTAACATCGAGGAATGTTCTTATATCATATTATTATGCGCAAGTTTATAGTCGAATAAAATATGGTATACTATTTTGGGGTTGTTCCGGTCAATCCGATAGAGTTTTTCGTTTGCAAAAAAAGGCAATAAGAGCAATTGTAGGTGTCTCTAGGAAAACTTCATGTAAACCTCTATTTAAAGAACTAAATATACTAACTGTAGCCTCTCTTTTTATATTTGAAGCATTATTATTTGTAAGACAAAATCCTGAAAAGTTCATAAGTCATTCTGATTTTCATGATTACAACACAAGAGGCAGGGATGAACTTTGCCTGCCATTGCACAATCTTGTGTTGTACGAAAAAAATCCAGTTTATGTTGGTACAAAAATGTATAGAAAACTACCAGATGCAATAAAGAGTATTGATAACTTTAACAAGTTTAAAAAAGCTTTACGTACTTTTCTTATACAAAATTGTTACTATAAGTTACAAGAGTATTTAAACAGTTAAGATTATTTTTGAAATATTTAAGTAATTAAGGTAATTTTGTTATTTTAAGATTATTATTGTTATTATTTAGACTTGTCCTATGCCTATTGTTTCACTGTACTGATGACATTGTACACGTTTCATGTATGGTCTTATTGGATTAATAAATAAACTAAACTAAACTAAACTAGACAGGAAAGCAGGTTAACCATTCCGAGACACAGAACCGCTTCCTTTGAAAAGGGGGCGGAGTACATGGCAGTGAAGGTGTACAGTCACCTGCCACAAAGCGTAAGGGAAATATCTAAACTCACGGTATTCAAAAATGTTTAAAAAAAATACTTCCTAGAAAATCCAATATATTCATTGGAGGAGTTTTTCTCGAAAGTCCCGGCTATAGAAGTAAAATAAAATTTTTTATCTGTATTGTCTATATTTATTATTTTTAGTTTAAATTTGTACATCACTTAGAGTGATTTTTAATATGTTGTATTTGTATTTTGTATTTGACGTATCCATAGAAGTTATTTCTCTGAAGGATTAATAAAGAATTATTATTATTATTATTATTATTATTATTATTATTATTATTATTATTATTTGTGACATCTAATACCAAAATATAGTTACCAACTAAAAAATTAAAAAATAACAATTTTTACCAAATTTTATTGACAGAAATCGTCACATTAGGTGCCTATTCACAGGCTCGCATAAGAACATAATACATAACAATGCGATGCCGTGATGTTCCGCGATGTGCCGCCATGTATCCCGTAAGCCAATTACGGCATCACATTCTTATGTTTTTATGTTTTATGTTCTTATGCAAGCTTCTGGATAGTCCTTAAGGCTCACTAGCTTTTCCCAGCCCCACCCAATATTGTACTAATAAACCATCTTTATTACAAAAAAAAAACGGCTTTTTGAAACTGTAAAATTATTCACTGTGTGATTTTTACTTTACTATCTTGTCTAAAAACAAGTATAATTAGCTCACTTAACCAAAAATATTTAATAAATTTAATAAGATATTTATTATTTATGTATAATTTATTACATTACTGAAATAACAAGCTTTTTTTAATACTATTTTAATGAAACTATGTAAAACAAAGTAATTAACGTGCAAATTGGTACATTTGCTGCTTCACACCTTCAGAAGATCGTAAACTTAATTGCGTCAGAGCCTTAAACAGATCAAGGTATCTGTCTACCTACACACAGAAAAATGATTACTTAAAACATGTATATAATATTCAGATCAAGCGGATTAAAGTTTGTATATACACTGTAAATGCAAATATGGTAATTTTACAGCAAATAAAGTAGGTCATATGTTGCCAGCAAAGAAAGTGGTAAATTTAAATCAATACTGTAAATTCACAGTTATCTGTAAAAATGTGAATTTTTATTTTGGTAATTTTACTGCTATTATTATGGTAATTTTCGGGACTGTCTGTAAAAGTGCTGGTTTTTGGACCACAGCAAGAGCTGAGATTTTACTAAACCCAGTAATATTGAGGTTAATTTAATAAATATTGTAAATTCACATTCTGACATTCTAAATTTGCTTTAATTTTTACAGTTAAAACCAAAGGGTTTTTCACAGAAGTGGCCTATTAAAAGTTTATGGAGAACCAATAATTTTAAAAATATGATATTTTTTTACTTTAGGGAATGTTCAAGTATTACGTAACGCAAATTTTGATCATTTTGGACCCCCACCCCCCTATAACCCTATTTTCCTATACCATTAACACGGGCGTAACACTCCAAAATGACCCCCACCCCCCCTAGAAGCGTTACGTAATACTTGAACGTTCCCTTAGGGTTTTTGTATATGACCAATCGATTAAAAATATTTTCATGCTTGTGCCAGTTACTATTATACCGGAGGTGGCACTCAACTTTGATTTTTTAATAAAACACACCATATATTTTTTAATTTTTAAAATCTACCTTAAATTTGCTTTATTTTGATGCTTTATGTCTATCTCTGGTAGTTTTTGAGTTATTCAAGTTTTTAGCAAAAAATAAGCATACAAAAATTATTTCTCCTTGATTCTTTTAATTGTGGAAAGTTTTTTTGTGATTTACTCAATGATACTTAACCGAAACAGAACCCAAAGTTTATACAGGGTGTCTCAGAAATCAAATCTAACAAATTTAAAATAGCCATAACTCATTATTTTTAAATGGCACCCTATATATTTTTTTATATAGTTAAATAGAGAATTAAATTTGCTTTAAAATAAATAGGAATACCCTGTACCAACATTAACCCTTTTCGAGATATTTGCAAATTATTGTGAAAAAGCCGTAACTATTTTAAAATTTATGTTATATTTGTTAACAGTAGACCTATTTTACAATAAATTTAGCCAGTGTTGTCGGTTTTGTAGTTGAATAAACATAGCTAGGTATGTTAAACGCAAAAGTGCAAGCGCTTCAATTTTTTTTTTTTAATTTTTGTGGCCATCTAAATAATTAAAAAAATAAAAGTGGTGGCACCCGAGAAAACCTATAAATTTTGCATCGGCAGCGAATGTGTTAATTAAGTAGGCCAGTAAAATTAATCGATTTTTATTTGTGTGAATTCTTCTAAATTTTTTATATGATAGTCTTGGTGAATCAGGATATTTTGCAGGTTCCACTAATTATTTTATCATTTTCACCAAAAATAGCAAATTAGTCCTAAATGATAGGGTAAGAATAAGCCTCTGCCATTATTTTACACTAATTTATCACGATAATTATGATGACATTTAAGTTAAATAAATAAAAACGAAATGTCATTTACTGGCCTACCTGATTAAATACAACTTTAAAAATTTACAGAAGTACGCCTTTTTTCACAATAATTTGTAAATAACTCGAAAACGGTTAAAGTTAGGTATAGGGATCCTCTACTAATTTTAAAGCAAATTTAATTCTCAATTTAACTAAGTAAAAAAGTATATAGGGTGCCATTAAAAAAAAGAGTTATGGCTATTTTAATTTTGTTGGATTCGACCTGCTTTTTGAGACACCCTGTATAAATTTTGGGTTCTGTTTCGGCTTAGGATAATTCCGTTAACTATCAATGAGTAAAACACTAAACTACTTTTCTCCAATTAAAAAAATCAAGGAGAAATTAATTTTTTTAGGGGTGCTTATATTTGCTTATTTTTTGCTAAAAGTTTGAATAACTACTGCGTAGTGTTGCATATCAAAATAAAGCAAAACTGCAGAATTTAAAAATTAAAAATTATATAATTTAAAAAATCAAAGTTGAGTGAAACTTCCGGTATAACCGAAAGTGGCACAAGCAGGAAAATATTTTTAGTCAATTGGCCATATTTATTAAAAGACCCCAAAGTACAAAGTATCAGATTTTAAAATTTATTGGTTTCCATAAACTTTTAATAGGCCACTTCCGTGATTACCCTTGTAGGTTAAGTACTCAAATCATGTTTTGCTTGTTTTAAGTTAAATACAGATCTTAGACCAAGAGGTTAAAACTTGAATAAAGTAACAGTGATTGATATGAATAATTAGATTTCTTGTTTTGAGTACTTGCCATTTTTCATTCAACGCAACCTAACCTCTTGGTCTAAGTAAGATAGGTATTCAACTTCAATCTACTAATACCAATCTCGTGAAAACAAGCATTAATTAAATTTGAAACAATCTACGCTCATACATATTTTAAAGAAAATTGGAAGAATAAGAAACCTTTACATGAGGTAGAACTTTTTTCCCATTATATAACTTAACTAGCCGAATACCTGTGCGTTGCACAGGCATTATGATTAACATTTTTTACCACCTTTGGGGTCGAATATCGAAAATTCCTGAAACACGTATCTTTTTGATTTCAATAAAGAATATTTTTGCCAAATATTGAGATTCTACATTAACAGGTCTCTGAGATACGCACACTTATCAAAAAGGGTTATATTTACAAAATTTACCACTTACGACTTAAAAATCACTATTTTTACCACCTTGGGGGTCGAATGAAAACTCCTGTAACACTTATCTTTTCGATTTCGATAAATAACATTTTTGCCAAATATGAATATTCGTGATTATGGGCCTTTGAGATAGGCACGCTTTTTAAAAAACATTTCAAACCCCGTTTCACTCCCTTAAGGGTTGAATTTCGAAAAATTCTTTCTTAGTGGGTGCTTACATCATAAAAGAAATAAACTTTCTAAATTTCAAGTTTCTAGGTCCAGGGGATTGGGCTGGGAGTTGATTGCTAAAGTGAGTTACCATTTTATATAATAAATGGTCGGTCTAAAGCCAAAGTGAACTAAGTGCCACTTTTTCAAAAAATTTGGTTTTTATTGCAGACCGTAGGATATCAAAATCTGCACCATGGACTACCAATAGGAATAAAAAAATTGGCGCTTAGTTCACTTTGGCTTTAGACCGACCAGATTATAGTAATTTTTTATAGAAACTCAAAATATATACAATAACAATACTAGGATTTACGTGTTAAACAATATTTTTCCAATACTTAAGCATTTTGCCCACTTTTCGACTGAAGAATTACTTTTTGTATATCCTAGGAAGTAAGGTGTCTACTCAATTTTGCCAACTCTAACTGACTATACCGCAGATTGAGTTACTATACTTTCACAAAAGTTGTCCCCAAACAGTCGTATCAACTGTACTTACAAATCGTAAGTTATAATTCCAAAATTACAATTACAACTGCAGCTTTTTGCTGTATACAACTTGTATTTAATCATAGCTATGTTTGGAGAAAAAATGAGTTAAAAATGTCACCTTTTTGCTTTGTTTGCTTGACATATTTGTATGACTGAAACTAAACGTAAATTTTATGGCGATAACTATGATATTTATTATATTTATTATATTGGAAATGCTCCCCTATAAGCTTTAAATATTTTCTTTAAGCTATTAGCAAAGAGTAATAGAATGGCTATCTTATGATCTTAAGGCCAACGTAAAATACTCAGTCATCTTCACAACAATTAGGGAACTAGGCCATGTTATTGTTTTGGAGGTAATATTTTATTTGTTTAGATGACGCCTGCTTCTTCACGTACCGTTAGATGGGGCGAATAGGAAATTCAAGTCAAAACCGGAGACACAAAAAAAATAAAGAAAATCATAAATCGGAAAATAATGTCTACTAATATAAAATTTCCTCGCCTAATTTCTTATACTTTAACTATGCTTTCGCGAGAGAATCGAACAGTCGATCTCCAACACATCTTTGATTTAAATGATATTTTTTTTCCTTATTCCTACAACTAACTACGAGTCAAATCTAAAATTTTTCTTTGTTTGGGCCAAAATTTTGGCCTCTAGGACCAAAAGAGTTTTAGGTCACCAAAAAAGATAAAATTTTGTTTTTGCGTATATATAAATTATTTAAACACCTATCAACTTTATTTTTGGTATGTGTATGACTCTCATGGATTACTAGATTTTTACGAAAAAAAAAGTTTAAATATTTGCCTAAAGATGGCGCTGTGGTCATTTTTTCGAAAAATATTCACCATTTTCATGACCTATGGACTCGAAGAAGCAACGCTGCTTAGAAAAAGTGGGCATGGCACAATAAACTACAAAGTTTCCTTTGTAGTTTACCATAGAGTCTAACTAGGGGTAATTTGATTCCTTTCGGCAAAATCAATTTTAAAGTGACTCTGCACGTAGGCATTGAATTTAGTTTTTTGGGTATATAAAAATTTATTCAGTACTCATTAACTTTATTTTTGGTACATATATGACTATCATGGATTACTAGATTTTCACAAAAAGTTTAAATATTTGCCTAAAGGTGGCGCTGGGGTAATTTTTTCCAAAAATATTGACTATTTTCATGACCTATGAACTCGAAGAAGCATCACTGCGAAGAAAAAGTGGATACGGTACATTAAACTACAATTTTTTTTGTTATTTGCCGAAAAGACTGACTAGGGGTAATTTGATTCCTTTCGCCAAGATCAATTTTAAAGTGAATCTGCACGTAGGGGTGTTCCTTACATTGTTTACTAGGATAAGCTTATTGATGTGCTTATATACATTAAAACTGCACATAATACTGCACATTAACTCTAAACAAAGTTATTTCCTTCTAGTTCTGAATCTGAGATTCAGATGACACTGCTTTATCTTTATAATTTCCTGGAAATAAGAGATTTATTGTAAGTGCGCGTTCAAAAATACATGCTATTTTTACTAATTTGGGGTCGCCAAATAAAATAAAAGGTTGTTTCATAATAAAACGTACTATTTGACTAAAAATTATAAATATAGTATATATTATAATATAATTTATATACATATTTTTAAATAAACTTCTCAGTTGCGAGAAAATACGACGTGCAGTCACCGCTGATTGAATCAACAATGTTTTTTTAAATGTCTTTTAAAAAAATCAAGTAGCTACTTGGCTCTAAAGTTGCAATACTACCAGCTAAACGGAACTTATGTTTTTTTGCCCTAAGATTACTTGCAACCCAGTCAAATTCGTGGATTAATATCCCAATACACAAAAAAAATGAAAAAAAAAAACATCTTGCAACAAAAGAAAAGCGATTACTCCTTTATACATGGAAGATGGATTTTCAGAAATTGGGCCCAACATCAGTGAAATTATTTCCACTGTCGTAAATAACATAAAATAATTTCGAAGGAAATTTTATTAAAAAAAATGTAAGATAACTATAACTATACCAATAACATCTTCTCTTATATATTTATAACTTTTTAGCCTTTCTTAACTTCAAAAAATACTACAGCGCCATCATGATTTAAATATAAGAACTTATTTCATAGTTATATACACAAAAATACAATAAGCCAGTAAGCAATATATATCATACAGTCTTAAATAAGTAACGTATCTTCAGAGAATCAGAAAGATAACTGCAGTGCCATCTCAAGCCCGAAATATAACTAAAAGGAAATAGGTTTTTTTAAGCTAATGTGCAGTATAATGTAAAGTTTTGATGAATATGAGCACATCAGTATTTTTATTCCAGTAAACAATATCAGGAACACCCCCTGCGTGTCGAGTCTCTTTTTTACCGAGAGGAATCAGATTACCCCTAGTCAGTCTCTACGGTAAATAACAAAGGAAACTTTGTAGTTTAACCCTTAACTGCTGTTGTGATATTTTTGCTACATACATTACGTTGTGGGGTTTCAGCGGACCCCATTTTATTTTCACATATAAGTTTGAATGGAAAGATAATTAAAGCAATATTAGTGTAAAAAATAATTTATTTGTAGTATCTTAAGCTTAAAAACCACCAAAGATAAAAACAAAATAAATTTTAACAAAAAAAATATACAACATTCAAAGAGTTAACTAAAAACCCGAACTATTTAAATGCTTTGGTATTTTAGTCAAATATAAAAACTGAGTAAAGAAACTTAAGTTTTATTATCACTTTTCTTAAGAAAAAGTATAAAACAAAAATAAAAATAAGATAAACATAAAAATTAAAAAAAACTCTGGATTTTCACAAAAACTGAATTTTAAGAAATTTCAGTCTTTCATACACTCTTGACAGACATTGCGACGGCACTTTGTTCAAATATGTTGCTCCCAAATGATACAAACTATATTACTTTTTATGTTTTTTGATCTAGGACACAAATAGCATGGTTTTGACCAACATTTTCTACTTTGGGTTCTTGATGAGAAACAGGTTTCTTCAAAATCATTCCTATTGTAAATCTTAACTGTCTTGGAATACTTTGCAAGTCTTTGCGCTATGTATGGTCTTGTCAGTTGCTGAGTAAGTCACAAAGCGTAATATTTGGGAATTATCACAAAAAGAGAGTACAAAATATATTACGAAATATTTAAAATTCAAAAAAAAAGTGCCAGGGGCCATCTACGCATTGTCTGCTTGATGAAAAAGTTACACATTTTTTATCTAAGCTGTACACCCCCTTTTTTACTATTTAAAAACATAATTATTCCTGGATAATTTTGTAGTCTCTATATGTCTTTAGTATCATGTTCATTTTGTAATTCACTATTATCCAAGTCAGGATCTTCAGCTTCGCTATTTTTTTTTCTTCGTCTATTTCTCGAAACCACTGTTCTACTGTGGTCTGAAAATCTGAATCTGTAGCTCTAACATTCTTTTTAGACGTTGAAGCCATTTTTAAAACCCCTAAAATGACCAATATTTTAAAATTTAAAAAAATATATATGTTCAATAAACTTACGCTAATTACGTTGTGGGGTATGAAAAGACCCCAAGTGTTGTTTTCTGACGTAACTAACAGAGCGACCGCGATACAAGCACCACTCAATATCACTCTCATACTGACATGAAGGTACCGGGAGTCTCAACTCAGATCGGTCGCTTACCTACATGTGGTGAGGAAAATTAACTTCGCTGGGGTCCGCTCAGACCCCACAACAGCAGTTAAGGGTTAATGTACAGGATCCATTTTTTCTAGGCAGCGATGCTTCTTCGAGTTCATAGGTCATGAAAATAGTCCATATTTTTCGAAAAAATTATCTCAGCGCCATCTTTAGGCAAATATTAAAACTTTTTTTTGTAAAAATCTAGTAATCCATGATAGTCATATACATACCAAAAATAATATTAATGGGTATTGAAATAATTTTTATATACCCAAAAAACTAAATTCAATGGCTACGTGCAGAGTTACTTTAAAATTGATTTTACCAAAAGGAATCAAATTTTCCCTAGTTAGTTAGATATATAACAAAGAAAACTCTTTAGTTTAATCTACAGTATTCACTTTTTCGGCGCAGCGATGCTTCTTCGAGTTCATAGGTCATGAAAATAGTCAATATTTTTCAAAAAAATTACCCCAGCGCCATCTTTAGGCATATATAACTCTTTTTTTTTGTGAAAATCTATTAATCCATGATAGTCATATACCGACCAAAAATAATGTTAATGGGTATTGAAATTTATTTTATAAAAAGTCCAAAAAACTAAATTCAATGCCTACTTGCAGAGTCACTTTAAAATTAATTTTGCCGAAAGGAATCAAATTACCCCTAGTTAGACTCTATGGTAAATTAGAAAGGAAACTTTGTAGTTTAATGTGCCATGACCACTTTTTCTGAGCAGCGTTGCTTCTTCGAGTCCATAGGTCATGAAAATGGTCAATATTTTTCGAAAAATGACCACAGCGCCATCTTTAGGCAAATATTTAAACTTTTTTTTTCGTGAAAATCTAGTAATCCATGAGAGTCATATACATACCAAAATTAATGTTAATGGGTTTAATCATTTTTACATACCCAAAAAACTAAATTCAATGTCTACGTGAAGAGTCACTTTAAAATTGATTTTGCCGAAAGGAATCAAATTACCCCTAGTTAGACTCTATGGTAAATTACAAAGGAAACTTTGTAGTTTATTGTGCCATGCCCACTTTTTCTGAGCAGCGTTGCTTCTTCGAGTCCATAGGTCAAGAAAATGGTCAATATTTTTCGAAAAAATGTCCACAGCGCCATCTTTAGGCAAATATTTAAACTTTTTTTTTCTTGAAAATCTAGTAATCCATGAGAGTCATACACATACCAAAAATAAAGTTGATAGGTGTTTAAATAATTTATATATACCCAAAAACAAAATTTAATTTTTTTTGGGGACCTAAAACTCTTTTGGTCCTAGAGACCAAAGTTTTGGCCCAATCAAAGAAAAAATTCAGATTTGACCTAAAGTTAGATGTAGGAATAAGAAAAAAAAATATCATTTAAATCGAAGATGTGTTGGAGCAAAATTCCCAAAAACTGTTCGATTCTCTCGCGAAAGCATAGTTAAGCGTAACCTTATAAAAATATTAAATAATTAAAGATATATCTTAAAAAAAACTAGGCCCGCTGTGCCTCTCCCTGAATCTGCAATTGACCACTTTACATCTGAAGTTAAGCACTCTATTACTGCCTGTATATCAATATATGTTAAACCTATGTAGATAGGACCTTTCAGTTTAGCACAGCAGATTAATTAACTAATTTTATTGTATTTAAGCGCCTTTCAGATGCTCGCTTGATGTGATGTCATGTATCTTGTGCGCAGGTTTATAACGATATGTTTATGGTCATGTCAGCTTGTGGGCCACGCAGTAGAAACTTACCTTTATGTCCAGTGTTTTTTAATAATGTGTCAACTCACATTGTGAAATGACAGTAGGTTGCGATTATTTTATCTTTTAAACTAATTGAATTAAATATTTCAAAATTTTTATATGTTGTGATACATGAACAAGTAAAGCAAAAAGCTCAATTTTATAAGTAGATTACTCACAGATCAAAATCACATAATCACACAATAAGTTGTGTAAAATTTCACAGAACTTATTGCTATAGGTATTTTTAAAATTTACATATTATTATGTATCTTCACATAACTTATTATGTAATTTTTAGGTTTCACATAATTTATTATGTAATTTCAAAAATATATTATTTATTTTCACATAATATATTATGTAATTTTTGGCGCGCTTTATTCACAAAACATAACGTAGGCAAGAATATTGCCGATGTTAAGTTATGTGATTTTTACAGAATATGTTCCGTAAAGTTTTATTTCACATAAATTTTTACAGAATATGTTCTGTAAAATTTTATTTTAGATATTTTTTTGCAGAATAAGTTTGGTAAAATTTATTTCACATAACATATTATGAAATTATACATATATGTTCTGGAAAACTCACATAACTTAAGGTTGACAATATTCTTACAAATATATTTATCAGTGCTCAGTCAGTAACACCAAACTCACCTAGAATTTGACGAATGAATATGTGGAATAATTCTGACATTTCATTGGTCAAATTCGTAGTAACTTTAGTTTTAATGACTGGGTAAAAGATCCATTAATGTTATCTCACAATGTGGGTCAACATATTATTTATTTATTTATTCATTATTATTATTATTACATTATATATTACAGGTTCATAGAGAGCCCCAAATAAGCTTTAAGCTTGTGCTAGGGGCTCTCTATTAATTTTGATACAAAAACTCTAAATGATTCAGCTGACGTTACTTAAATTGTAAGACACAATTCATTCATAATTGGTTTTTCAATACTTTTAATCTGCTATATTGCTATTTAATCCTTTCTATAATCGCCCCATTTTACGGTACTTTCGAACTGCTCATATGTAAGATGAATTCGTGATGATGTTATTAATAGTAAATTAATAAATTTTAGGTAGGTGTAACGTGTAATTGAAATTAAAATTAAATCAATTTGGTAATTGCGAAAGGTTTTTTTCTTTATAGAGAATGCTTATTGGATCGATCGCATATGAAATAACTATTTATGTACACACACAAACATGCAGAAATGGTTATCTGAACAAGCTTAATCTCGAGCTTAATTCATTCTTTAAAACTAATAGGTACATTTATTTATTAATTGCAAGAAATAAAAATTACACAAGCCCAAAAAACGTATTTTATGCACTGAAAACAAAAACTAAATTTCACAAACCAAAATTATAGACCAATTTAGCATGAAATCGCAGATATGGAGTAATTCTCAGATCCGTGAATGATTTTTAAAAATCCTTAAAATTTTGAAAAACAATAGGTAAAGTGTTTGACCATATTTATCATTAACATGTCCTTAATTGCTTTTTCACGAAAATGCTATATTACAGTAGTTTGGGCTAAATGTGACACCCAGGGTAATTGTGACATGTCCTGTTATGATTATTCTAAACAAGTTTAAATCCAATCGAAATTGTACGCGCAATATTTAATACTGTCAAAAACCTAATGCCAGAGTTAGCTTAGATTTAAACTAGTTTAGAAGAATTATAACAGGACATGTCACAATAACCCTGGGTGTCACATTTATCCCAACATACTGTATATAATATTATTTTTTTCTCTTTTTTTTATAATTTAAATCGATTTGAACACCTTACATGAGAATGACCCATGTACCAAAAGTTGCCTTTATTATAGAACATAACCAGTATTTTTTTTTAATTTTTTTGTCGTTTGGATTCTCCGCAGGAGCCTTGAAATTTTAAAAATTTGTTGAATATTGTATTATAGCAACCTCAAAAACCCCTATAATGCAATTTTCAACAAATTTTTAAAATTTCTTAAATTTTAAATAATTTCAAGGCCACTGTGGGAAATCGAAACGACTTTCAAAAAAAATGAAAACAAAATACTGGTTATGTTCTATAATAAAGGCAACTTTTGGTACATAGTGCTATATGCTAGGGGATAGGGCTAAAAAATATTCGCCCCACCCTCACCCCCGGGGGTGAATTTTTTTTAGATCCGATTTCAGCAATATTGGTTCATTCAACGAAATTTAAAATTTCTTAAATATGGATTAATTTCAAGCCCCCCGTGGGGAATCAAAAAAATTGAAAAAAAAAATTCTGGTTATGTTCTATAATAAAGGTAACTTTTGGTATATGATATTGCTATATGATTATGCGAAAAAAAAATTTGCCTCCACCCTAATACCCATGTATTCAAATTGTTCCTAAACCAATTTTGAAATTTGGGGACCACTCTAATGTTTCAACCCATTTTTTTTTTTTTTTTTATTTTTGCGAAAAATAAAACATTTTTGAAAAATATATTAATAAATTAATATGATCTTTTCTTGGAAAACAAAAAAATAATAAAAAAATAACAAAAATTTCAAAAAAAATATATTTTTTTTATTTTCCTTTTACGAAATACGATTTATTTAAGTTTTTTGTTTTTTGACTTGACTTTCAAAATTGGTAGAATTTATCCTTATAATAAAAGTAATTTTTCCTGTAAAATATACGTTAATCGGAATTTTCTTTCAGTTTTTTTTGATTTTTTTTTATTTAGCCCTCCATGTCCATGTTTTTTTTGGGGATT
>OY294045.1:73528257-73844826 GCA_958510825.1 Brachypterus glaber | reverse complement strand
ATTTATGCAAAATACCGACATGTCTATTGATTTGCCAATGCCCTCACTTTATTGTATAAGTGTCATTTTGAGATACGCGTAATAACAGAGACGATATGTTTATACGGTTTTTTTGATACTTGGGTGAATAATTACTTCTCTTTTGGCTTCCAGTCTTTATGCTTTACTATCTTAAAAAAATATTTAACAAAAATTACCTATTTTTCAAAATTACCTGTTTTTGCAAAATTAAATTAGTTGTATTAAACTCTTCTTCTTAAAGGATGCAATCAGCATAATAATATATCATTTAATAATGAAAGTAAATTACGTTCCTGGTCATATGCGGGCACAAATTCCTCTTCATTCTTTCATTTTTGATATAATCACAAAACTATTTAATTATGTAACGATTACATTTTCTTGCAATTACCTAAACTGGTTTATTGTAGATATTAATGGTAAAATTTAGAGATGATTTATTCAAAAATCTACAACAACAGAGTTTATTCAAGAAGCATACCCATACTCAAGAAAGACGACCCAACTTCTTTGGAAAACTATCGCCCGATCTCACTGCTCAGCATATTGTCTAAAATTTTTGAACGAGTAATGTATAATAGACTTGTTAATTTTATAAATACTTTTGACATATTCTCCAATAGTCAACACGGGTTTAGGGAAGGTAGGTCGACCGAAACTGCATCCTTTCAATTTGTCGAGTATTTGGCCAAACAATTGGACCAAGGTATGTGTGTTGCAGGCTTATTTTTTGACCTGTCTCGAGCGTTCGATACTATAGACATTGATTTTGCCAAACATAAACTCTACAACCTTGGTATAAGGGGTTTTATCCTCGAATGGTTAATTTCTTTTCTACGAAACCGCGATTTACAAGTTAAAATAGGTAAAATATTATCAAATAAATTTAAGATAAATATAGGTGCAGCACAGGGCTCCATATTGGCACCACTCATTTTTTTATTATTCATAAACGACCTATATCTTTCAGGATATGTCATTAATTTTGCGGACGATACATTCATTGCAGTAGCAGCTAAAAACAAAGACGAGCTTATCATTAAAATTAATTTAATTATTCATGAAATGGAACATTGGTGCAAATCAAATAAACTTATTTTAAATTTAAATAAAATGGTGAAAGTCAACTTTTATAACACATCCCCGAGTTTACGAACTGAAGATGTCTCCGATAAAGTTAAGTTTTTAGGTTCATATTTGGACTCAAAGTTAACGTGGATAGATCAAGTTTCTTTTGTTTGTAAAAAATTAAACAGTTCTTTTTTCGCCATCCTAAAACTAAAACCCAGCGTCTCAACTAAAACTTTAATAAACACATATTATGCTATGGCGCATTCTCATTTATCATATAATATAATTATATGGGGTCGAAGCACCGAATTAAATAGGGTGTTCCTGCTGCAAAAGAGGATAATAAGACTGATCTTTAATATTAAATACCGGCAATCGTGCAAAGAGATTTTCATAAATAATAAAATTTTAACCGTCATATGTATATTTATTTTTAAATGTGCCGTCTTCGTTTTTAAAAATGTTTGTCTTTTTATTAAAAATTCAAATTTAAATTGTTATGTAATCCAAAATTCCGATCAATTAGTAATTCCAAAACATAAGAGTGCAAAATATGAAAAGGGACCATACTACTCTTGTATTAAAATTTTTAATAAACTTCCAAAGAGTAAAAAGGAAATCAAGAGCTCACCAAATTTTAAGAAAAAACTAAAAATGTATTTAATAGAAAAAGCGTTTTACACATTTGATGAATTTATGAACTTTAATTGACTCGCATAATGTACTTATATGTTATTACTTTTTACATGTTATATTTATATTTTAAATTTAGTATAGTGTGACCTATCTTATGTCTGTAATGACCGAAAATATTAATAAATTATTATTATTATTATTATTATTATTCTGAAAATTATTTATTAAATCACATAATACCACATTAACAGTAGCCGGCGTATTTCCAGTTATAGTCCAGTCTTCAAGAGTTTAGTTTTTTGGTTTATTGGGTAGGGTTTAAGGCCGCAAATAAATGTATTTTTTTGTACGACTTATAGCTAATTCACGGCACAGCCTTAAACGTTACACTGTAGGGTTTTATATTTTTCTTTATGACTTGGTTAGGAAGTTTTTTTTATGCTTAATATTCAATCGAAAATCTGCTTACTCGAGATAATATATAATAAATTAAAAATAAAGTGCAAGATAATCTACAATAAAGAACAATTTTGGTTTTTCGAAAAAAAAAAATCAAAAAACGTTTAGTGTAACGTTTAAGAGATATTTTAAAAATCCGTTTTTTTTTGTGAAAAACACGTTAAAAAAATAACAGTTCCGAATCGAGTTTAACGTCACAAAAATTTTATTGCGGCCATTAACCCTACCCAATAAACCGAAAATTAAAACACCCTGAATTATTTCCAGGTAAAGCCTCTTTTATTGACCTGAAGACTGGACTACAAATGGAAATAAGCCGGGTCCTGCACATTAATATAGTTTTAATACTTTCACTGATTTGACTACTTAGTTTAGTATTCGTTTCTGCAACCAGAATTCTGGTAAAAGCAACTAGACTAATTATTGTGCTAACCATATCCTTAAAATCAAAATGTTGTTTCTGGTAACAACAACAAATTGTGTCATTGCCCTTACCAGATTCCAGGTTGCAGAAACCAGAATACAAATAGTTGGTCTTTATTTAACTGTTAATCTGGTTGCCTCGAACAGATCGTTTTTTCAGTGAATCAATGTCCGTTTTAAATAAAGAAATTATCTCTGCAAGCGGAAAATTTAATAAATTTTCAAGGTCAGATATTTTTAAAATATATCCAAATTTGAAAATCAAATTATTTTATAAAGTTTTTTAATGCATGTTCTTGACCGGAGTCTTGTCCAAGATTGTGAGTTTGTAATGAAATTATTAGTAACTATCATATGCCACAGACTAATTTTTTTAAATCTTTCTTCAAACATGTCAAAATTAAATACCTACATCTATATTTTTAAAACACCCCGTGTGATATGGTGTTTTTATAATATTCTTCATTTGGAATTTATTGTATAAAACAGCTAGTCCAAACAAAAAACAAAACGCTTTACTCCAAAGAACATATAACCAGATGTCAGCTCTTTATATAGAAATGGTAATAAACTTGAGATGTTATTGCATCGATCTTATTTGGAGTTATTTCTTTTTATATCTTAGTCGAACATAACCTATTTAACACAGTACATTCGATTTTCATTATATTTATTACAAGTTTATTGCAAATTAGGAGATATGAAGTTATTTGTATTTACGCCTTCAGATTACTAGAAGTTATTATGTAATATAGGAATTCTTTTATACCACAGTCCTATTATTAATATTTGTATTGTTTGTTAAACCTTTTAAACATGCTTTTATTAACAAGCCATGAAGATATGTAATGTCTCGCAATCAATACTTGTTAAAATAATATTTCAAATAGTATTACTATGGATTGCTAGATATATATTATAGATTTTGTAAATAGAAGACTTTTAGAAAAGTTATATGAGACCACGTCTTTGCTGGACGAGTGTAATTTTCCAGCTGAGAAATAAGGTTCGCAAAAAGGCTACTTACCCTAAGTATTTTTTTTTAGATTTTTTTGTAATTCCCTTTCAGAAATAGCCGGTTTTATAATTTGCTAAAATGCGTTGAAACCCATGCAAACTATTGATGACTTTTAAAAGTTTAAAAGCGATCTTCTGGTCAGATGTGTTATGTAAAGTTACATATCTTCATGTGAAGTTTGTTTTTCATACTTGTTTGAATAATTACTTGTCTTTTGGCTTTTTGGAAAGAGGTTTTGAAATTTGCTAAAAAGTATTAAAACCCATGCATGGGTTGATTATACGTTGAATACGAGCTCAAGTTTTAAAAGCTAAAAATACTCTATTTTTAATTAAATGAAATAGTACTTAGTTAAAAAATTTATCAGGTCTACGTTGGCCCGTTATTGCTTCCATCTGCACAAATTATTTACTTAAAATGAAAATAGAAACCATTATTTAGCTTCTTAGCATTTGGTCCAAATTCAATGATGGTGTTCCAATGGGAACATCTAGAGCCGGTCTTGAAATTTGCTGAAAAGTGTTAAAACCCATGCATGGGTAAATTGCTCATACCTGACCTATTTCGTAGAAATTAAAACTATTGATGACTTCTAAAAATTTAAAAGCAATTTTCTGGTCAGATGAGTTATGTAAAGTTACATATCTTCATGTGAAGTTTATTTTTCATACTTGTTTGAATAATTACTTCTTTTGCTTTTTGGAAAGAGCCGGTTTTGAAATTTGCTAAAAAGTATTAAAACCCATGCATGGGTTGATAATACGTTGGATACTCGCTCAAGTTTTAAAAGCTAAAAATACCCTATTTTTAATTAAATGAAATAGTACTTAGTTAAAAAATTTATCGGGTCTACGTTGGCCCGTTATTGCTTCCATCTGCACAAATTATTTACTTAAAATGAAAATATAAACCATTATTTAGCTTCTTAGCATTTGGTCCAAATTCAATGATGGTGTTCCAATGGGAATATCTACAAAAATTGTACATACAAGAGCAATGTTCTTTGGCTTAAGTTAATTATTCGAATTGCTAGAACATCTATAAGGGTTGTATAACATTGCATAAAATCTTCTAGATGTATACGTATAGGCTCTAAAGAGTATATTAATACTGTTTATTTTACTAGATTAGGTTTGATAAATATGCATTTATGCATCATTTACTTTGAGAAACTAATTACTAATTCATGCGTAAATGTGTATATTCTTCTCAACCCTTTGTTAGACATACAATATTAGAAAAACTATTGTAAAAAACTTTCTTGGGTACCTACTCTGTAGAAAATAGCGTACCTACCAAAAGTTGTTTTGTAATTACCTACCAAACAAATATTGTATTTTCTTCATTTTTACTAAAAAGTAAGTTGATTTAACCAACTTTGTTTACAACGTAATACATTACATACAAAGTTGGTAGTAAGTTTCTATTTGTAATACTTATTTGTAGCTCTTGGTATGCCATTTAAACTTTTTTTCACAAATTGAATATTTCTTTTAGTTTTTGGATCGAATTGCTATTTGGCTGAGACATTTTTTTATATTTTTTCTATTTTGCTATTCTTATAAGCTCATAATCACACTCATTTTGCGTGTTCTTATAGGCCCATAAGAGGTCTGTACTTTTTTCTCTTTTGGGTTGACAACAGACAAAAGCCTATCGCTTGACGTTTTCCGTGCAAATGTCAACGTCACTTTAAAGTTTAATTTTCTACAAAATTTTGTGTTTAGGTTATTTTTTACCGTGTTAAAATTCTGGCTGGTTACTTGCAATGAAAAAAGGCATGACTATTAAAAATATCAAAATGTCATTTTTTCTTAGAATTTTAAATATGGCGAAAATTGTAATGCCAACTCGAAAAGAAAATCCCTAAATCAGTCATCAGTTTAAATGTTAGTTTTAAAATTTTAGAGCAAAATAGAAAAAATGGTATAAAGCACTCATTTCATTAGTATGTCGTGAAACTAGTACCATCGAAGCCAATAAATTCAGCTACACCCAAAAATACATATTAAAACCAACTTTAAAATTTTACAGACATTTGTAATACTTAAATATATATTTTTTGATTAAATACATGTTAAAATGAACTTAATATAACCTTAACTAAACTAAACTAAATAATAAATTAAACTATATAATTAAATATAAAAAAATTCGCCCAAACCCGGCTCAACGTTAAAAGTCTCCAACACGGAGGCTGCGTTTCCCCTCTGTACCAGGCTTATCCTTTGAGTGATGAAACTTTTTGATGTTTTGCCAATTTTAGAGGAAATTTTCCGAAGTAAATCTTTAGCTTCATCACGATGAGTCCGCTAAAGTATGCGTGCAAGTCGCATCCCATAATAAAGCCCTACCCCCTCTCCAAGGAATCAAGGTGATTCCATCCAGACGCTTTCCATCGCCCCGACAAATACCGGGCGGCTCGAAAACAGCAGGAATACTTAATGTAATACTTAACTTCAATTTTAAATTTTGATAAGAAATGTCAAATTGACAAATAATTAAATTGACATATGTTTTTAATAATGCCAAGCGAATTCAAAAAAGCAATTTTAACAGCAAGACTAAATGATGGTTTTAGTATAAGAGCGATAGATAATTATAAGTATTCATTTATGAATTGGATATTTCAACAAATACGGTTTTCCGCTCGAAAAAGACAATAGAAGAACGAGGTGTAATAAATCGGAAAGAAGGTTCGGGCCGTCCAAAATGTTCCACTGCACAGACCAGCTTCTACCAACATTTATTTATTTTATGTATTTATTTATTTATTGTAGAAAAATATACAAATTAAAATACTTTACATT
Organism: Brachypterus glaber; assembly: GCA_958510825.1. Lineage (NCBI taxonomy): Eukaryota > Metazoa > Arthropoda > Insecta > Coleoptera > Kateretidae > Brachypterus > Brachypterus glaber. Next base: position 73,838,388 of record OY294045.1, on the reverse strand, counting down.
ACATTGTTTCATGATAACAAAACAAAATTTAGTATAAAAATCCTACATTTTAACTTGAAAGTTTGTTCACTGCACTGCCTTTAATTAATAAACATTAACACCAAGCACAATTTTTTATCTTTACATTATTATTATGAATTTCTTATAATACTGTAAGTAGTTTGATTTGGCCATTCTTTAAAACTTAAACTAACATCAGGACTATCGTTACTATTTATATTTGTATATTGATAATAATAAAAATGAAATATAGTATTTCAGAATAACAGCATGTCTAACCCTACTTTTTAAAAATGACAAATAACTCATGTGTCACGATCTACGCAACTATAATTTTAAATATTGGGTATCCGCAAAGCTCTTTGCTGTAGCTGGATTTAATAGCCGTGATGGTACTTTAATAAATTATTATTATATTTTTGGAACTAAACAGTTTCAAGTATGATGTTAAATCATTGATCAATGTATTATTGCATTACAGTGCAATGCAATGTGTTGTACTCCTAAATTTAAGATATTGTCAATATCCTATTAAAACCAAGAAAAAAAAGTGTATTAAGTCCTAGGAGTGGGTGGGGGGATTGTTCCGACTTATAACTAATATTTGAGTATTTTTCGTTTCATTTAAAATGGTTTTTTGAGATTATCACTTGTAATTTTCGAGATAATCGCTGTCTAAATAGAGTTGAAGTACCCAGTATACTTTATTCACAGTGTCACTTTCCCTGCTGTAAATGACGGATAAAATTAGCATATGACCTGGACTAGACTGCACTTAAAACGACAATTTTTACTCTTTATTTTCAACAGGGTTCCTTTACTTTTTAATTTAAAGAATTTTATTCTATTTGGATTAAGCTAAAAAATATATACAGGGTGATCAGTAATTGCCATGCCAAAATTTAAGAGGTAATTCACATCCAAAAATATGAAAAAAAGTTTCCATAAGGGTTGGTGCGGAAATGAGCCCTAAGGGAACTACGGCCCTTCGAAGATGATATATTGAATGGGGAACAAAAAAAAGCATCCATAAAATTTTAATGCTGAAGGGCGATTCTTCATTTAAAACTGAGCAAAAAAGTATTCTTCACCAAAACACCTAAATTTAATATTAAAGGAGTAATAGCCTTTTAAAAAGTAGCGTTTTTGGTGATACAAAATGTTACTTTCTCTTAGTTACATTTTTTTTTTTGAAAACTGTTGCTCCTACAGTGTTACACTATATGACCGTTTTTTATGTATTTTTACTCAAGGAATCCATATTTTTTACAAAAGTACACATAAAAAAGTTTGGGGCAAAAATGTGTTGCCAAATACATTTTTCCGTCTGGGACGCCTCTGGATAAATAAAAAAAAAATTAACTTAAACTTATTGCCCTTAATAATACTAGTATACAGGCAAAAGCTCGTCGCTCTATCTTAAAGGGTACCAAAGTTACTAATTACCTTATGTTTAATACAATTTAAAAGGGCCGTGGCTTCCTTAGGGCTCATTTGCTGACCAACCTTTATAGGAACTTTTTTTATATTTTTGGATGCAGAATAACCTCTTAAATTTTGGCATGGTTATTAATCACCCTGTTTACATATAATTTTCTGATGCAGTTTCCAAAGATACGTTAAATTGTGTTGGTAATTTATAGCTATGTGTAAAAGAAATTTCAAAATGTGCATAGTTGCAGCAAAAAATAATTAATCAATCTTCAATCAATTGCGATTAATCGGCACCATATTAGGGTGAAAAAATAAAATTATTCTTAAGTTGTTAAAGATTAAATGTCAGATCACACTGTGATATATTTAAGTTAATTGTTTATTGCTTTCTAATTAAAATACTGTACTATTTAGTAAAAGAAATTGCTAAAAATTAGGGCTTACATACAAATAGGGTTAGCACTTATAATATGCTAACCAGGTAAACCTACTTTATTATTAAATTTATTGGTTGGCAAACTCAGGTCATTTTAGCCTGGTACAATTGTTAAATAGTTTATATAAAATAAAATGTTCTTCTATAACAGTAACATCTAAACATGTGGTAAGCCCAAATCTGGATTAATCTATTAAAGTACATCACAAACATTAAAGGAGGGTATCGCATTTTGGGCTAAATCGCCTGCAACGATAAGACTTTACATGTTTATAGATAAATAAAAAATAAATACTTAGCCAAAATTTCAGCCCTTTTTACATTCCGGAACATACTTTAATTAATTATTTTAATTCAGAATTTGACATCTGTCAATGTACGATTTGGCAACATTGCACGAAACTTCAAGTGTCAAATGTCATCTCGTCAAAATAAAAATAACTTTGCACGTTAACTACTACAGTGGGGCTAAAGGAAAGGGTCTGTGTTGTGTTCACTGCTCTTGACTATAATATTAAAATATTTTGTTGTGTTTTATTAGTTTTCACGGATTCAATATACTGTAATTCAATGTGTAATTAGGCTGGACTTATGTGACTAGTTTCTTATGTTTCAGTACGATTATGGAGTTATTTTTGAGGTATTTATACTATAATAACACTGTAAGCAAAGCAGCTGTTGCAGCGATAACCCAAAGCATGTAGTTCGTTGGCTCAGTGTTACCCAAGACAAGTAATTTAATGTGGCTTTCAACATTTTAAATTACTTTATTTCCATGATATGATTCAAAACTAGATTATGAAAAAGTTACACATAGACTTTTAACTTTTAATATTAATTAAATATACTTATTTAAAAATAGATATATTTAATTAATATTGTGTTGTGTTTTTATTATACATTCTACCTAAATGTATTTGTGTTGGTTTTTAGACAAAAAAAAATATTGTTTTTTTTCAATATGATATCACATTTAGCGCAAGAATAATGCTATGTTGTCGGGTTTACGATAACAAATAATTTGTTTTTTCATTTTGTTCTTTATTAACAAACAACACAGTTTTTTATCATTTCTTTACATCATTTTGCAATTTTTTAAACAAAAACATATTTTTCTTATTTAGCCCAAAACTCCTATTTAAAACGATACCCTTCTTTCAGTTGTAAAATTAATTTACAAACACATAAAAATGTCGAAGCTGAAGTTAACATTTGCCGAGACATGTGTTCCCTCTTTTATCCCACCTTTCTATAAAAATCCCTCCAGGACTTTAAATAAAATACATAAATATATTGAAGTGAGAAATAATTATTATAATAGCTGCTAAGTTTTGCAAGTAAAATTTATTTTGTTTCTTTATGCTTAGACATTTTTCGGTGCACAGAAGTTAATATGATCCTTGAAATCGGTGAACACTGCTTATTTTAACTGGTTTACAAAGGTATACTGTATTAAAATTAACAGTTTAAAATTATATAATAAGCGACATTAAAAGTTTATTTTTTATTTTTTTGATTTTTAAAATAAATATTTTTATTTTTTAGATATAATCCTTTTTCCTAGTTCTATAAAAATATAAGACAGTAAAACGTCTGCTATAAATGTAACGGTGATGCGCTCGTTAGTGCATCAGTTTATTAAACCAAGTGTGCTTGTATGATTTAAATGCTCTCGTTCTGTTACACATGAGGAATTTTGATTTTGCAACTTTTAACTAATTCAATAAATAAATGATGCCATTTCTCATGCTTGTAATTTAAATATATTTTAATTGTCTATCATTGAATCAGATGCATCAATAATAAAGGACAACAACCGCATTTACTTTAATTGTGAGAATATTTCAATGATTTGACATTGTGATATTTGCAAAACATTCTTTAACTAATATACAAAAGATATGTATGGATTTATTTTATAAAAAATGCATTCATGAAACGTCTAGGTTATGAAAGGAGGAAAAGTGTGGTTGAAGTGTAGCTCGACTTGAAGGCTTTTAGGGATGCTCTGGTTACAAGGTATAACCAAAGCACCTTAAAAGGGTTTTTGTACATTTAAAGCTCTTATGAAATGCTTTGGTTATAATAATTATAATTATTAATCATAAAAACTGTTATAACCAAAGTATAAGTAGGTATTGCGTCGGTGGAGCGAACCCCCTTCACTTTTCATTTAGACCACGCCCCCTACTTTAATAGCCCTCATTTCAGAGCTGTTTTAACAGGGCTGTTAATTTAATTAACAGAGCTGTTTTAACAGGGCTATTTTAACAGAGCTGTTTTAACAGGGCTGTTTTAACAGGGCTGTTTTAACAAAGCTGTTTTAACAGGGCTGTTAATTTAATTAACAGAGCTGTTTTAACAGGGCTATTTTAACAGAGCTGTTTTAACAGGGCTGTTTTAACAGGGCTGTTTTAACAAAGCTGTTTTAACAGGGCTGTTTCTAAATCATTTTATATCAGATCAGTTTAGATTGGATTAGATCTGATATAAACTTAATTAGAAACAGCCCTGTTAAAACAGCTCTGTTATGGGGGCTATTAAAAAGGGGGCTATTAAAGTAGGGGCGTGGTCTAAATGAAAAGTGGAGGGAGTTGGCTCCTCCGTCGCAATACCTACTAGTATAACCAGAGCCTCCCGAACAGCATTTTGGAAAATAACTTTTTCGGTATTTCCTCAGATGTGAGTAAAAAAAATTTTGAGTCAAGATTATGGATTTGAAAAGATTTTTTTAGAAGTCTACTGGCTTTCTTATCTTTGTTTTAAAACTTTTTTCATCCCTGAGCCAGATCTCCGAAGAATTTATCATGTATCAAAATATGTACCTAGATTTATTCTGTCAACAGTAGTGGTAGTAGGCCCACCCTAAAAAAGTAGTCTATTTTATTTATCGAGGTAAAATGTTTTAACCTCTTTCTAACGCCTTGATTTGGAAGAACTATTTTTAAAATAGGAAATATCACCCTTGGTATACTTCATTAATTTATAAGTAATTTAGTGGTCTATTGCTTCCACATTTTGAAAATTTTAAAGAATTTGGGAAAACCTTTTTTTATTGAAAAAAAAAAAATACTTCTTTTACGGAGAGAAAATCGACTTCGCTCTTTTCTTACGTTTGGTAAACCATGTACCAGTGAAATAATTTGTTAAAAATTTTAAAAGAATAAAAATAATAATAATAATAGTATCACCACAACAAAGGTCTATTTTTTGCTAAAATATCCTCTTATTAGACGTTTTATAGGTTATAGTCCTCGGGCCCACGCCCATTAAAATTTTTGTGATTAGCTCACCGTTGAGACTTAGTATATGTGTTCTTTGGGAGCCGGTCTTTCGTTCGCAAAAAATAACTTCACGACCGAAACACATCGACGGAAACATCGCAGATTTTAATTTCGCAAGAACATAACTTCGTATTGACATTAATTCGCGAACCAAAACTACCTAATCATTATATGGCATAAATACTCGGTGCTTTTTTGTTTTTTTTTTCGAAACCCTGAGATTCCTTTACCATTCGATAGTACCGTCCATTTATATGATTTTTAGTGAAATTTAAAAAATCTCCGAGCGCTTCGTTTTTTATTAAAAAAAATAAATGCGAAACGAGCTGCGAAGAGTACATATGTAATGCTACGCGTTTCATTATATACTATTCAAAGTAAATGATTATATTGCATTTTTCCAATTATTAGAAAAAAAAAATAAAAAAACTTAAAAAAAAAAATTAAATTGGAAATATGCAATATACCCATTTACTGTGAATAGTATATAATGAAATGAGTAGCATTACATATTTTTATGGTTTGTTTTACTCTTCGCAGCTAGTTTAGGAATTATTATTTTTTAATAAAAAACGAAGCGAAAATCATATAAATGGACGGTACTATCGAATGGTACATGGAAAAAAAAATTATAGCTAGGAGCGCTATAACACACATACCAAGCAAATTATAATCGCTTATTATATAAATACAAGGCTTTCTCTTACAATTATGGCAGTCAGTGTAAAAATTTATATGAAATACTTTAATTGTTTAGTGAATAATAAAATATAACAAATAGTATGGCATTTATAGCTTAAATAAATTTAATTATTGTCCGTGCTAATAATTTTTATAATATAATAAAATTTCTGTAAATTTATAATAGTGCCTGTAATAAATATAATCGTGTCTGTAATATATATATAATCGTTTCCAATTTATTTTTAACATTATTAGTTATTGTGTCCCTTATAATCTATAGCTTAAATCACTATAATTTGCCACTGTTACCAAATATCTTATAATGTATAGCGCAGAGCCCACTAATTTCTTTCCGTGTAAAGGAATTTCAGGGTTTCCAAACAAACAAAAAATACATTCAAAAAAGCACCGTGAATAGTTAGTTCGCAAAATGCCAATTGTGAAATCAATATGACAATATTATAGAAGAAATACATCAAACCAACAATTTTGTTGAATCCTGGTATTATGCCTTTAATAAACTGATTGGATCTTCGCATCCCACCATATGGAAACTTATACACACTTTAAAACAGCAGCAAACATTGACTTATATTAGGATGGAACATGTGCGGGGCGATGTTGTATCACCGATGAAAAAAATTAAAAATCGTGCTAAACATTTACAGAAAATCACCCTCACATATAATAAAAATAATAAATTAACTTATTTAAGGGGCTTATGACACAATTTGTTTTAGTTTTTTTTTTGGTAATTAACCATTAACTTTATTAAGTTTAGTTAGTTCGATCGTCATTTCATTGTTTATTTTCCCTTTATAATAATATATATTATACAGTGTAGATTTATATTATTATAGGTAAATTAATAGTCCTCGGCCCACGCCCATTAGAATTTTTGTGATTAACTCACCATTGTATATGTGTTCTTTATGTCCAGTCGAACAACACCTTATTTACATAAGAAAATTCTCGTTAGCGGGGCGTTTTTTTTTTACCAGCCCTTAACTTTACCAGGGTTACCACTTGATTTTAAATATTTTTATTAAACGATCCTGAAAAAATCAGTTGTAGAAGCTAAGGAGCTAAGATGCTAGGTACCCTTAACATGGTTTGACGTTATAAAATTTAGCAACTCACAGCTGATTTTTTCAGGTTCGCTTAAAAATATTTTAAATCAAGTTGTAACCTTGTCGAACAAAAATTTTCGGGCAATACCATTGTCGGAAGCCCTAAAGTTAAGGGATCTTCCAAAAAAAAACGCCCCGCTACCGAGAATTTTCTTATGTAAATACAGTGTTGTTCGACTGGACATAAAAAACACATATACAAAGCCTCAATGGTGAGTTAATCACAAAAATTCTACTGGGCGTGGGCCCTAGGACTTTTAATTTACCTATAATAAACATTTAACAAGCGGATATTTAAAAAAATATATACCTTTTTGTTTACTGGGATGTAAAAATGTCAGTCAAAGCTGCTAGTATGCTAGAAAACAATTCAATTTATTTATTGAATTAATAATTAATAATTATAATTATTGAATTATAATTAATAATGGTATTAATAGTATTGAAATTTATAACTAAATAAAACAAATTAGCTAAACAATCTAATCTAAATTTTAAAACATAAAACACATTTGTTCTACATAAATTATAAATATTCTTAATTAAGACTCATTTGTTTATTTGTTACGAAAACATTGAGGAGATTAATATCAAAACATTTTAGCACACCAAAATAAAACTTTAAAATACTGTATAGTCTATTTAACTTCAAAATGCAGTAAGTGTAAACAAACGGGCGTGACAACAACGGATTTAGTGACAGGATAGGACTCAAAACAAAATATTTCTATATAACGGCCCATTGCAATGCATTGTACATTCGCAAGTGCTCACGTACTGACCTGTTTAATTTTCTACATCCCTACACTCAACATTCTAGTGTTTTAACCAATGAAACCACCAGCCAGCCGCCGCGTGCGCGATTCTTTTATTTACTTCTACTGTATCTTGAAGTTGAATATACTATTGGTTTATGTTACTTTTAAAAATTTTATATTAAACATTATAATTTTAGTTTTAATTTTAAATTAAAATTTATAGTTTTGAAAAAACATATTATGACTAAATCAAAATATATTAATAAATCGTAAAAAGTATACTGTAAGATTTCTAGAGAAAATAAAAGAGTTTACAGTCAGGGCCGGACATAAAGAGGGTATTGGGGGGTGTCACAGTTACAGTTTCCAATTATGCAAATCTTTGGATTCATTAGTCAAATTTTTAATTCCAGGCAGAAGGGACGTTTTTGTAAAGCTTTCCAGAGGCGAAGAATAATTTTTTTAGTCATCAAAATTTCCGGTCTGTTAGGGGTAAAGCTTTTTTTAGAGGCTGGTACTTTTTTAGTGGGTGAGGCTGTTGTCAGTAAATTTCTGCCAGGGGACCTTTTTTAGTCATAAAAATTAATTTTTGTCAGTAGTAAAACATTTTACCTAGGTTGTTTTAATTTTTTGATTTTTTACTATTATTCGGCATTTTTACCAGTCACACCCCCCCCCCCCCCCCAAAGGGCATTGCTTAAATCCGGCCCTGTTTACAGTCAAATATATCAAAAAAACAAATACAAAATAAAGTTTCAAAGCAGTGTTTGACGCCTTCGCCAAAACTGTAAATCATATAATATAAATAATATTTATATTATATGCAGTGATCGGACTTTGGATTTTTTAACAGGTTCGTCTTAAGAAAAACAAAGAATAATTTCATAAAAAATTAAAAGTAACAAAAATACATTATTATTATTATGTAATTCTTGTTTTGTTTTATTTTAATTTCATTTAATTTTGTTCTTTTGTATGTTTGCATTATTTTAAATATTCCCGTGAAATCAAACTAAGTTAAATACATACAGTCAAATAAAATAAAAGTAAAACAAAAAACAGTCTACACATAAATATGCTTTTTGTTAAATATAAAATAGAAATTAATCCACTTATTACAATGTAATAAATTTACTTTTTTAAGTATAACTAATTTTTAACTAAAGCAACTGTTTGTTTTTTTCAATATTACTTTCATGCGTTAGTAAATAAAAAATAAATTGCTTTTTAACGTTTTATACAGAAACAAAATAATTCCGTAAGAAAAATCTGTCTATCTCTCCGAATGGGAAATTTGTGACTACAATAACTCAATTAAGTTCTTAAGAACGCTAAGGACGTTAAAATTTGGACCATAGGTTCCGTATCCAAAGTTTTAGATTAAGATTTTTTTTTGATAAAAACGGGGTAAAACAATTTTTTTTTTCTATTTTTTTTTTAGTTTTTTGAATAAATAAATACTTAACCCTTAATTTGGTAATGTGTAGTATATGATACATTGATTTTAGCATAACAAAAAAAATTGCTTAAGATATATTTTAAACCATTTTATGTCTTAAATTTGAAAACAAACCTATTTTTAATTATTTTGTGTAGGTACTAGCGTCGTCATCTATCAAATATTAAACGAAGTACACCAGTTGCCAATAATCATGGCGGAGTAGTGTAGACGTTTAAGTAACATGTCGGTAAGTTTTTACTGTTTAGGGCTGTATTATACGTTTTAATGACCCATTTTTTGTTACTTTTAATACTAAACAGTAGTATAATATTAGCATAATCAAATTTTCTACTAATACTTTGTTTTTTTTTGTCTAAAATATGTTTACTTTTGATGTATCATATAACCCACATTGCCAAATCTCTAACAACTTTGAACAAACTTCAGTTGTATCATATATCCCACATTGCCAAAAACTCTGAAAACAAGTTATAAATTATTTTTATGGTATAAAATTGTATAATGCATTACTACTACTACTAGTATGTTATGGGTAGATTTTAGTAAATGTGTATTATTTTTTTTATATTCTTAAAATAAAAATAATTTTTGGTGCAAAGGCAAAGGCGTTGGGGATTTACTTCTTTGTGGGTCAGTAACAAAACTTATCCCTAATAGTTAAAAATACAAAAACTATTTTTTTTAGAAAACAACCCGAAAGGTTTACTTAAGTCGGAAAGAAAAATTTTCGCGCTTCTACCTCCTGCGCAATCATCAGATGAAGACGCGTCTGACAATGATGATCCAGAAAATGGTCAGCCAGATTATATGGAAGAAGAAAACGAGTTTAGTAAAAAGGAATTTATCGAAGAAGAAAAGTATGATGATGTTTTTCATAGCAACAAAAACCCTGAGAATGAAGAATTTAACTCAGATTCATCTGAGGCAGTTTCCCTCCCTTCTCAAGCCCATAATTGATGATATTTCCGATGTTGAGGAGGGTGCTGGAAATATCCTGAATGAAGGTGTACCCATATTTGAAACTACAAAATCCGTGTTCACACCACTTAAAACACGATCAAAAAGCTTTATAAATAAGGATATGGAATTAGAGAGTGATAAAGAAAATGCAAGCATAAATTTGGGACAAAAGCAATCTAAAACATGTACTACTAAAGAAACCGATAATTATGAGAAAAAGTATATTATAACAAAAATATGAAAAAACAATATTTTTTGTTCTAATGAACCTATAAAACATGTAGTGAGTAATACCTAAAGCGCCACCCGCATAACAAGCTTAAAACATTACAGTGCCGTAATTGGCTTGATGTTCCGTCATATGTCTTGTACGCATAGTTTTTAACATTATGAGGCTTGTGGATGGTGGTTAACTTACTATGCTGCAGATACGAATTAGACCCAAATTACGCGAATCGCACCCGACTTGTGATAATCTACGCCTTTTGCCACGCTCGAGCGCGCTCTTGCAAATTCTTTTCTCGGCAGCAGTTTCTTTTCTAACACCAGGTTTCTTTAATGCGGACCTGTTAAAAAATCCAAAGTCCGATCACTGATTATATGTTATTATTCAGGGTTATCATTTTCTAATAGTACCTCTAACTTTTATGGGGCGTAAGAAATCGACTTTATTTTATTAAAATAAAGTAATTGTCCTAGTAAAGCAAAACTCAACCCTCAGAGATTCATCCCGTTGCAACGTTGCAACGCGTTGGGGGTTACCTTATTTGTGTGTTATTTTCGGGGTAAAACTATTTTTTTTTCTATTTTTTTTTTTAGTTTTTTGAATAAATAAATGCTTAACCCTTAATTTGGTAATGTGTAGTATATGATACATTGATTTTAGCACAACAAAAAAAATTGCTTAAGATATATTTTAAACCATTTTATGTCTTAAATTTGAAAACAAACCTATTTTTAATAATTTTGTGTAGGTACTAGCGTCGTCATCTATCAAATATTAAACGAAGTACACCAGTTACCAATAATCATGGCGGAGTAGTGTAGACGTTTAAGTAACATGTCGGTAAGTTTTTACTGTTTAGGGCTGTATTATACGTTTTAATGACCCATTTTTTGTTACTTTTAATACTAAATAGTAGTATAATATTAGCATAATCAAATTTTCTACTAATACTTTGTTTTTTTTTGTCTAAAATATGTTTACTTTTGATGTATCATATAACCCACATTGCCAAATCTCTAACAACTTTGAACAAACTTCAGTTGTATCATATATCCCACATTGCCAAAAACTCTGAAAACAAGTTATAAATTATTTTTATGGTATAAAATTGTATAATGCATTACTACTACTACTAGTATGTTATGGGTAGATTTTAGTAAATGTGTATTATTTTTTTATATTCTTAAAATAGAAATAATTTTTGGTGCAAAGGCAAAGACGTTGGGGATTTACTTCTTTGTGGGTCAGTAACAAAACTTATCCCTAATAGTTAAAAATACTAAAATAATTTTTTTAGAAAACAACCCGAAAGGTTTACTTAAGCCGGAAAGAAAAAATTTTCGCGCTTCTACCTCCTGCGCAATCATCAGATGAAGACGCGTCTGACAATGATGATCCAGAAAATGGTCAGCCAGATTATATGGAAGAAGAAAACGAGTTTAGTAAAAAGGAATTTATCGAAGAAGAAAAGTATGATGATGTTTTTCATAGCAACAAAAACCCTGAGAATGAAGAATTTAACTCAGATTCATCTGAGGCAGTTTCCCTCCCTTCTCAAGCCCATAATTGATGATATTTCCGATGTTGAGGAGGGTGCTGGAAATATCCTGAATGAAGGTGTACCCATATTTGAAACTACAAAATCCGTGTTCACACCACTTAAAACACGATCAAAAAGCTTTATAAATAGGGATATGGAATTAGAGAGTGATAAAGAAAATGCAAGCATAAATTTGGGACAAAAGCAATCTAAAACATGTACTACTAAAGAAACCGATAATTATGAGAAAAAGTATAGTATAACAAAAATATGAAAAAACAATATTTTTTGTTATAATGAATCTATAAAACATGTAGTGAGTAATACCTAAAGCGCCACCCGCATAACAAGCTTAAAACATTACAGTGCCGTAATTGGCTTGATGTTCCGTCATATGTCTTGTACGCATAGTTTTTAACATTATGAGGCTTGTGGATGGCGGTTAACTTACTATGCTGCAGATACGAATTAGACCGAAATTACGCGAATCGCACCCGACTTGTGATAATCTACGCCTTTTGCCACGCTCGAGCGCGCTCTTGCAAATTCTTTTCTCGGCAGCAGTTTCTTTTCTAACACCAGGTTTCTTTAATGCGGACCTGTTAAAAAATCCAAAGTCCGATCACTGATTATATGTTATTATTCAGGGTTATCATTTTCTAATAGTACCTCTAACTTTTATGGGGCGTAAGAAATCGACTTTATTTTATTAAAATAAAGTAATTGTCCTAGTAAAGCAAAACTCAACCCTCAGAGATTCATCCCGTTGCAACGTTGCAACGCGTTGGGGGTTACCTTATTTGTGCTAAAAATGGAATTTGTATGGCACTAATAATATATTCTATAACTAGTATGGAATAGACAATATTCCGCGCGAGCGGACAGTTTGTCATACGAGCCGGTAGTCGAGTATCACGGTCCCGCGAGCGCGGAATGACTATTCCATTCGTGTTGTAGACTATACTTTTTCTTCGACTGCAAATATGAAACACTGTATGGCTTTAAACTGCAGACAAGGTTAAAAACAATATTATTTGTGACTCAAAATTGTGAATGCAACAAAACACATATTTTTAAATAAAGCAATTAAGGTTATTTAATAATTTTATCAAATCAGTACTTAAAAAAGATTTTTATTTAATTTTAGCACATATTTACAAATTATAATGCAAAAATTGAAGGTTATGTCAGATTGTTGTGACAGATATCAGGTTTAAATATTTAGCAATAGATGAAGCAGTTTTAATTTTTTGAACTAAATTGATAAAAAACTGGTCAAATATTAAGAAAAACTAATAAACTTTATCTAATTTTAACGCAAAACTTTGAATTGAATTAAATTATTAAATATTTCATGTTAAAATATATATATTTTTGCTAATTTTGCTACAGTTTTTTTTTTACTTTTATAAACAAGAGATGGCACTACATGTGCTCATTCTAACACTTGATACGGAATATTCATACCGTATCTAGAGCTAGAATGGATTTATTTTTTGTTTGAAAAGTGTGTGTATTTGCTTACATTCTAAAGCAGTCGTAGAAAAAAAAAAAAAAAATATATATATATATATATATATATATATATATATATATATATATAGCTATCACAGGCCATTTAGGCCCACAGCTTAGTTATGTTCTTCCACACTTTTCTGTCCTTCGCTTTCACTCTCCAGTTCATCACGTTTTTCTCACTTAAATCTTCTAATATCGCAACACTCCATCTTCTTCTTGGTCTTCCTTGTTTTCTGTTTAAGTCTGGTCTTGTAAACGCAATTTTTTTTACTCCTCTTATCTCCTCCATCCTCTCCAAATGCCCTAACCATTGTATACGTCGCGATTTTACTACATCCACAATATTTTTGCCATTATACAAGCCATAAATCTCCTCATTTGTTCTTCTGACATACCCATCTTCCACTTTTCTTCCTCCAAATATTCTTCTTAAAATTTTTCTCTCCCATCTCAGTAGACATTCTTGCATTGTTATACTTAATACCCATGTTTCACATGCATACAATACAGTTGGCCTAAGCACACTCGTGTAGAGTCGCAGTTTGGCTTTTCTTGATAATTGTTTTGCTAATAATAAATGGCTTAGACCCCCTGCACTTCTATTTCCCTTAAGTATTCTCCAATCTATTTCTTTCTTTTCTTCACATTTATTTGTAATTAGACTTCCCAAGTATATATATTCTTTAACCTCCTGCAAATCTATTTCTTCTCCTTCGATATTAATCTTTAAATTTTGACCTATTTCTTCTTCTCCTACCCTCATAAACTGACTTTTCTCTGCATTTATTCTAAGACCTATCTTTTTTGCTTCTGTCAAAAAACTTATAACAATTTCTTCTAGTCCCCTTCTGCTTCTTGAAATAATTGCTAAATCGTCCGCATATGCTACCACTTGATGACTTTTATATAAAATGCTACCGCTTCTATTTAGCCCACTTTTCCTGATAATTTTTTCTAGTATCGCATTAAATATAATTGTAGAAAGAGGATCACCTTGTCTGAGTCCTATGTCTACTTCAAAATCTTCACTCATTTTGTCTGCCATTCTTACATTTGTTGACGTTTTTTTTAGCGTCATCATAAACAAATTAATAAGTTTACTTGGTACATTACATTCCCTTAATACTTCTCTTACTTTGCTCCTCCTGATTGAGTCATAAGCTTTGTGGAAATCAACAAACAAAATAAAAGCTGGGATATTGTATTCGTAGCAAGTGGTTATTGTTTCTTTTATAGTAAATATTTGGTCTGTTGTTCCTCTACCCTTTCTGAAACCCGCCTGGTACTCACCAAGTTTTGGTTCAATAAACTGCTCTAATTGCTTTTTTAAAACTATCGAAAATATTTTATAAGTTGCATCTAACAGTGAGATTCCTCTGTAATTGTTGCATTGTGTTTTATCTCCTTTTTTAAAAATAGGCACAATTGTTGCTTTATTCCATTCACTTGGCATCTCCTCTTTTTCCCACACCATTTTAATAATTTCGTATATCCTGTTTTTTAATGTTTCTCCTCCATACTTTAAGTTCTCCGCCAATATTTCGTTTCTTCCACCACTCTTATTGTTTTTTAAATTTTCAATCAACACGTACACTTCTTTTTTCTTTATTTGACACAGTATACCTTCACCTTCTTCCTCTTCCTCATTCATATCTTGACTTGACTGATCAACATCTTCACCATTTAGAATTTCACAAAAATACTCTTTCCATCTTTCTAACATTTTGTCTTCATCTCCTATAATTGCACCCTTTTTGTCTTTAATGTAAGTTAACTGTCTATTTTTTTGTTGTTTTCCGTTTTTCGCTTCTTTATAAAAGTTTTTACTTTCCTTACGTTTAAAGTAATTTTCCATTTTAGTAATTTTTTCGTCATTAAAATGTCTTTTTTTATTTCTGCATAATGCTTTGTACCTTCTTCTTTGATTTGCATACGCTTCCTTATCTTCGGCCATCTTTGTCTGTATCATTTTCCCTCTTAGGTTGCTTCTTTTTTCAAGTTCCTTTTTGCATTCCTCATCCCACCATTTATTCTTTTTACCCACTTTCTTTATTGGAATTGCTTTTACTGCTGTCTTTTTTATGGCTTCTTCTAGAAATTCCCACTCTTTATTTATGTCTTGCGTTTTAGATTCTTTTTTGTTCAATTCTTTCTCCAATTCTTTAATATACTTTTTTTGTATTGTTTTGTCTTGCAACTTTTCTAGATCACGCTTTTTAATATATGTTTGTGGTTGTTTCTTTTGCATTTGTTTTTTTAAATTGAGGTCTATTTTAACTAGGTAATGGTCGGAATCGACATCTGCACCCCTACATGATTTTACATTTGTTATAATTCTCTTTTCACTTGCTATCAAAACATGATCAATTTGATTCTTATTTTTCCCATCCGGTGTTACCCAAGTTTCTTTGTAAATATCTTTCCTCCTAAAATGTGTGCTCATGATTTTCATTCCCTTTTCTTCTGCAAATTCTACAAGTCTTTTTCCATTATTATTGCATATTGCATGTTTACTCTCCCCTCCCGTTATATGTTTATACATTTCTTCTCTTCCCACCTTCGCATTAAAATCTCCTAAAACCATAATTACTTTCTTTTTATCCATTTTGTTGTATACCTCGTCCACTTTCTCATAAAATTCATCTTTGGTTTCGTCGGTTTTTTCTTCTGTATGGGCGTGTATATTAATAAATATTAAATTATCCTCCAATTTTAAATCAATGTAGCAGATTCTATCCGAAATAGGTTCAAACTTTGTAATTTTATTCATATATTCCTTTTTAACTAAAAAGCCTACTCCCAATCTTCTTGTTTCCCCCCCACTTGTAAATAATACATATTCATTAAAGTTTTTAGTATTTGGTTCTTTTATATGCGTTTCTTGAATTGCTATTAAGTCTAGCTCATATTTTTCTGCAACCAATATCAAATTCATAATGTCTTCTTCTTCAAATACGCCCCTTACGTTCCATGTTCCAACTCTCATTCTCTTTTCGTTTTTATTCTCTATCATCCCGTCCTTTTCTTTATCCTTAATCATTTCCATTTCCTTTGCATTTTTTATTTTTATTGTTTCTTGTTTCCTGCTTTTTACTTTTTTGCATTTTACTTTCCACTTTTTATAACACCCTTTTGCTTGTTATCCCATATGAATTCTTCTTGATTTATTTGAGTTTTTTGATAACCAACCTTAACCATTTTACCTAGAGATTTTTGTTCCTTCCCTATGCTTCTTAATTCTTTTTGTATATCTCTCTCTTCTCGTGTCAAATCATTTTCTATGTAAATGTCGGTCGTTTTTAATTTGCTTTTTGCTGCCATTATTTCTCTTTTCAAAAACCAATTTTTTACAGTTGCTAAAATAATGGGTCTATTATCCTTGTTTTTTATACTGTATGCTTTAATCACCTCCGCTTTTATGTCTAGTTTCTTCTCAAAAAATGTTGTTATCAGATCTACTTCTTTCCCGTTTTCTAACTCTAATCCTTTAATAATAACATTGTTTCTTCTTTTTTCTTTTTCTTCTTTTTCGGCTCTACTTTCTAGGTTTTCTATTCTATGGATTAATTCTTTTTTTTCTTTTTCCCATGTCTCTCTTTCAGCTTCCATTTTTTCTCTTATTTCCTTCATTTCGTTTTTTAATTCTAAAGTGTTCTTCTCCATATCCGTTATTATTTTTGCAAACATGCCTTTAATTTCCTCCATTTGTTCCATATTCACCTCCTTATTTTCCGATTTTGCTTGTTTTTCACTATTTATTTTATTCCTTTGTTCTGGGGATCTTATAAGTTTTTTGCTTGGAGCGAAAATATTATTGTGTTCTTCCAGTGTCTCTACTTCTGAAAGTTCCTCTTCTCTGCCTCTTTTTGCTGTATACATACCACACTTAGTCGAAAATAAACTAACTGAAAGTTGCCTTCCGTATGCGAAGCAATTTGTTAAGTCAGTGTAAACACACTATTTAACCTCACTTTTTCCACTTTGCTTTAATTCAAAACTATTCACGTATTACGCGATTTCCGTAAGGTTTGTATTTATGGTCTCTTTCTCTATGCCTTATTATTTACTTTAACTACACTTTTGTAAATATTGCGAATATCTAAACTCGAATTTTAATACGATTGGAACGGATCCGACACGCCGGTTGTCACGTTGCCAATGAAAAAATACTATACTTTAATCATTTTGTGCATAATTTTGCTATTTTCTTTTAGCCAAAGGCTACACTGATAGAACAATAGGTTAAATAATAACGTAACTAGGTTATAGTATACAACAATAAATAGTTGTATATGCTCCAATTACTATATATTGCATAGAATACAACAACAAAAAAGTAAACGTGTTCGGTATTTACAAACGAGTGCGGTTGTTTAATTAACAACAACATACTGTTAACCCATCAAGTTTTGTCGCGCAGAGAGGCTAGCAGAGCCTGGTAGGAAGAGACGTGGAAATGTGACGGCTTGCGTACAAGAAAAAAAGAGAAAGTATTCGGAGGAAGAAAGATAGGAGGTACGCGTACCTCTAACAACTGTTGAATTCAGCCGCGTAGTTCGGGGAGCGTGTCCGTATTTAAAAACTCACGTCTCTTTTTAAGTTTGACGAGCTGCGATAATGAGCTTTGATGTATTATAAATTCATTTATGTGCAAATAGAAACTACGTATCACATGTAATTACATGTTTATGTACATGCTTATCGTTGGGTATACTTATGCACATAAAAATTTTAGCCCAAAATGCCTACTTTCAATATTTTGGTAAAACATTTATTAGAATCAGCTGATTGTCGCCATCTTTATTAATCATCCTTCCTCAAAAACCTATTATAGTGACAACAACGTTGTTGTAGGTATTATTATATTAAATAACATGAATCTAAAATTTTAATAGTATATTTAATATAACCTTATAACGTAACCAAGTATTGGTGAATTATTTAAACCAATATATTATCAATTATAACCAAAATGGAAACTTTGGTAAGCAATCCGAAAAGGCTTGTAACCATATTTATATGTTTATCCAATACATACAGATAATAAGACAATTACCATCTTTATTTTAAATAGATAAAATCAATAATAACCCCCGCGTGGCTTTTACTTTATGGAGTGAATAATTATTTATTTTACCCACTCAACTGTCACTTGTCAAATTATTTTCTTGTAAATGTCATTAAAATTTTTAATAAAAATATGATTTCTAAGCTATTTATTGGATAAAACCTTCTATGGCACTCATGGGTAAACCGGTATTGCCCTCTCGAAAATTAACCTGCTTGGCTGAAGCCTCGCAGGTTAATTTTCTCATGGGCATTATCTTACTTTACCCACTAGTACCATAAATAACTATTATCGATGATTTATAACATGTTATTTATTTAGAAGCTGGCAAGTTGCCAGTGGCAACAATGCACAACCGTTTGTAATGGAAAAGATTCTACCAATTTTTAAACGACAATAGTTTTGAAACTTTTGAAATGCAAGTCTTCAGTTCACAGATTGCAAGGTATTGTTTGCGGCTAAAACGGATCCTCCTTGGCGCTGCCTCATAAACGAGAGTAACTGTAACACTCATCTTCTCAAGGTCGTATTACACGACGATGCTGCTTCTTTTACATAGACACAACGGGTTTGATGATGCGTGCCATGATGTAAGGAGCAATGCACAGTGGTTCAGAATTAAATAAAAATTGACAAAATTCTGAATTTTTGTGTACTTATATTTTCGATACCGCTGATTACGAATATCATAATGAAAAATCTGAAAAAAAATTTTTCGCGCCACTAGGATGGAACATTTATTATTTTATATTTTCGATTTTGATGAAATTTGGTATGGATGCTTCATTTAAGATCCTTTATATGAATCAATACCTAAAAGTTCAAAATTTGGTATAGAGAAAAAGTTAGGGTGGTTCGACTTTTAAGATGTGGTCTTATTTGATGTAAATTAAGCCTTATAATTAAGCGTTTTTTTTTAAATTGATAATTACTATTTTTTCTCCTGTTCTCAAGTTAAACTGTCTTAATGGTAGAGTAAAACATATTTTAAAAATAAAATATAGTGATTTTAAGCATACACAGGGATAAAACAAGACACTACTTTCATCTATAAAATTATTGTTTGTCGCAATATGGCGCATGACCCTGAAACTTCAATTATTACAATAATTGACCTATTTTTTTATTTTTTACATTGGTATGGACTTTATCCTATTCAGGGGCTTAATTATGAACAGATGTAAGTAATAAATAATATAAACCTAATTATAAGGCTTAATTTAGATCAATTAAGACCACATTTTAAAAGTCGAACCACCCTAACATTTTCTCTATACCAACTTTTGAACTTTTAGGTATTGATTCATATAAAGGATCTTAAATGAAGCATACATACCAAATTTCATCAAAATCGAAAATATAAAATAAAATATGTTCCACCCTAGTGGCGCAAAAATTCTTTTCAGATTTTTCATTATGATATTCGTAATCAGCGGTATCGAAAATATAAGTACACAAAAATTCAGAATATTGTCAATTTTTATTTAATTCTGAACCACTGTGCAATGGATTCATCACCAGCAGCGTACCTAGTATTGAAAAAATTTCACAAGACGAATTTCTTAGTTTGTCCTTCAATTTTATATGCATAAAATGCAGTCCAAAAGTAACCCCGGAGCCGTAACTAGAGCTGTTTGCACCTGTGGCAGGTTATTACTTTCCACCCCCTATCCAATATAAAAACAACTGAAATGTTTAAAGTTTTTTATTAGGTTAAGTTAACAAGGAAAAAATTTATAATGTAAATTTTAGATTTCATTAATTAATTTTAACTTATTGTAGTTTTCTTTTTGTTTAAATTTTTAAGATTTTATAAAAATAATATAGTTAAGGTCAGTACGACATTTTTAATAATGTGTACTTAAGTTAATTTTTTTATATATGTAAATAGTTATTTTATTAACTATTGTATTAAGTGGATAAAATCACTTAATACACAAGTTGAGAATTTAATTTTATCCAACACCTTTTATTTTTAAATAAAAATCTATAATTTTGCGAAAAATTATGTCAAAAATATTAAGATTAAATTTTCTTAGTACTAAAATAATAGGTACAAACGTCAAAATGGACGCGGTGATGACAGAATTTTTAATAAAAACATTATTTTATACAAAAACTAAAGAATAATTTGGGGTTTCCTTTAATTTTTATGGTTTAGTTAACGTGCTTCTATTTATAGAATAGTTATAATACTTAATTAATAGGGTATGTAACTATTTTTGGGTGAGATCAAAAGCTGTACGTAAAAGAGTGGGTGAAAAATTTTTTAGTCACTAGTGGAAAAAAACTCACTTTTGACATTTAAAATAGTGCTCAAAACAAGTGTTTCTGTGAAGGTGTTGGATAAAAGTAAGTTTTTCTAAATAATTTTGAAAATGTGTTTATGTCAAAAAAGTCGAAGCAATTGTCACTGTTATGTTTGTTTAATACACAATAAAATTAAATTTTGGAGAGATAAGATTTTCTCTATGGTTTATTTAAATCAACTCCAATATGAGAAGAATTTCTTAATATATATTATTACTCGCAACTAAACATTTTTGTGTAAGATAGTTTATATAATTTTTAAATCACGAATTTTAAATAAAAGTTGATATGGTCCGCTGATTCGGTCTATTTTTACATAGTCCATCATCTTAGAAGGACTGCAATATTATAGTGACATAACTTAAAACACAAGATTTATTAGGATGCTTAATATTTTTTATCTCAAAAGAATTCACTGTTATTATTTGCAAACCTTTTTTTTAATTTCTTTAAGATTATACATAATTTTATCATTATAATATCAGTGCCATAAATGGTTTGTATCAGCTCTCCAACCCACCCTATCACTTGCCAATTATTTAATTTTCCTAAAATTTCTACAAATTATAAGGTGCTGCTCACAAATAGCAAAGGATGTATACAATTTTTGTCATTATATTAAATATATTTGCAAATTTACATATTGGACTTCGGATTGATTGATTGATTGATTGATGAAGAGAAACAAGATGAGGATTCGTGGGTCTCTTGCTAGTCAAACAGCTTCGTTTTCTTACTAGGCTGTTTACTAGATTTGCATTGGAGAGCATAGCTTCTGGGTTACCATTTACCGGTATCTCCAGCGGTGTAGAGCCACGCAGTCAAAGAGAACATGAGAGGCTGTTTCCGCCTCCTCATTACACAGTCTGCATATTGGCTCATCACTATACACACGGATGGTGTGCAAGTGTTTCCTCAGGTGGCAGTGACCAGTTATTAGCCCTATCACCTTCCTAAGGTGGTCCCTGCCAAGATGTAGAAGGTTCTTGGTTAGTGGACCAGCAGTTATTGCACCGCCAAGTATTAACTTGCTTTGCCTGAGTCCCGCTCCTGACCCCACAGTAAATTTTGCTGGGATGTTATCCAGTTGGATATCCAGCTTTTTACCGTGGACTTCGGATTACTGTGTAAGCAATGACAGACCAAAAAAATTCAAAATAGCGGGCAATTGCCTCGAATCTATTAGGCTACCACAAGCAATAATCCTTTCCTAAAAAATACTAATTTCAAAAATCAAATTAAGTTCATGTTTATGGGTCAAATACCTCAAGGTGCGCGCACGTGCGTTTTCGACGCTGAGCTCTAATGTCTCATTATACAGGGGTATTCTTGTAAATGGTACACACCCCGTAACTTTTGAACGAAATGAGATATAAACCTTAAATTTGGAATATGTAAATCACACAATAAAAACTATCATATGCTATATTTTTCAATTTTTTATTCGGTAAGGTGGTGCCAGGGGGGCAATGGGGAACAATATTTCGAATGGCACCCTACTTCTTGTGATCATTTTAAAGAGATCAAAATTCTCTATTCAACTGTGTAACTATTTATTTTTTAATATTTTTTTGTTCAAAAATATTCAAAATTTTAATATTTTGCGCAAAAATATTAAAAAGTTAAGATAAAATTATAAATAATAAGTCTTGAAATGATAATACCCAATGTATTAACTACTTGGACCTTTTTACGCAAAATTTCCAAAATAAATTTTTCAAAAATATTGAAAATTTCATCAATTTTTTGGAAAAAAAATCTTCAAAAAAAAAATAAAAAATAAATAGTTACATGGTTTAATAGAGAATTTTAAGCTCTTTAAAATGACGTATCACAAGACCTATAGGGTGCCATATTGTCCACCACTGCCCCCTGGCGCCGCCTTACCGAACAAAAAATTGAAAAATATGACAAATGATAGTTTTTATTGTGTTATATGCATACTCCAAATATAAAGTTTATATATCATACAGTTAAAAAGTTACAGCGGGTGAACCATTTAAGAGAATAGCCCTGTATGACCCACCATTTATTCCATGATAATGACGTTTGGTTGTAACCCACAATTATTGTTTAGTTAAGGCTGTACTCGTGGGGTAAGTCACGATACATACGTCAATCCGCTTCGGTCTACTTCGAATTGGATCTCCTCTAGATGGAGTTTTAAAAAGACCTGATCTATTGATATCAATATACTTTATAATAAAATTTAACAGGTATTTTCATAAACATTGCAAAAACCATTAATGTGTTAAAAGCTTTTGAGATACTGCAAAGTTAGGGTAGACCTGAAGGCAGACTAACATCTCTACTCTAAATTTCTCTACTCCCTAACATCCCTACTCCATAACATCCCTACTCCACAACAACTCTACTCCGTAACATCTCTACTCCATAACATCTCTACTCCGTAACAACTCTACTCCGCAGTATATGCACTCGATTAGCCATTTGTCTTAACTCAAATGAATATTTGTCATGCTGTCACTGTCAAATATGAATTTAATTTATTACTTACTTACTTATTAGTGCATATTAAGAGTACGCGGTCATCATGGCTTTTAGAATAATTCATTTATGATTGTTCTAGATTTGAATTTAAAGATAAACGTTTTCTAGGAAAAAAATAAAATAATCTAGAAGAAGAAGATTCTTTGTTCTTTGAACTGCTCATTTATTATTAAGTGGCTAATCGAGTGCATATAGTGCGGAGTATAGATGTTACGGAGTAGAGTTGTTGTGGAGTAGGGATGTTATGGAGTAGGGATGTTAGGAAGTAGAGAAATTTAGAGTAGAGATGTTAGTCTGACGACCTAAAACCTTAGTAATTACTCTCGGATGTTATTGTTATGTTAAAAGCTTTTCTGAGATTTTAATGATAGGTTAGAGCTGAAACCTTATTAATGATGCTCGGGTGTAGTTATATTATTCTTAAGTTGAAAGCTTTCCAGAGATTACTCGGGTGTAGCTATAAATTTATAGCTGCAAAATTGATGTTTTGTTAAAAACACTTTTAATTATAATTATAATTGTAATAATAAAAATAAATTAGTCTTTTATTTTATTAAGTATTATGTACTTATTACCATTTCAGAGTAACAATTGTTGTATATTAAAAGTTTTGTGTTATAAGTAATATAAATTGTGACCTCGTATATTAAAACATAAATTTTGTATTTTATACAAAAAAAAGTCTATACTATACCTACTATACCTACTGAGTGTGGTAGATCACGGCGCGTGTCTGAGTGGATTTAGTTCGATTATCTAGATCTAGATTATATAGATCATTTAAAAAAAAATTAAAAAATCTACCGGTCCCTTCGTTTTTTGTTTAAAAATATGTTTCTAAATATAAATTTTTTAGAGGTTCAATTCCTAGAATTTATTAGAGTGAAAAATAGATTTGAATACGCAGTTGCTATGGTACAGCCAATCACATATTAGCTTCCTTAGCAACCGCGTATGAAAATTATTTTTGCAAATGGTCAAGATGTCTCGAGTTCGAATACTATCACCAGCTACCACTTTTTTTATTGTTTATTTATTTTTCGTTTTAAATAGTTATTATTTTAACTTGCGTATTTAATTTGGAAAAACGCAATATACCATCCATTGTGAACAGTATACTGGAAGGTATAATGGAAGGCGTAGCATTACATATCTCCACCGCTTGTTTTTTATTACTTTTCTTTTGTTTGAGGCAATATCATTATACAACCTATGAATTATATTTTTATGGAGTTATATTAGCAGACGACTCAGTCACGATTCTGCCACAGTTGTTATAATTTATTTATCATTCGTGTATTTCTCTTTAAACACTAGACACTGCAACCTTATATATTTACTAAATTAGAGCAAAAATTGCCTAATATAGTGTACCAGGTGTGTTATAAATAGGGTCCGAAATTTTAAGGGATGATTCTACATCATAAAATATGATAATAAGTTTCTATAAACATATGTCTAAAAATGCGTCCTAAAGTAGCTAATCCCCGTTTGAAAGTGGCTAAAAAAATCGAGTTTTATTTAATAACTCAGGAACCCTTTGAGATATAGCAACGAGGTTTTGCACGTAAACTAATCTTAATAAGGCCCATCTTCGAATTTTATTTTCATGTACCTATTTTTACTGGGGCCCCATGGGGTGTGGGAAACAGGGGGGCCTTATCAGTTTTTTGTCTCAAAATTTTTTCTGTGTAACTTTTTTCTGATTTTATTTTTGGAATATGATTCCTCAGGTCATAATACATTCAAAAGGTATGTGTTGTAATACTGTAGGATTAACCGTTTTCGAGAAAAATTTATTTGAATGTGAAAGAACAATGTTAAAAAAAGGCCGGTTTTTGCCCCTGCATGCAAACGTATGAAACATACCAATTCCTATAGATTTGGACATGCCAACCTTCAAAATTACAGAAACCGTTTGGAATAGGGTAAAAAGGTAAGTAAAGGTTGATTTTGAGATATTAATGCCAGGTGGAAAAAATATACTCTTTATGGATTTGGGCAAGCTGAACACGATTTCGTTCTTAAAAGGGACAGAAACCGTCTGGAAGACTGTTTTTTTTTTGTAAAAGGGTTAATTCTGAGCCAACGATGCACGTAAAAATAGTATATTATTTATAATAATATAATTAACGAGCGTATAATACTTGCTATTAATCAATGAGAGTGTGGCATAATCACCCGTGGATAAAGTATAGTATTCTACTCCCGTATAATAGCTATTAATCATTGGGATGATTACGCCACTGGCCTTATTGATTAATATCAAGTATTATGGGAGGCATAGCGTAGTGGCTAGCGCGTATGCATAGCAAGTCTACTATCTTGAGTTCGATTCTCACTGGCGCCGATTTGCCTTTTTCAGTTAATTAATAATTGAAATTTGTCGAAGGCGATAAGTGAAACGGACACTCCCTAGAAACTGGTTCGAAAGTCAGTATAAGCCGGTGGTTCCCTCTAATACTAGCCCACACAAGTCCTGGACTTAGGGGATGCTTAATTAAGTAGAATAGTACGAGGTTAAACAAACATGTAATTATACGTTCGTTAATTATATTATTATAAATATAATACTATTTTTACTGGCATCGTTAGCTCAGAATTGACCTATTTTAACCTTTTTACAAAAAAAAATAGTCTTCCAGACGGTTTCTGTCACCTTTAAGAACGGAATCGTGTTCAGCGTTCCAAATCGATAAAGAATATATATTTTTTCTACGACTGCTTTAGAATGTAAGCAAATACACACACTTTTCAAACACAGAATGCATCCATTCTAGCTCTAGATACGGTATGAATATTCCGTATCAAGTGTTAGAATGAGCACATGTAGTGCCATCTCTTTTTTATAAAAGTCAAGAAAACTGTAGCAAAATTAGCAAAAATATATAAATTTTACCATGAAATATTGAATAATTTAATGCAATTTAAAGATTTGCGTTAAAATTACATAAAGTTTATTAGTTTTTCGTAATATTTCACCAGTTTTTTTATCAATTTAGTTCAAAAAATTAAAACTGATCCATCTATTGTTAAATATTTAAACCTGATATGTGTCACAACAATCTGACATAACCTTCAATTTTTGCATTATAATTTGTAAATATGTGCTAAAATTAAATAAAAATCTTTTTTAAGTACTGGTTTGATAAAATTATTAAATAATAATTGCTTTATTTCAAAATATATGTTTTGTTGCATTTACAATGTCGAGTCACAAAAAACATTGTTTTTAACCTTGTCCGCAGTTTAAAGCCATACAGTGTTTCATATTTGCAGTCGAAGAAAAAGTATAGTCTATAACACGTATGAAATAGTCATTCCCCGCTCGCGGGACTGTCATACTCGCCTGCCGGCTCGTATGACAAACTTTCCGCTCGCGCGGAATATTGTCTATTCCATACTAGTTATAGAATATACTATTTTTCCACCTGACATTAACCCCTTAACGCACTCACCCGAGTTGACTCGTTCACAATAGGTTGGCTCTTTTCCGCTCGCCCGAGTTAACTCAGACGGACCTATAATGTAGAAAATAAAGTTTTTTTCCGAAAAAAAGTGGTGCGTCAAGGGGTTAATAGCCCAAAATCAACCTTTATTTACCTTTTTACGAAAACAGTCTTCCACAAGGTTTCTGTAATTTTGAAGGTCGGCATCGTGTTCAGCATGTGACTCCAATCCTTTTTTCATCACGTCCGGAGTCCACAAGGGTCTAACATGGGACCACTACTATTTCTATTATTCATCAACGACCTTACTACTTTACTAATGTGCGGTTTTCTACTATTTACTGATGATTTAAAACTGTATCTAAGAATAAAAAGTCTGATGGACTGTCTAGTTTTACAGCAACAGATAGACCTTATTGTTGAATGGTGTAACAATAACCTGTTATTTATGAATGTTTCTAAATGTAAAGTTATTTCCTACACCAGAAAGAAGCAACCAACTTTTTATAATTACAACTTTAACTCTGAAACTTTAGCACGTGCTTCTTCTACTAAAGATCTTGGCATAATTTTTGATAGCGAACTTACGTTTAGGGAGCATATTGCTGTGACACAAAAATCTGCTATCAGGATGTTAGGTTTTATTCTTCGTAGTTGTGGTTCATTTAGAAATATATCAGCTCTTAAGGTCCTTTATATTTCCCTAGTTCGCTCTAAACTAGAATACGGAGCTCTGATTTGGTTTCCGCGAACCCAAAGCCATATTGGCTTATTAGAATCAGTACAGAGACGATTTTTAAAATTTTTAGCATTTAAAATTGACCGAATTTATCCTGCTCGAGGTACTGATCATGATTTATTACTCTCTAGATTTGATATGCCTCTTCTATCTCATAGAAGGGATTTAGTTTCAGTTAAATTTCTTTATAAATTATGAAATAATAACGTGGATGCACCCAATATCCTGAACAAAATAAATTTTCAGGTAAATAGAAACCTTAGAGTAAGCAATGTATTTTATTATAATACAGTAAGAACTAATATTGCTACAACTTCTCCGATTTACGTGATGTGTTCAAATTTTAATAGAATTGGTCACCTTTGTGATATTCACCATTCTTCACTAAGGCGTATACTGTCTTTGTCTGATCAGCATTTGTAATTAGTCAGGAGTTGTGTAGTATTTTTTTTTCTCCTACTTTTGATTATTATTGTTAAAATCATTCAATATTTAAGTTTTTTTTTGTTGTTATATTTTATTTTATTTTATATAGGTAATCTTCTCACTTCTGTTATTATATTATTATAATTCCCATTCAGATAAATGGCCAACCCATTAACTGGGAAAACCATGCCAAATACCTCGGCATTACAATCTCCAAAAACCTGACGTGGGATCAGCACGTCAAAAACACCCTCCAAATAGCAAACTGCCGCCTCTCTCTCTCCAAACTCTACCCCTTAATAGGTAGAAAGAGTCCCCTATCCATTAAAAACAAACTTCTTCTTTACAACCAAACCCTAAAGCCGGTACTTCTTTACGGAGCCCCAGCCTGGAACAAAATCACCCTTAACAAAGCGCTCTCAGCAAAACTTCAGGCCTTCCAAAACAAGGCACTCAGAATATGCCTCGATGCCCCCTGGTTCATGAGGAACAACCAGATACACAGAGATCTCGAAATGCCCCTCCTAAAAACGGAAATCATCCGCTACAGCACGTCTTTTATACAAGACAATTTAGATCACCCAAACCCCCTCATTTCAAACGAAATACATTCACAAAAAGATCAAAAACGTCCTCAACCAGTAATGGTACCCACTAACACAGGACAGATGCATTTCCAGCATCAGTGAGCTAGTCTCACTCCTCCCGCACATCCCTCCTCTCCCTATCCCATCCCTCCCCATCCCCCTCCCACCCACTCCCCAGCGCCAAATTATGACAGATGCAACTCGCATCAGCAGAGACTCACTCCCCCCTAAATTATGACAGATGCAACTCGCATCAGTGAGCATAGACTCACTGCCCCAACTATCAATTCAGATCAAGTATTTTTTTAGATAAATGAGCCATAGGCTGCGCCTGTCTCTTAAAGACCCAAACAAACTATTGATGATTATTATAATTAGTTTTATTTTTATTAATAGTTAAATTATTGTTATTCTCTGTTATTTAAGCTTTGTCCTATAAAAAAGATTTTGTATCTGTTGGGCAAATAAATAAATAAATAAATAAATAAATGTCCAAATCTATAGGAATTGATATGTTTCATACGTTTGTACTAAGGGGGCAAAAACGGCCTACAGTTCGAGAACGAAAAATTAAAAACTAAAATGTTGAAAATCAAAATTTCAATGATGCAAGGTTATTCGATATTAAAACCTATGAAAAAAAGTTTTTATAGAGGTCGAAAAATTGCTTTTAAAGCTACTATGGCCCTTTAAAAATGGTGCATTTTCAGGAGATCATAGCTATGCATAGCTCCCTTAGGATTGATTTTTGGAAGTGCCTCTATATGAGGTTTTTTCTTAGTTTTTGATTCATATTCACGCTCCATTATTAAAATTTGGGTTTTCAACATTTTAGTATTTAATTTTTTGTTCTCGAATCGTGAAATTTCACCTTCAAATTAATTCGTCTCGAAAACGGTTAATCCTACAGTATTACAACAAGAGTACCTTTCTTATGTATTTTTATTTGAATAATCATATTCAAAAAATAAAATTACAAAAATGCTACACTTCTCGTTTCGCACACCCCTGGTTAAAATAAGTACATGAAAATAACATAAGACGCGTTGTCCTATCTGCAAAAATTCACTTTTTGAGATAAGCACGCCATTGTTTTGATTTACACTAGCCCCATGTGCCTACTAAAAAAAATGTCTTATCTAAAAGCCAAATCCTAAAAATTAGTTTGTCCTACCTATGTGGATATAATTTCCAATGTTTTCTAAATAAAGTTATCCTAACTAGTCTTTACTAGACTAGGACTAGGACTAACTTAGATCTTAGAAATTTGATTGGACTTTTTAGATCATTTTGTCCTAACTTTCTTAGATAAAACAAATGCATTTAGTATGACAATTTATTTTTCTGCCAAAAAAAATATATATAATGTTTTTCAAAGGATATTACGTATTTTTGATTTAAAATAAAGCAGAACCCAATGTCAAACTTATTTTACATGGTTTCAAAAACAATAAAACTGGCCATATCTCAAAACGTCTAATTTGCAGATAAGACAACTTGTCTTAGAAGGGCAATAAAGCAAGGAATAGATTTTCTAAAAAAAAAATAGTATAATGATCCGGCCCTGCTCTACCACGATACTTTTACCATAATTGAAACTTACGCATATGCAGAAAAGAACCACCATAATTTAAAGTAAAAGAAAAATAAAATTGATATAGTCTTTTTGCTGTTTTTCGTAATCTAACACTTTTAAATGATTTCTTAAAAGAAATATAATCCTTGATGTCAGTAGAACCTAAAGAATTTCATTGTTGCATGATTATGCAATATTAAGATATTTATTATTTAACAAATAAGGTTAATGAGAGATCTATTTTACCCGAAAGATATTCATCCATCATCTAGTTATTAATTGCACAAATAATCCGACAGTATGACTTATTTAAACATATTGTTAAGATGCTTAGTAGGTTTGAAATCCCGCTGTTAAATTTATAACTTACGTTGAAATTGAATTAATTAAAATTGTTTATTATTAAGTAGCAGTAGCAGTAAGGTTAAGAATACAGCATAGTTTTTTTAATGATTTTAAAAACACTTTTAATTCTGAATTTAACGCTGTATTACACTTTGTAATTCCCTTAAGGGGAAGTAGCGTAAAATAAAAAAATAAAAAACATTTTTTTTTGGAAAAAATTGAATTTTTTTTTCAGTTTTTTTTTTCAAACAATTTAAAAAAAAATTTTGTTTAAAAAAAAATTAAAAATAAAAAAAAATTATTTTTTTCCAAAATTTTTTTTTATTTTTTTTTTTATTTTAAGCTACTTCCCCTTAAATACAAAGCATAATACACCGTTAAATTCAGAATTTACAGTGCTTTCAAAATCACTAAAAAACTATTAGGGTGTTATTTATCACATCTCTACTCACGCACATCTCTACTCACACACATCTCTACTCACACAAATCTCTATTCACACACATCTCTACTCACATATATTTCTACTGACACATATCTCTACTCATTGTCATATACTTTGAAATTTATTTGATTAAAACTAGGATACCATGGCAGAACAAAGAACTAACTAAATTTTATTTAATATTTTTTTCGTAGATTAGCTTATAGGTTTATTTATTGAAAATAAATTTTACCTAATTACATGTTACTATTAGTAGTAATAAAGCTTATAATAAATTTTTTAAGCTGAATTACAGAAAAAAATATTAAATTAATTTAGATCAGTTCTTTGTTTCGCCATGGTCTCCTAGTTCTAGTTAAATAAATGTCAAAGTATATGACAATGAGTAGAGATGTGTGTGAGTAGAGATGTGTCTGAGTAGAGACGTGTGTGGGTAGAGATATGCGTGAGTAGAGATGTGATGAGTAGAGATATGTGTCACCCCTCTTATGTATGAAGCTGAATCTGGATCCGGGCTCAAGAAAGTTTCTACGCCCCAGAAATTCACACTCGGGCCCAAAAACTACCCTTAAAAAAGGGTGGACAATTGAGATGCTCAACCATGGTATTCCTATGTATTTTTCGACGATGAATCCGGATCCGGCGTCAAGAAAGTTTCTACGCCCCAGAAATTCACCCTGGGCCCAAAACTACACATGAGAAGGGGTGGAAAATTGGGTTCCGGATGCCAGATGTTTAGCCATGGTATTTCTATGGGTTTTTCGATGATAAATCCAAATCCAAAATGCTTATACTTGTACTTCCACTTGTTTCAATAAATCAGTCTACTTCTCCGTTTGCTGCTGCCTTACTACTCTCTTTTTTTGTCGTATCTCTGGACTTAATTTTTAAAGGATCTCTTAACAGCTTGTCGTTTATGGGTTTCCGTCGTGTCTCTCTTTAGTGACCAAGAGTAATCGGCCATCATATGCATATCCCACCTTCCCTGATAACGCTGCTCCATTTCCTAGATGTCCTAGTGAAATCTTTCACCCTGTTCAACAACAACAACCATCAAAATGTTAGCTGGCAAAAAATATTAAATACAAGATCTCTAAACGGGGATTCTCGCGGAAAAAGTAAGACCACGTCTGAACTGGCGGGGACTGGCGCTTTGCGACTTGTTGTTTTAACTAATTCAGAGTACATTAATTCAGCCGTTCATTGTAGTCCTAAAATTACTGACCATGCAACTATTTCTGTTACCTTTGTTAGAAAGGATGAAAATCTAAATATAATTAAAAAGAGATCTCAGTCCTAAAAATTTAACTGATATAAATATGAATTTAATTTCATGTGATTGGTCCTTAAATTGTACTGATATGAATATATTCTTTGAAAATTTATTAGAAAATTGTCGTAATGTTATCAATAATATAGCACCAGCTCAAACTTTTATAAAAAAATCTAATTTACCTTGGTTTGATAATGAAGTTTTTAATTTGATTAAGAAGAGAGATAATGAATATAAACTTTTTAAAATTGCTAACGAAGAAATTAAAGCTATTCACTGGGTAAATTATAAAACGTATAGAAATAGTGTGGTCAATATCTTAAAATCTAAAAAAAGCAATATTTTTATAAAAAAATTGATCTTAACAAGAAAAATTCTAAAGAAATGTGGAAAACCTTAAAGTCTTTGGTAAATAAAACAGAAAATTATTCTATAAATTGTGTGCAATTTCAAATTGAGGGTCAAAAAAAGTTGTTACATGATAAATCACAAATAGCCAAACAATTTAATTCTTATTTTATAAATAGTATAAATGAAATAGTAGAGTCCATTGTTTGTAATGAAGAATGGTCAAATGAGAATCATAACTTATATCCAGAATTCTCAAATTTTAATCTTTTAGAATTAACTGACTTGGTTAAACTAGTAAACTCACTGGATAATAAGTTTAATAAAAATGACATTTTAAATTCTAAGGTATTAAAAAGTGTTATAGGTTCTATTGGTCATGTTTTTCTGCATTTTATAAATACTTCACTGGACACTGGTTCAGTTCCAGATAAACTTAAAACAAGTCTTGTCCATCCAATACCAAAAGTTCCTAATACTTCTAAAGCTGAAGAATTCAGACCAGGTAACACCTTACCCTCTCTGGAAAAACTACTAGAATTAACAGTTTATCAACAATTGCTTGACCACTTTGAAAAAAATCAAATTTTTATAGGTAATCAGTCAGGCTTCAGACGTAAACATTCCTGTGAGACATCAATACAGCTTTGTTTGGCGAAGTTCAAAGAATGCTTAGATAAAGGTGAATATGTCATAATAATATTCTTAGATCTCAAAAGAGCGTTTGAGACAATTGACCGTAAAATATTGTTAAAAAAACTTAAAAGTTATGGTGTGACTGGAAAAGTATTAAAGTGGTTACGGTGTTATCTAAAGAATCGTAAACAGAAAGTGGTCATTGAAGAAATAATATCTGCTGCATTGTTAAATGATTTTGGGGTGCCACAGGGAAGTATCCTAGGGCCACTTTTGTTTATTATTTATTTAAATGATATATTTTTCTTTATTGACTGCGATTTTATAAATTTATTTGCAGATGATACTTTGCTTGCAATAAGTGGAAAAAATTTGTTAGATTTAGTAACAAGAATGAATCAAATTTTAGAATCCGTTCTGAAATACTTTAATTTAAATAAACTAAAACTAAACGCTAAAAAAACCAAAGCTATGATACTAACAAGTAAATTTAAGTACTCTCAAATAAACATTAATACTATAAACCTAGTTATTGACAACCAGATGTTAGATATCGTTACAGAATTTAAATATTTAGGGTTTATGCTGGATAATACACTTTCATTCAATAGCCATTTTGAGTACATGTATAACAAAATTATTAAAAAAATATATTTTTTCTCGAGATCTGCTGCAAATTTAAGTTTGGAAACAAAAATAACTGTATATAATTCAATTATAAAGCCACATTTTGAATATTGCTCCAGTGTTTTGTACTTTTTAGATTTAAACAAAAAAGCACAATTACAAAAACTTCAAAATAGATGTATGCGTATAGTGTTAAAAGTTAATAAATATACACCTATTCATTTAATGCTTAATACGTTACAGTGGTTTTCAGTTAACAATTTTTTATTTTATAAAACTATGATATTTATTTACAAACTAATACATAACCAACTACCCAGTTATTTAAACAGCTTTATTAAATTTAAATATGAAAGTCATAATTATCCAACTCGTAACAGAAAAGACGTATTGATAAGATATACAAAGTATTCATCCACGGCAAATTCTTTACTCTATAAAGGAGTTACTAGTTTTAATAATTTACCTAGAGATATTAAGTCTAGTAGTTCGTTAAGAAACTTCAAATCTGATCTAACGGCTTACATAAGAAAAAATTTGTAATATGTTTGATGTAATGTACTACTATAATATATTGGTATTATATTATATTATTATATAATATGTGTATATCTTGATCTGTGTATATATATATATATATTTTTTTTTTTTTCTTTATTGAATTTATGTTATTTTTAGGTACTAGTTATATAAATTATACTTATTATTACTTTTATTGTGTATTAGGAATATTCTATTTAATAAAGTTCTATTCTATTCTTACATCGTTTTCCGTTCCAAGTTCAATTTTCACCCGTTATTGGGGGTAGCTTTGAGCCCGGGGGTGAATTCCAGGGAGGTAGATTTTTTTGACCTCGGATTGAATTCTGCGTCGAAAAATACGTACAAATCTGGCACCTGAAACTCAATTCCCCACCCCTTCTTAGGGGTAGTTTTTGGGCCCGGGGGTGAATTCCAGGGATGTAGAAATTTTTTTGACCTCAAATTCGGATTCAGCATTAAAAAATACACAGGTATACCATGGTATGGCATCTGAAACTCAATTTTTCACCCCTTCTTGGGGGTAGTTTTTAAGCCCGGGAGTGAATTCTGTGGGTGTAGAAATTCTTTCGACCTCAAATTCGGATTCAGCATCAAAAAATACATAGGAATACCATGGTTGAGCATCTGGCATCCGAAACTCAATTTCGGGAATGAATTCCAGGGGTGTAGAAATTTTTTTGACCTCGAATTAGGATTCAGCTTCTGGCATCCGAAACTCAATTTTCCACGACTTTTAAGGGTAGTTTTTGGATTCGGGGGTGAATTCTAGACGTCTAGGGTATTTTCTGACCCTGGATTCAGATTCAGCGTGGAAAAATACATAGGAATATCATGTTCTGTCTCACGGATCTCGACCTTTTTTTGTGGGGCTGTGTTATATATTCACTCACACTCGCTTACACTCATGCAATACTTTTTTTATCGCACTATCCCTTTTTTGTCTGTTTTTACTTTGTCGGACAAGGTTTGTCCTAAGGAGAAGTACAAATCGATTTAAAGTTTTTAATTGTAATTTTGATTAGATGGACTTATTTTTTATAATTTTTGGCGAAATATAAAAATGTCCTCTCTGACAGTCGGTCTGTCATCTGTTTGTTTCGAATACACGGGGATACAAAGTTCAATAAAACAACAAAGTCCAATAAATATATTATATTGATAAAAAATATATTATATATACATCATTATATTCATTACTACGTACTAGCTAATATTCTAAATACCTGTCATAGGTATGCATATATGGCAGTCCAGTTTCAGAACCTTAATCAAAGCAGTCGTCATCAATTTTAAAATGTTCTATTCTACAACATAAGTTAATTATTTTAACTAAAAGAAAATATAATATTGATTTTGTAATCCTGGGTGTAAAATATCACTTTTCAACCCTATCGCTATGGGCTGAAAATTTTTGTAATATAAACATTTCCATTCATAATGAATTTAGAACTATTTATATAAAAACTAACAACAAAACAAAATCCAAATAAGCTGGGTTTTTCTCATACTAATTAAAATAATCATTTGCTTTTTGACAAGTTATTTTAATTAAAGAGTTCATCAATCAAATTCTTATTTTTTAAAAAGAAGTAAACCAGTTTTCTTATTAATCCAAGAAAATCTTTGTAATTTGTATGTAAATCATAGATTAGAATAAGATTTTTTATTTACAAAAGAAAATAATAAATGGCTTTATTGTAGGATATCATCTTGTTTATAAAAGTAAAATCCTGCAACAATCAGATAAAACTGAAAGAGAGTTATGTAATTTTTTAAATCTCACTCTTAAATATAAAATTTAGGTCCACTGTAGAATACCTCTTCATATTAAGTTTATAGTATTAACAATTGCAAATAAATAAGTTAAACCAAAAATACTTTTTATTATTAATAATATTATTAATTATAATTATATAATTTTAATTAAAGTATTTTTGGTTTTACTTAGATATATAGTTTAATAACAAAACATTATTTCTTTCAGTTGGTATTTTTTCTCACAGAATAATTTCTCGTGGCCATTCTGTATAACTAAAGGTACATTTCTTATACAGATAAGAGGTTCAATAATTAAAATTATTTCAGTGGTTTAATGTTTAATCAGTACCGTTTATTACTGGTCCACTATTAAAGCAAATTTGAAATTACCTAATTAATAAAGTCATACAAAATCTAAGATTTCTATAATATTTAATTAGTCAGGATTTTAGTATAAATATTTTGAAATAGGAGTTATTAATTCATTATGCCCCAATAATTGTATGTTCGGATATAGAAAATTATGATAATAATAAATAAAAACATAATTTAATCGAATGAAAAATACTAATAGCCCATGGCCCCAGTTATTACAATAATAATTGTTATATTAATTAATATTTTTAATTTCTAAAAATATTAAATAATGTATTATATTTTCTTTTTTAAAATAAATATTATATAATTTTAAAAATCTATTAATTTATATTATATCATAGCGTTTAAGTAGATATATTAATAGACACAATAATAGTTTTAATTATGTATTTGCACGTATAAAAAAATTTTCAACTCAAATAAATATTGCTTATTTTTAACTAATGCACATACACAACTATCTAAATAATAACACTTATAAAAATTAATATTTATTTGAGTTACTCAAGGACTTTTTTTGTATATTTTTATTCAGTAAACCTTCTACTGTAAAATTTATTCCAGAACTTGCGAATATTCTTGCAATGATAATAACATATCTTCTAGACCAATTACCAGTTGTTTTGTGAATAGAACTTTACTAAATATTTTAACATATACATAGTAATGAGAAATAAAGTTTTTGAATAACAGCTGTTAAAAATAATAAATGCATGCATAAATTTTATTATCAAACATTTCATCAAAAATGAACATTTTTTTCAAGAGATTAATTACTGAAATTTAAATAAACTATTTCTCTTTCGAATGCCTTCTCAGAATTGTAACATTAAATAGGTCGATAAAAAAGGTCGAATAGTCTTGTTTGTTAAAAAAATCAGTATCCATACGTTCGATAAATAAAATTGATTGAACTATAAATTATGTTTCAAAAAATATCATTACAATATATTGCAAGTTACTTAAAATAGATGTATGTACCTATCCTACATAAATAGAAAATTTTAAATAACATAATTCTATTAATACTTAATATAATACAGTTTAAGGGGAGTGAAAAGAACAACAATTAAGAAGTTTGACAGAATTAAAATTAAAGGTCAAAATGATAAAATTTGGAAAAAAAAACTATTTTATAATTTAATAAATTATAATTATTTATACAGCTTGACGGCCCTTTAATTTTAGCTTGTTTAATATTGTATATAATAACAATAACAAATAGAGAACATATATTGGCAATACTGAAGACTAAATAATATAAATGAGATTCATTTTGCACCATGAAGTATGTTCTTACAAGTACCCGATAAATGAATGAGAATCAAAATGCGATCTGAGAATAAATTAAATTCTAAACATTTAGAAAGATCCTCTCTAATGGATTCCAATTCCTGAAAAGAAATAAGGCATTTATTATTTTAATTCAAAATAATTGATAATTAAAAATTCTATCTATAGCTCATAAAAACTCTATCTTTGTCAGAAACATAATAATTTAAAGGAAAATAGAGGATGAATAATGTCTTGAATTATTTTGATTTAACAATCATTTTTATAGTCTGTCCAACTAAATTGCACCATTCGCCATCTGCCTATTATCATTTGACTTGAAAACTATTTTTAGATTTAAGATTTAAACTAAATTATTTTTTAAATTTAAAGTTTAAAAACTGTAAGGTTATCTTTTTGTAATTCAGTATTCCTGTTTAGTTAAAACCATACAAAAAGTTTTTTTTAGGCAATTTCACACCAACAACTGGACTGGTCAGTTTTAAATATATCCTATTTTTTATTCAAAACGTTAAACTAGTTTTAACTTTTTTAGTATTGCTAGAAGTATAACTTTGGCTGGTGAGTTCAGTAGTAAGTTCTGTTATAGTAATTTTTAAGTTAACAATTATTAATAAACTGAAACTATGATGCTCCCTTTTTAATTTAAGAGCAATTTTGTAATTTTTAACTAATGTGTTAATTTCATGCATTTTTGTAGTTATACTCAATTTGATGAGAGAATACCACTCTGACGTCACCGCGCGTAAACTAAATAGCACTCTGTAAGGTAATTGGGGTTTATTTCTTAAGACCTAATAAATCATTTTTTTAGATATACTTTTATCTTATGTATTAAGTTATAAGAAATAAATGCCAATTACCCTACCAAGTGTTATTTAGTTTACGCGCTGTGACGTCGCATTCTCTCATTAAATGGAGTATATAAACAGCATTCAAAATTTGCATGCAATGAATTTTTTAATAAAATATCATAATAATATATAATATCTAACAAATACCTACAAAAAAATCATTTAAAAATTCCGCATTGTTGTTGATCAAATTAAAAACTTATTTAGATTTTTTAAAAAAGTTCAAAAGATAACACTCTGTTACCGTTTCCATTGCCGTTTCCGTTGCCGTTTCCATTGTCATTTCCGTTTCCGTTACCATTTCCATTGCCATTATATGTATAACCTTCATTTCCGTTGCCGTTTGAATATCCGATTCCATTACCATTTGGTCTACCAGATGGATAACCTCCATTACCATTACCATTACCTGCAAAGTAAAATAGTATTATCATATTAAAAAAACTTAAAAACTACAATTCTTTGAAATTTTTTTTAGGATCTGGAAATACATCAAGTGCATTAAAAATTTCTGGAAAATAAAAAAAAAATGTTTTTTGCTATTTAAAAAAAAATAGTTGGATATATCATATCAGTCCAAAAGACAAAGGATTTTTTTGGCTACATGCATAAATGGTTTTTACAAAAAAGGCAATTAAAAAAAAATATATTAGGGATTTTTTTATAGAGAATATACCGAAAATAATTAATTTATTTAAGATTAATAATACAGCAATATGACAAAGTTGTTACAGCAATTAACTAACAGTTATATAAGTAGAAAAATTCCGGTATTTACTAAAAAATACCGAATAATAAAATTTGCCTTTCGTTTAACATTTTTAATCCACCAGGGAAAAGTCATAAGTATAATAATATCAGCTATTAACAGAAACAAGTTGTTGTTTTACTTTAAGACATAGCGTAATTGGCGCTAATTTAAAAATCTTTGAAACAAAACAAAAAACAAAATAATTTATATTTTTGGTTAATAACTTCTTTTTTCCACTTTGGCAAGTGGTAAGTCACATAACTCACCATTTCCATTTGGTCCTCGGGGGTATCCTCCTCCATTGCCTTGAGACATAAAATAATAATTTAAAAATGTGTGCCTAATACCATATTATAATTATGTATATACAAATTAAGTTATTATACCTTAGCCTTAAAAGTCTAAAATTAAAATTCAGTTATTAGAAAAAAATATAAACCTTTCTTGATTCTATATTGAATATTGAAGTTAATTTGTATAATCATTATAGAATCAGATGAAAATATATTGGCTAATTGGTATTTGTTTTGTTTTTATGAATGTATTTATTTATTATTAAAAAAAAATATTATGATAACTATATAACCATAGTTAGCTATCATTAAAAAGACCTTATCAGCAAAAATGATTAGTTTATTGGAGATACAGTCTTGTTGGTTACCACGATAGTAATACCTGAGTACTACGTAAGTTTATTTGTAGCTAAATATCACTACTGGAATAACTTGAAAATGATGTTTATGTATCTTTTTTTCACATGTTTATTTTGGACATAAATATATAAAAAATTAGATAAATAAATACATACAAAATTAGGTAAATAAACATGTAAAATGGATATTTGATTAAAAACCCATTTAAATAGCCATTAAAAGAATTTTACAAATACCAATTAACTTAATTAGCAACTAATTAATTATTTAAACTTATTTTAACTATTTCAGTTTAATACTTACTGTAAACGACATACAATTAAATACTATATACAACTATTACAGTGCAATTTGATAGCGGACCATCGTAAACCTTGTGGGAAAGCTTCTAATATATACAGCAATAGCTCCTGATGAGGTACTAAATATTGAAATAACGATTAATTGTGAAATAATCTTCGCTTAATTATAAATTGATTATATAAATTACTTAAACGTTTCATACACAAAATCTAACATTTCTATCTCACGTCAATTTAAAATTTAAATAATCAATCAATAATCAGTCAAAAAAGTTAATCTAATTTGATTTATAAGAAATAGATGAATCTACTTTCATACTCCATGGAGTATGATTTAGCTTTTTTTATTCCTAAGTGGCATTTATTGTCACAAAATGAGCAAATGATTGTTTTTGTGCTATTTTACTGTGATTTTAATTCATTTTCAATTAATCGTTACATTCTAAGGCACTACATTCCGATCTAGTACTCTCCTACATAACGCCTGCGATATAACAATTAAGTAGCGCGTAACAAAGAATAACAATACCAATTGATTGATTAAATTTGTAAATACTGATTAATTGCGTTCAATGAAAACAGCAAAACTCATCGAAAGCTGTCAATTTTTTTTTAATTTTTCACCTTTGTCTTGCCTCATTTTTTACCAAAAAAAATGTATTAAAATTTTGACTTTTAAACCTGCGTTTAAATTTTAGATCTTACTCTTAACCGTTCTGAAGTTATCGTGTCCACAAGTTTTACGTTTTAAGCAAAAAAATTGCTTTGTGTTAAATCGGTTTTAGGTTCCAATGCCTTTTGACCATTTTTTTAAATTGTTTTTTTGATGTGTTATAACTTGTTTTACTATTAGATCTTAATTTGAAAACTTTTTTGTTTTTCGTTCCACTCTAACCCGCACTAAACAAGATTTTTCATTTTTCCAAGTTTGCGATTTTAGCTAAAGTGGCCTTGAAATAATAATTTTGTCAATATCAGTATTACGAACCTTGGAAATTATTAAAAGCAGGTCGAAAAGAGGATATTTTCTACACTACTTTGAGTGTAAAAATGAAGGTCCCCGTATCACTATAAAATAAATAAATAAATAAATAAATAAATAAATAAATAAATAAATAAATAAATAAATAAATAAATAAATAAATAAATAAATAAATAAATAAATAAATAAATAAATAAATAAATAAATAAATAAATAAATAAATAAATAAATAAATAAATAAATAAATAAATAAATAAATAAATAAATAAAAGTATTTTGAACGCAAGATAAAAAAAAAGTTTTTCCTGAATTATTGACAATAACAAATATTGATCGTATCAGATACATTAAATAAACCACTCTTATTATATTATTCACAGCGCCTGCGCTAGAATAATATTATACGGTAGTTTAGAATGCCCCAAAATCATCAAAAAACATCCTAGACAAAAAATTCTTGTATACAAATGTGTTTCATGAAAAAATAAGAAACTTTGAAAATGTCCATCTGTCCGTCCGTCCATCCGTCCCCCTGTCCGATGTCACGATTTTTGTAGACACGATAACTCCAGAACGAATTATCCAGTCGACTCGAAATTTTCAGGAAAAATCAAGTTCTATAAGGCGAAGATCCCTATTGTTTATCAAAGTAATCCCCCTAAAAACAAACAAGTTATGGGGGATTAAACTTTTTTAAAAAAATAAAAAATAAATCATTTTCAAAAAAAAATTCGTTTTTCGCAATGGAATGCATATCTTCAAGGCTTGTTTATTAATCTGTAAAGTAGAGAGTTCATTTATAAATAGAAATATTTAGTTTTATTTAAATTATTTAAATTTTATGGTACGGTGGTTTATCTATCTGATGAACTCACATGGTATTATAATTCTAAGTTACGTAGTACTATAATATCACCGACGGTAAAGAGTAAATCTACCTTCTTCGTAGGTTATCTTTGGCTTGTATCCATCCAAGTCTGCTTCATATTGCACAATCTGCTTTCTGCCATCCGGTAGCAGTACGTTGTACTCGCCTGTTGTTAAATCACCATCTCTCTCTTCTTTTTGCCCGTACTCATTACCACTTTCCGGATCATTTACTTCCCATTCAAATTCATATTTCGCTGGTTCCTAGAATTGTATTCATGGCAAAGGAATTTTAGGATAAGGTCTAATAAAGTTTGTACTTTTTAAATTATTGTAAATTAAAAGTTAGCCCTTTAGGTCCCTATACAGGGCTGCTATTTTATGAATCGTAAATTAGAGAGTAATATTAAGATTAAATTATAAAATTCATGACCGAATCCGTGCAGATTCAGGCCAAGTTGAATGCACGAGAGTGACGGGTTTGGTTTGGACTTTTGGATACATGTTCCCTAAGTGTCCATTAGAGTGGTCCAAAATTTTTTTTTTATTAATCTAATCTTTTCTATGTGTCGTGGTTACAAAGCCCTTAGAGTAAAAATGTATAAAGACGGCTCTAAATTGTACTTTTAGGGCCCTAAAACCCCTAAAATCATTCAAATATCGATAAAATTCGTATAAAACCAGTCCTAGTATTTACAATTTTATAAAATTTAAAAGCCTTGATATCTATAATGTTTCTTTTTGAGTATCAAAATAAGCCCGCAAAATTTTAGCGTGATCAAAAGTTTCTATCCCGTGCCTACAAGGCCCCGAAATTGCCCCTTAATTTCGAAAAAGTGTATTTTCTATTAATTTGTGCTACTGACGAATTATAAATATTAAATAAAAAGTTTTTAAGTTACATTTATTTCTATATAAACCTACTTTAGTTATTTTAATATATTACGTACATCTACGCAACGAGTATGGGGTCTAAGCGCCATTTAACCTTAACATTTTAACATAAATCGCATAAAAATGATGATGTTAAATGGCACTTAAACCCCAAACTTCTTGGGTAGATTATCGTAATATTTTAAAATAACTAAAATGGGTTTATGTAGAAAACAAAATGTGAGATATAAACTTTTTTATTTCATATTTATAATGCGTCAGTTGAAAATGCAGTTTTTCGGAATTAAGGGGTAATTTCGGGGCCTTGTTGGCACGGGATAGAAACTTTTGATCAGGCTAAAATTATGCATGATTATTTTTATACTCAAAAAAAAACATTATAGATATCAAAGCTTTTAAATTTTATAAAATTGCAAATAGTAGGGCTGGGTTTATACGAATTTTATCGATATTTGCATGATTTTAGGGTTTTTAGGGCCTTAAAAGTACCATTTAGGGTTTTCCATATAAATTTTTACTCTAAGGGCGTTCTTACTAAGACAAACAGAAAAGATTAAGTAAATAGCAATAATTTTGGACCACCCTAGTGTCCATTAGAAGATTCCTTCAAGGATTTTACTCAAAATATTTGTTTTCCAGAGATACAATTTATTAAAAACTTTCTCGTGGAATAACTTAAATACTATTTGAGACAGCTCAAAACGGTTTTCACTATTAAAAAAGGCACACTTTTTTTATAACTTTAAACTATTTTGTAGCTGTATTAATAAGGTAAGTCCAATTAACCTAGAGGTCATATTCCTCAAAAACTCAATGTTTTTTTTCTTTAAAAAAATTAAGGTCAACTTCTAAATGGGTCTACAATTAACAGCAATCATCGCTAGAATTATTTTTTTTTATATAAATTTTTATAGCCTCAAATATTGTCAATGGGCCAAATTTTAAGTAATTTTTCACAATAAACCAAAATTTTAATGACAAAATATTAATTAAAATAAATATTTATAGTAAATGTTTTTTGATACTGATTTTTAATAAAAATTTAAACTATATATGATAACATAAAAA
Organism: Brachypterus glaber; assembly: GCA_958510825.1. Lineage (NCBI taxonomy): Eukaryota > Metazoa > Arthropoda > Insecta > Coleoptera > Kateretidae > Brachypterus > Brachypterus glaber. Next base: position 73,794,273 of record OY294045.1, on the reverse strand, counting down.
CATAAAAACAAAAATTTTTATCGAAAATTCTTAACAAATTGTATCTCTGGAAAAAAAATTGATCATAATCCTCTAAGGAATCTTCTAATGGACACGTATAAAATAAGTATCACAAATTTCAACATCCAAATCCGTCACTAAAGCGCATTTAACTTGGCCTGAATCTGCGCCGATGTTTTTACTGTTTTATAGGAAAAACTGAATCTTTAGATTTATTCTTTAAATTTACGATGATGATATAATATCCTAAAACCAAGTTTAATAATTACAAAATTATTTTAAAATTCTATACAATTTTACAATTTTCTTTTAAAATTCTGCTACCGAAATTCGGTAATTAAGTTGCAGGAAATATTTTTTACAGTGTACGATTTTAAGAATATTAGTTTGTAGTAATAGATTTGCACCTTAAGTTTAGTAAATTTGTTTAAACGATATAAAATAAATCTGAAATTACTACATATATGTATTAATAGATAATAAATGATAAATAATAATATTTATAATTATAATAATAATTATAATTGTTATAATTTAAGAACTGAGGATCCTAACAATATCAATAGTTGATATTCAGTTAGTACTAATAGATCTAAACTTTATACATATTTAGTAAATTGATTTAAATGATATAAAATGACTAATATGTAATAAAATCATAAATAAATATTATAATTTAGAAACTGACCTACATTTCCTGATGCAGATTCTTTTGTTTACCCATCTAGTATATATGACTAGACATCAGCGAATTTCCAGTGCTCGCATAGGCGCCGCGTCGATTCTATCGTTGACGCGAGGTTTAAAATATTTACATTTTTATTTTCTTTGAAAAACACCGATATATTTACATATTTATAGTTAATATGTATATTAAATATTGTTGTGTGTAACAAATTAGTCGTCAAATGTTTCGATTTAGTGACCCTTATAAAAATTTCCCTCATAATTCGGCAAAATTATTCCGTAAGCCTATGTTTCTGTGTTTATTTTCAACGTTGATGAGTCATAACTGAATTTATTCCGATTAATGTATATGACCTTTATATCAACACATTATTCAATGTCATTATTTAAAATGATTCAGTCTGTAAAATGATAAACGTATATCAACTAACTTTTAACTTAAAAATACAAAATGAAAACATTTGCTAAATTCATCTAAAGTAATTTACGTAGCTAACTAAATTCTTTAAAGCCAAAACTTTGAGAAATGTCTATTTAAAAGGGGATCAATACGCTTTAAGCTAATCCCATAAAATGCTAGTTTTAGAGAATATCTTTTACATTTTAGAAAAAAATCCTGACTTGACCGGAAAAATCTGATTACAGATTTGAAAATTGACTTAAAAAAAATGGTCCGATTCCAGAACTTTTTTTGTCTTGTACTGTTATTTTTAAACTATATTTAATAGAGCAATACTTTCTTTTGATCGAACACTTTTATTTGTTAAACTTTTTATTTAATTAAAAAAAATATATTAAATATAGGCTAAAGGAACTCGGCGACCTTTTGTAAAAAGATTAAATAAAATTTTATCATTAAATTATATTAATAAAATATTTTAGTGTTTTAATTTAAGAAAATAGATTTTCTAAAATAACTAATATTATGTCCATCCAATACAGCCTGTTCCAGAACTCGCGTACCGAAATTTAAGAGGTGATTCTACATCCAAAAATATGAATAAAAGTTTCTATAAAGGTTGGTCCGGAAATGAGCCCTAAGGGAACTACGGCCCTTCGAAGATGACGTATTGAATGGGGAACAAAAAAAAGCACCAATAAAATTTTAATGCTGCAGGGTGATTCTTCATTTAAAACTGAGCAAAAAAGTATTATACACCAAAACACCTAAATTTAATATTAAAGGAGTAATAGCCTTTTAAAAAGTAACGTTTTTGGTGGCACAAAATGTTACTTCCTCTTAATTGCATTTTTTTTGATAACGGTTGCTCCTACAGTGTTACACTATATGATATTTTATATGTATTTTTACTCTAGAAATCTATATTTTTTACAACAAATCCAAAAAACTTACACATAGAAAAGTTTGGGGCAAAAATGTTTTAAGCCTCATATATTTTGTCCGTCTGGGCACGCCTCTGGATAAATTAAAAAAATAAATTAACATAAACTTATTGCCCTTATTAATACTAGTATACATGCAAAAGCTCGCCGCTCTAGCTTAAACGGTACCCGAGATATTAATTAAAAACCTTATTTTTATTACAATTTTAAAGGGCCCTAGATCCCTTAGGGCTCATTTCCGGACCAACCTTTATAGGAACTTTTTTTATATTTTTGGATCTAGAATCACCTCTTAAATTTTGGCATGCCAGTTATGCATCACCCTGTATATGAGATTTATTTGTGCTCATGCAGTAGGTTAGAATTATTTTCTATGAGATTAGGTTTTTAATAAATCCGAATTTATCATGAAACCATTATTATTGTTATATTAGTTTCTACTTGTGAATTATTATGAATGAATGAAACTGACCAAAAATGCAGTAATTTACAATTCATTTGCGCCTTTTCTTTTATCTGTTCTCTAATCATTTTAAAATAAATATTACATGGGGAGCATCATAATTTATATTTTTCAACGTAAATTTTATTTTATAATATTTTTTTATGTAATATTAATGTAAACAACTCACGGTGACTTCTTCTTCTTCAGGACCACCAGATGGGTATCCTGCTGCGGGGTATCCTCCTCCTCCGTTTCCACCTCCTAAAATGAGAATATTTTAATTTTCATTTCAAAAACTTGAAATAGTAAAAAAAACAATTTTTTTTGTTATACAGGGTGGTCCATCTATTATGGCAATCCTTAATATTTTAATAACTGCTAGTAATATTGAAAAAGAAATTAACAATAGTTATAAGAGCATAATGGAAGCACAAAATGGTGTATATTTGATATGTTTAGGGGACACAATGGGACAGGGCACATTGGTCCGAGAAAAAAGGGGTGAAAACATTCTGTTTTTTTGCACCGCACGAAAAAAAAATAGTAAAAAACTGATTTTTTTTGCGTCATTAGGGTGGTTCAACATTTTTCAAAAATATCCGATTTAGATTAAATTTGGTATAACTTTGGATCATTTTTTGTTTAGTGTACAAAACAACTATTCAAAAATTGAATTAGGCAATAAAATGATTAGAAAATATACATTTAGATACAATAGGGAATTAGGGAACGTTCAAGTATTACTAAACGCAAATTTTGATCATTTTGAACCCCCCCCCTGTAACGCTATCTTATACCATTATCATGGGCGTAACACTCCAAAATGACCCCCACCCCCGCTAGGAGCGTTACGTAATACTTGAACGTTCCCTTAGGCAAAAAATAATGTTAGTTGTTCTAAAAATTAGAAAATTGCCGACGCCCCGTTCAAAATTTGCCAACTTGTCTCCATTAGAATATTTTATTTTTTTGTGGGGCTGTGTATTTACCTCCACCAGAGGGATAGCCTCCGTTTCCGTTTCCGTTTCCGTTTCCGTTTCCGTTTCCGTTTCCAGATGGGTATCCTCCATTTCCTCCACCGTTACCGTTTCCATTTCCATTTTGTCGTGGTAGTCCATAACTTGACTCGGGTGCACCGCCATTACCGTTACCATTTCCATTGCCTATCATAAATAGACAGTGTTTTGCAATAACATGCTAACCCACATTGTGAAATGACAGTAGGTTGCTGAACTTTTTATTTAAATAATATCTTTTAAACTAAGTTAAATATTTTAAGTTTTGTAGATGTTGTGTTACATGAACAGGTGAAGCAATTGCTTAATTTTAAGAATGTCAATGTTTAAATTACACTGGTCGACAAATCTGAAGATTTCTCTAACTGAGATTCCAGACATAGATTTATACTAATTTTGGGTCGCTGAATCCAAATCCGAAGGCCGTTTGTCTCCATCACCCTCAGATTTTTTTATATCATAAAAAAAGTTAAAATTAGGAAAATCGATTTTGTGTAATTACAAGAAAATGCTAAGAAAAAAACTGCTTCCAACAAGATAATACTTTCTCATATAGGTCTAGGTTTATTAAAATAAAAATAAATATAAATAAATAAATAAAAAAAAAAAATAAATCCGAAAAAAGTGTCTTTTTTCGTTTTAACGAAAAATAAATAAAAAAAATAATAAAAAAAAGTTTTAACCCCATTTTACCCCCTTACCCCACCCCGATTTTTAAGTAAAAAAATATCCTAGCCACACAAAAAAAGGTCAATAGTTTATTTTTCCTATGTATTTTGAGGAGCTGAATCCGAATTTGAAGTGCTATTTTGACCTCAAATTCGGATTCAGCGCCTCAAAATACATAGGAAAAAAAAAACTATTGACCTTTTTTTGTGTGGCTAGGATATATTTTTTTTTCTTAAAAATCGGGGTGGGGTAAGGGGGTAAAATGGGGTTAAAACTTTTATTTATTATTTATTTTTCGTTAAAACGAAAAAAGACACTTTTTTCGGATATTTTTTTTTTTAATTTATTTATTTATTTTTATTTTAATAAACCTAGACCTATAGGAGAAAGTATTATCTTGTTGGCAGCAGTTTTTTTCTTAGTGGAACTTGCAGAGATATGTTTAAACCTATTTTTCTCGAAAACTATTGACCTTTGATCAAAAGGTCGAATATGTTTTTTACGTAAAACTAATCAATAAATAATAATTTTATATCGAAATTGTAAAATTCTTAAACATACATTTTGTTGGAGAAATATATTACAGAAACACTTTAGAACGCACGCCTCCTACATACACACAATTGTATTTTTGGGTAAGTGTGATAAGTCAAAGCATTTTCTTGTAATTACACAAAATCGATTTTTCTAATTTTAACTTTTTTTATGATATAAAAAAATCTGAGGGTGATGGAGACAAACGGCCTTCGGATTTGCGATCCAAAATTAGTATAAACCTATGTCTGGAATCTCAGTTAGAGAAATCTTCAGATTTGTCGACCAGTGTTATTTTTGACAAAAAATTCAACTACTATTCTTGTGATAAAAAAAAAAAACTTTTAATCTTAATTTGAAGTTTATTTAGATATTTATTTATTTTTGAATAATGTGATAAATTGTGGTATATAACTTTTTTATTTTTAAATTAATTTGTGTAAAAACGGTTTCATCGGCTTATAGCCGCTTACTGTTGTAATAATAATAATAATAATAATACTTGCTCTTATCTCACAATGTAAGTTAAAATATTATTGCATAAGACAATTCTATTATAAAGTGGATCTGTATTTGCTACTTACTTTTTTGAATAAAACTATGCTTTGTGGTTAGAAATTATTAAGTATTAAGGGTAAAGTATTTTGATTGGTTTGGATGGTTTAGCCAATCAATAACACTAAACCAGTTAAAAATTTGACCAACAATTAAACAATTCATTTGTTGGTTAAATTCTTAATTATATTAGTGTTTATTGGGTAAATCAGCCCTTATATATTATATTATTATTATATATAATAATTATATATAATAATTATTATTCCCTATTATAATAATGATCATAGTGAAGTTTCAGATTTAAAATAATGTAATAGATACGTAGATATTATAAATAATATAATATATTATATTCTATAGAATAGGTATATCTTCCCTTTGGAGTTGAGGACTAAACTACCTACTTGTTGGAATTTTAATTTTTCTAGCTTTCACAAGTAAAATGTACTGGTAATTTATGTATATCAAAAACATTTTGCTTTAAGAAAATTGTTCGTTCGTTCGTGCACTCGAACAATTTCCAAGAAAAATGCTTGAAATTGATATTCGAAAATATTTTTTTTTAATAATTTAACTTGCATTAGGATATTACTTTTGATAATTCTCAGTAGTAATATCATAAGTGCATGTTGAATTATCAATATTTTTTTTACTGTATTAAAAAAATTTTTGCTTGGCATTTGTTTGAGTGTATTTTTCGTGTTACAAAGGTCGAGGAATTTTGGGGAAAAATGCACGAAAACAATTTCTTTAAGCAAAATATTTTTTTATATATAGTAAAAAAATTATGTATAATTCAACATGCACGAATGGTATTTTGAAAGACTATTTCACAAACAAAATAAGGAAGTATATAATTTTACAATATTTTATGTTGTTTTATATTTAAATTAAAAATTTAAGAACTAAACAACAATATTACTATACAACTATAGTTAAAAATTTCAATCTCAAATTTTCCGCGCTTTTTAAATCCACAATGTTCACTTTTTCGCGAATGTTGCCAAGTCTAAACTTTGCTCGAGGGATATTTTATGCTTGAGATTATTCCAATAAAATAGTTGTTATCACATATATTAGCATTTAAATAAAGATCATTGCTGTTTTTGTTTAAAAAGTTTAGTTCAACTGAAAAGAAATAAAATAACGGGTGTTTTCACCCGTAAAAAAATAATTTCCTATCGGTTTCTAATAAACTTAAGCAATGCTGTACTGTTACCAGCGCAGTCATTTGATGTTTTGATTTTCGTAATTCTTTACTGCAAATATATTTTTAATAAATAAGTGTTTAAATTAGTTTTTAGTGGCCTGTTTTTAATACCAAGATTCAATTAAATAAATTAAAATTTATGAATATCAGTGATTTAAAGCTTTTAAGATGGAAAGTGCATAAAATATAATATATTATCTGAAATTAATTAGGGTTTATACCTAAGATGTTTTGGTAATAAAATAAGCATTTATATTGCTTAGCAATAAAAATAAATCAACTAAAGGTAAGCTTCACGAATTAAAAACATATTTTGCAAAAATATAACATTTATTAAGATGTCAGTAACTGTCAGTTTCTTGTTTCCATAGTAACCAAGTGATAATTGCATATGTGCAAAAATTATCAGATTCATTTTGATCTGATTGGTCAAGAAACTAACAACGCAACGTTTTGATTGGCCTAGATATTGTTTGTGAAATAGTCTAAAAAATCTACTTGCATGTTTAACTTTTAAAATTACACAGTCCCAAAAAATAAAAAACTTCAATTACTCTTAACCAGACTACATATTGTCACGTATTATTTGGCACTGGTTCGCCGCCCCCTATTTTTTTAAGAAAACTAAAAAAAAATATTGTACGAGCTATCTTAAGATCTTTAAAGTTTTCTGACACCTAAACTATGGAATTATTATTAAAGTGCTCTTACTAATACTAACTAAACTACTAATTTCTGGGACAGTTTTGATTAGATCTATAGATTTTTTAGAATGTCAAGAACTTTAACATATCTAAAATTCAGCCAAATCCGACAGAAATCACTTTTTCATAGGCGTAGAGTGAGGGTTCAGCCAACTGTGTAATTCAAAAATAGACTCTGGTTAAGAGTAATTAAACTTTTTTTTTGTAAGCCGGTTTTATTTTTCGTTTGAGCTTACGTTTCTTATTGTACCAAAAAATACATATACCTGGTAAATTATATTTTCGAAACTAATGATGTGCATAAATCCATTCTGTTTAATATCATAACTTATATATACCTTTATATGTTTGGATTACCGAATTTGTGTTCTTGTAAATTATCATACATACTGCACATATTGGTTTGTCTTGGGAGTATTGCACACCTAGTCATCTATGTCCTTTGGTCCTAACCAAAATCATTTGGATCCCTAATAAAACTTATAGAATAATCATCCGAATGCCAAAAGTAAGAAATTACTATCCTAAATGATGAAAAAAGTGCACTTTAATAAAGTTTTTAATTGGTTAAAGCAACCATTCTATGAAGCTAGGATTGAATAGGCATTACCGAAGTGCAATATGATGAAGAAATTTAAAATAAAATTAAGAATAAAAGCAGAAAAAACATAACGTTCCCTGTAAAATACATGTCGATTCTGTTTTTGCAAAACTTTGTAAGACAAAGTGAAGTTTAAATTAAAAACAACTTATGAGGACAGGTATTTTAAATTTTAATCAAAATTATAAAATAATTATTTAAATATTCCAAAAATATATTTTTAAATCATCATACATATTGGTAGACTGCACAGTTTCAACTTGCCACCATTCTTCAGATTAGAAATAGATGGCACACAAGTATACATAAATCTAATAAACTTTATTTCTAAAGTGAACAGTCGTAAAGTCTAAAAATGTTTTCTCACTCCAGCGTACAGACTCTTAGCTTTCGGTACTGGCGAGGCCAGTAGCCCGAAACTGGGCAGTCTGTCAATATCCCTATATACGATGATTGAAAAATAGATTGATGAAGTATTTAATTAAAAACAATGTACTTATATCAGTTATGATGTTGAGAATGATGCCTATACTGCCCTACTAAGCTAGAAAGCAGTGACTCTATTGGTCAGTAGCAGCGTTTTCAAAATATTACATAAGAGTTGACAAGAAAATGTTGTTATGCGACAAATGGAGTTACTGCTTTCTAGATTAGTAGGGCAGTATAGGAAAAAATACGTGAAAGTAACCAACACAACCAAAAAGTATATCAATGATTAAAGCTGTAATAGTAAAATAAAAGAATTTGGTTTCCTAACCAAGAATATACCAATGATTTAAATAATGGCTGTCAAACGACGCGTCGCTTGTGACTTCGCGACGTCAATAACTTTAAATTTGATTCTCTGCTAGTCAATATATTTAAAAAAAAAAACAGCTTATATAGCAATTAAACTTAATATAGCAGCAGTAGATTGATTTAGATGATTTTTAATTTAAATGTCAATGTAGCTTAGAATGTTCCGTAAAAACAGTGTCGATGTATATATGGAAGCCAATAAAAAGTGAGATATGATATGTGCAATATATAAGCCTGTGATGGGTATGTGTAAATATGTGTTGCTAATAGTAGATTAACTGAAATTTAGAAAAAATATGAATGATGTATGAATTTGGGAGCCAAAAAAAACTATAAATTGTATAAAAGTATAAATCTGTATTTTGTGTCACACTAGTTAACTTAAATTTTAAATATGTAATGTTTGTGGTTTGTGAGATTTGTACATTTGCAATATAATTTAATACTAGTACCTATATCAATAAATTATAATTTTATAATATAATTATAATGATAATTATCATTAAAACTTGATTATAATTCAGGTTTTGTAAGGAAAAATAGTCCAAGTAATACCTAGAAACTTTTAAATGTTATCATATAATAACACAAGAGGCTAAGGATAATTCGGGAAGAATTCAACTATTTATGAAGTTTTTTATCTAATTACGACAGGGGCAAAGGTCCTGGAGCAATTGTTTTTAGAGACAACAAACTTGAATAAAAAAAATTAAACTATTCCAAAATATTCAAAGACTAGCGTGTTATTCGGAAGGTTATTTTTTAACGTTTAAATAAAAACATATAAATATTTAACATGTAAAACTGAAATTTAAATTAACCTACTTAGCCTGATTGGAAAATTAACTAGCCTGGAAATCAGAGGGAAGTGTACTAGCTATTATAGGGATATTATTTATATTGGTATGTTTACAGGCATTTTCTTTGATTTGTTTTTTAATTTTATCCATAAAAGTGAAATAAAAAGTTTTTGATTATTTTTTAAGTTAAAGAAAAACTAACCACAGGTTGTTAATAAATAAAAAGAAAATACTATAAATAATTCTCACGAGGATAATTTTAGAAAATGAAAAAAGAAATGTAAATGTTAATAAAAACGTTAAAAAATAATTATTAAAATTTCGGACCAATACCTTGGTCTAAATTTTTAATTTAAATTAGGCTGTTTTTGTTTGCAAAACCTTAATTATAGACAAATAGGCATTATGGACATTTAAAGTAAATCAATTCGAAGATGTTTTAGTAATTTTACTGGCCCTCTATCTTGTACGACGAAAATTTTTAATTTATATTTAACACATATGCGTTTAGGGATTTTAATTAGCATATCATAACATGTTTAAAATATAAATCTAAACTGTTTTTTGTCGAAACTATGTTAAGCACCTATATACTGGTAAGTTAAAACATAATTAGTTTAATATGTAGTATATTATACTTTTCTGCAGCTTATTATTGTTATTATTATCTTTATTATTAGATTTTTAGATAAATAAGAAAAATATTTTTCATTATCTTGGTGTACCTATAAATTTTTAGTACATCTATAATACATCTTTTAAATTAATTATAAGGACCAGTATAATTACGTTTGGACTTTTGGAATTAAAATAAAATTACAAAAGATTAGTATATTCCGTTACCTCCTTGTAAGGGGGCACCATACTGAGAACTAGGTCCTCCCCCACCATTTCCATTACCATTGCCTCCCGCACTTGGAGCGCCATACGAAGTGCTAGGGGGTAAGTAACTTTGTCCTGGACTGCCGCCATTTCCTACAAATAAACATGATTAATGTTCAATATTGTTTTATCTTGGCAACCATATAATCCATCTATAAATTTGCCAGAAAAAATATTTTTGCGACAGATCTTCACTACTACAAAAAGTATAAATCCAAAGAATGAGCCAGATATGGTTTAAAATTGCATAAAATTTACATTTTTTATAGATGTAAGTATCGTAAAACGAATCCTCCAAACCGCTTGTGATTTAATTTCTTAAACTATTGCGTTAAAATCTAGTCTTATGAATATTTTTCTTTAATATAATGAGTTAAGTAACATACAGGGTTATTCAGTAATATGGTAATTTATTTTAAGGAGTAATTCCACAAAGGAAAATATGAAAAAAAATCCTATAAACACATCTAAAAAAGGGAGCTAACCAACTTTGAAAGCGGCTAAAAAAATCGGTTTTATTTAATAAAATAAAATAAAATAAAATTAAACCTTTTAGAGACAGCAACAATGTTTTGAAGGTGAACTAATCTTAATAAGGCTCATCTTCGTATGTTATTTTCATGTACTTGTTTAAATCAGGGGCTTAATAAATAGGGGGGCCTTATCACTTTTTTATCTCAAACTTTTTTCTGTGTAACTTTTTTTGTACTTTTATTATTTAAACATGATTTCTCAGGTCAGGTCATAAAAAGGTACTTTACTTCTAATACTGTAGGATTAACCGAAAAAATCATTTGAAAGGGAAATTTCACGTTTCGGGGACGAACAATTATTAAATACTAAAATGTTAGAAACCAAAATTTCACTGATTCCAGGTGAATTTAAATCAAAAACTAAGAAAAACAAACTCATATATAGTTAGTTCCAAAAATCAATCCTAAGGGAGCTGCGGTCTCCTAAAAATGCACAATTTTTAAAGGGCTATAGAAGTTTTAAAATCAATTTTCCGACCTGCATATAGAAACTTTTTTTAACGTATAATCAACCTGCATCATTGGAATATTCGTTGGTCCCTCAATACGTAAAATTTCACCTTCAAACTAATTTTTCTCAAAAATGGTTAATACTACAGTATTACAACAAATAAAAGTACAAGTACTTTTCTTTATGTATTTTGATCTGAGGAATCAGGTTCCTATTATAAAATTACAAAAAAGTTAAACAGAAAAAAGTTTGCGATAGAAAACTGATAAGGCTCTACCTCGGGCTCTACCTTTTCGCACGGCCAGGGGCGCCCCTTGTTAAAATAAGTACATAAAAATTACATATGAAGATGGGCATAATTAGAATTAGTTCACATGCAAAACCTCGTTGCAATATCTCGAAGGGTTCCTGAGTTATTAAATAACGACGCATTTTTTGACATATTATAAACATATTTTTTTCATATTTTCTAATGTAAAATGACCTCTTATAATTATAAATAAAAATAAGGGTTTTAAATGTATATACCGTTACCGTTTGGCGCTCCATACGTTGGTTTAGGTCTTCCATTTCCATTACCATTACTAGGAGGTCCATAAGTGGATCCAGGTCTGCCACCATTTCCATTGCCATAACCATTACCTTTAAACAAAACATGTTTTTTTTAGATATTATGGCTATTTTCACAAATTTAGGTTTATGTTAAGGTTTTAAACGTATGTTATAAATATATATATATATATATATATATATATATATATATATATATATATATATATATATATTTTTGCAGCCTCCGGTCAGGATCGCAGCAAAAACTACATCTAGTTAAAGGGAGACTATGACATTTTTAAAATGCTCTATACTCTAAACTGCCCTGCTGACAAATTGTCCTATCTGCAAATTAGATGTTTTGAGATTTGGCCAATTTTATTGTTTTTGTTCGCATTTTTTGAAAACATGTTTACATGGCGTTGGGTTCTACTTTATTTTAAATCAAAAATACGTGATATCATTTGAAAAAAAATATATTTTTTTGTCAAAAAATAAAATGTCATACTAAATGCATTTTTTCTATTTGAAAAAGTTAGGACAAAATGATCTAAAAAGTCCAATCAAATTTCTAAGATCTGTAAAATTGGTCCTAATCCTGACTTATTCGTCTAGTAAAGACAAGTTAATATAATTTAATTTAGAAAACACTGAAAATTTTCCACATAGAAGAAACATCTTAGGCAAATTTTTAGGATGTAGGTTTTAGATAGGACATTTCTTTTTAGTAGGCACATGGGGCTAGTGTAAAGCAATATAATGGTGTGATCTCAAAAAATGAATTTTTGTAGATAGGATAACTTGTCTTGGCAGGGCAGTAAAGTTGACTTTTTTATAATTTATATATGTATTGTGTCTGAAGGGTTAATTTAATATTAAAATTTTTGGTTTCAGTAATTAAAAACAAAATCAGCATGTGCATATACGGTGGTCTTTAATATTATCATATAACTTTTAAAATTGAAGCGTTAGGGATGCGCGGTTTTCGCTATCTTTCTGTCTACGGCAAAAAAAATCAGTATGCTTTCGACAATGCATTTTTTAAAAGATGTAAGTGCAAAATCAGTAATAGTCAATATTTACTTAAAAGTTTAAGAAAATGTAGAACTATTACTAGATTGTAAGGTAGGTACTGAAAAACATTAAAAAAGAAAAACAGAAGAGGAATGGGGAAAGGGAGAAACCCAGGACGTTGTCTATAGATTAACACTCGTTACCTTAAGTATTATTGTAACAACTTAGCCGAGTGTGTCAGATACGACAGGATCAGTCTTTGAAACTCAGACTCAACCAAGAGGAACGAAGAGATCTCCCCTGGGCCAATATCCTGAACTTAATTGAAAGGACAGGCAGGTTCAAGGAGGACTCAAATTAGTAAATGGCTGGGATTGCCTGGGGTGACAAAAAGGGCCAGAAATGGCCTAGTTGTCCGGCTTTGGCGAACTCAAAAATTTACTATTACTACTACATTATTGTAACAACCAGTGAATGTTAACTAAACTTTCGTGGGGTTTCATATAAGGGCTCTTTCTACCTTCAAATTTTAAAAATGTTTTGTTTAAAAAAAAAATTACACAGAAAGAAAAATAAATCATTGTGAAATTTTGTAGGTGTGTTTATTTATATTTAAAGAATACAAAACAATTTTTTTTAGATTTTTAAAGTGCCATTTTTTGCTATAAATTTATTTTGAAAAAAATATCAAAAAACGGAGGTCGCTATTATTCCGGGACTTTCAGAATCAATCTAAACAATTAGATGAAAATATAACATTGCAACGGTGTTCAGGTCTACTACAAGTACAAAACCTCACAATTATAAAACAAGGTTTAAAGAGGCAGCCCACATACAACAAAATAAAAGAATTTTCAGCAACTCCTCAGTAGAGATAGGAAGAGTATGGAAACATTAGATCATATATACATAGATATGGCATTAATGTTGATTTGTTTTATGTAGAACATTTACAAAGCCAATTGTAAACAAACCACTATAGCGGTGAGGTTGCGAGGAGGTGAAGTATAACATATTTGTAAACAAACCACTATAGCGGTGGGTGGTGACCAGAAGCGGGAAGGTGAAATCTACCTGGATATAGCAATGAAAACATTTCGGTTTGACTCTGATTTAAGGCGCATCTATGTATACAGAGAGGTCCAAAAGTCACCCCCCCTTTTAACTTTTGAACGAGTTTAGATATCGACTTCAAATTTAGAACTCTTAAATAAGACAACTTAAACTATCTTTAAGCATATATTTGATACTTTTAGCTATTAAAATGTGGACAGGGGGGCAAGGGGCGACATTTTTTTTAAATGGAAAGGTGGGTCGTGTGATACATTCTTTTAAAGCTTATAAAATTCTTCATTTAACTGTATATTTTTTATTTTTTTTAAACATTTTTTTTTGTTTAAAATAGGGTTGAAAATGGGCATTTTTGTCAAATTTTTTTAAAAAATCTATTTTTTTTTTAAAAATGCCTAATTTCATAATGAAAAAAAGTAAATTATACTTTTAAACTAATTTTAGTTGACATAAATAAAAATTAACAAAAAAAAAACTTAAAAATTTATTTTTTTAGCACAAAAAACTGAAAAATCAAAACCTTAAAAAACATGTTTAAAAAAATTAAAAATGTATGGTTATATAGAGAATTTTAAAGGCTTTAAAATGATGTATCACACGACCCCCCTTTCCATTTAAAAAAATGCCCCCCATGCCCCCTGCCCACATTTTAAGAGATAAAAGTATCAAAAATATGCTTAAAGATATCTTAAGTTTTCTTATTTAATATTTCTAAATTTGAAATCGACATCTCAACTCGTTCAAAAGTTAAGAGGGGGGGTGACTTTTGGACCGCACTGTATATTATCTAATATGGAAACATCTAATGAAAAAGATGGGAACACTTAAAACAGAAGGCTTAATGCATTAGAATTTTGACTATTATTAAAAATAAGTCTAAGATTTGATTTCTTTTTTTTTTTGTTTAATTCATATATTACCCAGTTAAATTGAATGTCAAATTATGGATATACAAATATTTTTTTAATAAATATTTAAAGAAGCAACATAGGTACTGATGTTTAAGTTTTTCAAAATCCCTCACATTTTTGTAAACAAATATTTTAATAAGAATAAATAATTTTGTAAAATATTTACCTTGTCTTGGAGGTCCGTATGAAGAACTAGGTCTTCCACCATTTCCATTTCCATTACCTTAAAAATATTTAAAAATTAACTAAATATAATATTTTTAAATTTAAATTAAAAAGATGTGAACCAGAAAATTTTAGAAAAGAAATTTAAATATAAAGGATAGGAAGCCTTTTAATGGGAAATTGATATTAAAATTTAAAATTTAATTTAAATCGGTTAATATATTTTTCATAAGAACCAATATGTATACTTGGGTAAAATATTGGAGTTTACCTAATAATTATGACTTATTTTCTGGGAAATGGATTTATTTTATTTATAACTTAATTAAAATTAATGGATAGCTCCTATACTTCCCTGTTAAAGTAAAGGGAAGTAAGTGACATTATCGCATAGCGGCGTTTTCATGTCAACCCTGATGTAATATTTTGAAAACGCTGCTATTTACCAATGTCACTTACAGCCCTTTACTTTATCAGCGCAGTAAAGTAAAAGCACATAGCTTATTTGGGGCCCTCCATGACTGTAAAATACATTAAATAAATGACCCACATAACTTTTGGACGGGATAAGATATAAACTTAAAATTTAAAATATATTTATTTAGCACACAACTGCAACTATCAACTGCAATATTTTTTTATTTTTAATTTAATAAAGCGTCATCAGAGGGGCATTGAGGGAAAAATAGAAACGTAGGTTATGTGATATATCATTTTAAAGAGTTTGAAGTTCTCCGTTTAGCTGTATAACTAGTTATTTAAAAAAAATATATAGATTTTCTTCCAAATTATTAAAACTTTCAATATTTTGTGCATTAAATTAAAATTTTTAAATGATAATGATAAGTAACACTGGCCTGCGAATGTTCGGTCATAAAAACCTGTTTTACATTTAATAAGTGTTTTTAGTATTTCTTGGGGTGCTGATTACGAATATTAGACTTATTTTTTTTTGTGGTGTAGTTATGCATAAAAGACGATTAAAAAATAGAAAAACTACAAAATAATTATGATATTACTTATACTTATAATATTATTATATATTATACACTTTAAATATGTTTATTATCACAAAGTGATTTTGTGTAAAAAAAGTGCATTTTTTAAATTAAAAAAGGGTTTAAGGTAAAAAGGCTACCACCTACATACTTTATTTATATTCTACGTTTCTGGAGAAAAAATTAAATTAAATTTCTTTAAAAAAATTGTATGTAGCTTTTAGCTTGAATTACGTAAGAAGTAATGAAGTGGAATTAGATAATTGTTTTTTGAAAGATATTGACAATTTCAACAATTTTGAAGAAATACAAACTCCAAAAAAAGTTTAAAAATAAATATTTACTTAGTTAAATAGAAAATTATAAGCTTTTTAAAATGACTTATCCCAAGATCTAGGGTGCTATTTTAAATATTGCCCCCACTGCTCCCCTGGCGACCTTACCAAGTTTTTTTTTTAAATATTGCATTGATAGTTTTTGTTGTGTGATATAAATATACTAAATTTAAAGTGTATATCTCATCCCGTTGTAAGGTTACGGGGGGTGTACCATTTAAAAGAATAACCTTGTGTGTTTATGAATTTTACACGACATGGTATACAAGAGACATTAAAAAAAATAAAATTGTGCCATAAAAAATTTAATTTAATGCTTCTCAAATTTTTGAATGAATTGTGGCGAAACCTAATTTATTTACTGTTAGTACTTTCTCAAGGAAAGTCTTGGGTTAGTAAAAAAAATTAGAAAAAATTATATTGCTTTTTTACGTCCCTGGACGTTTTATATCCAAAAAATATGACTTCCGTAAAAAAAATTCTAAATAGTCGGTACGTCGGTCTGTGTCCTGGAAATTTGTGACCACGATAACTCAAGAACGCTTCGGGTTAAAGACATTAAATTTTGATAGTAAGTTGATTATCCAAAGTTCTGGGTTCGGATTGTTTTTGGTAAAAATCGGCTTGGGGTAAGGGGGTAAAATGGGATAAAAACATTTTTTTTTCAAAAATATTATTTTTTTCAATTTATTTTTTCGTTTTACGAAAAAAAATACTTAATTTAATTTTTTTTTGAAAATTTTTATTGACTTTTTTTAAAATTTTTATCATTAAATGATAAAAATTATTTTTTTTGATTTTAATGAACTTACACTGTAAAAAGTGATAGCAAATTTAAAGCAGTTATCCTTGTGAGGAAATACTGAATAATACTATCTCATAAGCAAATTTACAAAAAACTGTAATAATTCTTAATTTTTCCTGTTATTTGTAAATTTTAAGTTAAACCACTGGTTAGGTTGTAATATCCCTTGGAAAATACAGAAAGTTCATGTAACAATAGGTCGAATTCACAGTAACATTAAAAAACACAAAACAACTGTAAAAAAAGCTGCAAAAACACGACGGCAGCTTTAAATTTACTTTAAAAATTAAGGTATTTTTACAATCGATTTTTAAAAATACAGTAAGCCTTTAAATTAAGTATACCAATTGCTGACAATAAATCGTCTACAATAAAGTTAAAATTAAAAAATGGATAATTTTAGGGTATCACTCCTATAAATGTTTATTTAGGTCAAAAACCAATCCTCATTTTTTTTTTCAGATTTAAAAAAAAAAATATTTAGAGGTCGCTTTTTTATTATTATTTAAATATAAAAACGTTGAAATTAGACGATTTTAGGAAGGGAAATTATTTTTGAATAATAAGAGAATATTAAAAAAATTTACCCTTTTACATTAAAAAATGGTTTTACCAGGGTAAAAACATTGTAAAATTGACGTATGAACCTTATTTACAT
Organism: Brachypterus glaber; assembly: GCA_958510825.1. Classification (NCBI taxonomy): domain Eukaryota; kingdom Metazoa; phylum Arthropoda; class Insecta; order Coleoptera; family Kateretidae; genus Brachypterus; species Brachypterus glaber. The sequence goes on along the minus strand of OY294045.1, from coordinate 73,776,532 downwards.
ATGATCCAAAAAATTGTTACTTAGAAATTTTTCTCATGGGTAATTTTTTTTACACATTCATTGATAAGTACCAATTAACGCCCCATATTAATTTTTTAAGAAAAAGAACAGGATGTCCAAATCCCATAAAATGTAAAAAAAAACACTTTATTTCGATAAAAGATCATCTCTGGCCAAAAAGCATAATAATATGTACAAATTGCTTTGAAATATGTTTATTTTTATAACTGGGTGTTGCGATTTTTTTTCAGATTTTTAAAAATAAATATCCTACACTTTTTTTGAAAAAAAAAACTCTATATAATGTGTTTTATTATCATATAACACACTACAAGGCATTTTAAAAACATTTTTTATTTGCTACAAAATTGATATTTTATTGCAATTTAATGCATTTTTTTTAACTTATATCTCAATATTTAATTATTTTTTGGATACCCTGTACTTTTTTTCGAAAAAGTAAATATAAACCTTAAATTCCGACATATTGAAGAATAAATAAAGAAAATAAATCTGGGAAAAATTCTAAGTGCATTTTTTTCTAGCCTTTATTAACCTCATGGGTCAATTTTTAGCATTATTATTTATTTAAAAAAAATCCGTTTTATTTTTGTAGGGGGGCATAAAAATTGAGAATATTCCTTTATTATCCAGGAACACTTTTTTGTTTCATAAACGCCTAATATCAAAGTGTGTATATCCTTAAAAAAAACTTTACATGATTTTATATTTAAAAAAGCGCCGGGCGGGACCTTTTAAAAAAATCTAAAAAAAATTAGGGTTGTTTTTTCACTTAAAGGAACAATTTTGAGGGATAGGACCCAAACAATTCCGTAGGTCCTAGGCACCCTACCAGGCATAGGTATAGGGAAAAGTATTATTTTGTTGGACGCAGTTTTTTGTTTTTTTTTTTGGGATAAAGTTCGGCTCAGAATCTTATTTTTGTATTTTTTTACGACAACAGGGTTTCATAAAACATTTTTTTTTTAATACTGTGTTTTATATTAGCAAAGCCGCACCATACTGTGTTACAGGTCAAACAACTTCCAGGCGCCGTAATTACCCGCTAACCTAATCACCTTTTCTTATGAAAGATATTATCTTCGATTAATCAACTCCTACACAATGTTTCAGCTCGTGCTTTACATAATTATTAATTTGATTTGAATTACCTTGTGATGGTGGTCCGTAAGAGGCTGCAGGTCTTCCACCGTTTCCATTTCCATTACCTTGAAGAAGATTAATTTTAATGGAATTAGTTATTAACGTGTATTTATGACAATAATTTAATAATAGGGTTATTGGCATTTCGGACGCAATATTTAAGATAAGAGTAACCTAGATAAATAAAATTCTTCGACAACCATGCTCTACCAAATGAGCTACTATGAAAATTAAAGGATTCATTAATTAATAACACAGGCCAACAAATTTTTAACTTTTGAAAGTTGATTTTGATCTGACATCCGATTTTGTGAAATTTATCTGATTTCGAATATAACTTCCGTTTTTATAAATCACGTAAGGGTTTTGAACAACCCTACAGGAAAAAAACAGTGACGAAATTCTGAATTTTTGCATACTACTATTTTTGATACCGCTAATTTTGAATGTGATAACGAAAAATTAAAAAAAAATCCGCACCATTTGGATGTTGGGATGTCCATAATTTTATCTTTGTTTCGATATTTATAAAAATGTATCAAATGGCTTTTTATGATGTTTGGTTTGGATGTTATACAATTAAATAAATCTAAAAAATAGAAAACTACTAAAATATTAGAAAGTTTGGATGTCCAAAATTTTATTTTTGTTTCGATATTTATAAAAATGTGTCAAATGGCTTTTTATGATGTTTGGTTTGGATGTTATACAATTACATAAATCTAAACAATAGAAAACTACTAAAATATTAGAAAGTTTAATTCATTTTTGGCGAAATTATGCACAAATTTAACCTAAATTTAATTTTTTACGCAAGATAGCAAACATTCGCAAAAAAATGTATTGACATTATTTAGAGGATATAAGGTTCATAAGTATTCAATATTCGACTCTTTATAATTTTTTCACTTTTTCTGGGATTTTTTACCTGTGGGCGTCGTTCGTCTTTTATTCTCCTGAATTAAAAGCTTAAGTCCAAACTAATTTCATAATATACTATTTTCACACCAAGAAATTTATAAAACAAAGCTTATACGAAAAGAGTGGCATAAAAATTCGAAGAACTACTATCTTTAAATTAAATTGTAACTATTATTAGACAATAATATTACCTTGAAGAAAATTAATGGCGATAAAACTAAATTGTAACAAAAACAAAGTAGGTATATGTAAACCTCTCGCAAGATGCACTTAAAATGCAACATTTAAAACGTATTTTTCTTACCGCTTAATGAAGTGGTCAGAAATAATGTCAAGGTACTTAGAAGACTCGTCTCACCAAATAAAAACACTATCTTCCACATATACAGGGCAACTATACTAAAACTTAGCCTTAAACTCAGTCAAATTTTAACTTCTTTTTTATTAACCTCTTCAGGGATATGGGCACATATGTGTACGTTTAAAAATATATTCCGCAAAACTAATTTCACAGAATTTCCTATTACTCAGTAGCTATAGCTGTTGCCATTTGCTTTGTTTCCAATCCCAAGCGACATCCAATGACCAAGATTCGCACATCTTCACTTGTTTAGTTGTTTTGACAATAAAAAGCATTTTTAACTTTTGCTACTAAATTAAATTCAACAAACAATTCGTCCCTGAAAAGGTTTAACTTTTCACTCCAATTTTACCCCTTGCAGTAACATACAGCTACTACCGTTCAAAGTCTTCAGATTAGGATGTGTCTACTGCTAGAAATAAGTGGCGAGCAAATATCGTTACATAAATATACATAATACATAATACACACATACTATATTATATTTATTATATCTAATAGATTAGCTGAAATATTAAAAGTGTCACTGTATTAATAGTTATTTTCTAACTAGTGTATTAAGTAGCATTTTATCCACGCAAACGAGGCCGTCAGGCCGAGTGGGCTGATATTATTAAGTGGATAAAATCACTTAATACAAGAGTTGAGAATTTAATTTTATCCAACACCTTTTATTTTTAAATAAAAATTTATAATTTTGCAAAAAAAAATATGTCAAAAATATTAAGATTAAGTTTTCTTAATACTAAAATAATAGGTAGCCTAAGTATGCTTATTAAAAATAAACAATTGCTAGTTTTACATTTCTTACAAACGTCAAAATGGACCCGGTGATGACAGAATTTTTAATAAAAACAGTATTTTATTCAAAAACTAAAGAATAATTTGGGGTTTTCTTTAATTTTTATGGTTTAGTTAACGTGCTTCTATTTATAGAATAGTTATAATACTTAATTAATAGAGTATGTAACTAATTTTGGGTGAGATCAAAAGCTGTACGTAAAAGAGTGGGTGAAAAATTTTTTAGTCACTAGTGGAAAAAACTCACTTTTGACATTTAAAATAGTGCTCAAAACAAGTGTTTCTGTGAAGGTGTTGGGTAAAAGTAATTATTTAAAAGTATTTTGTAAATAATTTTCGTATTTTTAATAAATTCTAAAAGATCCATTTTTTAAAGATTTTTTTCATTTTTATATTATAAAATTGCTTACATTAGAACGCTTGAAGAAAAATGAGCATATTTTACACAGAGTAAAAGTGCAATTTTTGTCTTGTCTGCTGTTGGCAGACTCGCTACGCTAGTAATAATAATCTTCAAAGCCCAATAACCACATTTTCCTCAGTTTAAAAAATTAAGACCGGTAAGTATAAGTCCTTTAAATAATTTTACACAATATTTTTCAGTCCAATTTATCGACGAAATTTATATCAGCGTTCATACTAACAATATTAGTGTCCAAAATTGTTTTTGGTTTTTTTGGTGGACAGAAATAAACACGTGGTCAGAAATATTGTTAAATGATTGGTTGATAAAAACATTAAAAATAATCCGAGAAATCGCCTTGAACTAATTGATAAGGAAGTGACTTTGGACTTTGACAACAGAAAAAGTACTGTCAAAATGGAAAAAGAAAAGCATTCTTGCTTCATAATATATTCTTTCTATTTTGGGACTCTTATAAGCTCATAATCACACGCACTTTGCGTGCCCATAAGAGGTCTGTACTTTTTTTTCTTTTGGGATGGCAACTGACAAAGGACTATCGCTTGACGTTTTCTGTGCAAATGTCACCGTCGCTTTAAAGTTTAATTTTATACAAAATTTTGTGTTAAGGTTACTTTTTACCGTGTTAAAATTGTGCTTGGTTACTTGCAGTGAAAATGAGAATACATGACTATAAAATATATCAAAATGTAATTTGTTCAAAACAAAAATCCCTAAATCAGTCATCAATTTAAATGTTTTTTAACATTTTGGAACAAAATATAAAAAAATGTATAAAGCACTCGTTTTATAACACGTTTTAGGCGACTAGTACTTTAGAAAACTCGGCTCGTTTTTCAAACTTGTCATTGTGCGCTAAAAACGTATGTTATAAAACTAGTACTTTAGTATACTATAAAAACACTAATGTAATGTAATGTAAACATTAATTAACCCAAATGTATGCTTAAAACACTCCCAAATTATATGCATGTTTTTTTTTTTTACTCTGACACTATATGTTTATGTTTGCATATATTCGGTTTTATATAAGTGACAAATGTCTATTGCTTTTTGACATGAATAAAGTGAATGTGTATCTGAATATTTAGTATTAGTTTATTATTCAACGAGCTTATAATAATTGCTTTTAATGAGGGTGAATTTTTGTGACACGAGCCGCTAGAAGAGTGGCGAAATCACCCGAATAACTAATAGCTATTATACGAGGGTAGAATACAACAGTTTATCCATGGGCTTTTTTTTAAACGGTTTATTTTTACAGACCCGTGGTTTATAGGCCTGTTAATCACGGCCATGAATAAACAGTTTTCAAACGTACTTTTTAAGAATAGAAATTTAGACAAAACTGCCCATATACATGTATATATATATAATACAAAATATATTACTTACTGGGAGGCAAATATTGATTTCTAGGAGATGCTCCGTTACCATTCCTTGCGTAACCGTTTCCATTTCCATTAGATGGAGCCCCATATGATGTACTTGGAGGGGCGCCATATGAGGGACTTGGCGGTCTTCCATTACCATTGGAGGGAGCTCCATACGTTGAGCTTGGAGGGGCACCATATGAAGTACTTGGTCTTTTTCCATTACCGTTTCCGTTGCTGTATCCATTTCCATTACCATTTGAAGGAGCTCCATAAGTTGAGCTTGGTGGAGCACCGTACGAAGAGCTTGGAGGTTTTCCATTACCGTTTCCATTACCGTTTCCATTACTGTATCCATTTCCATTACCATTTGAAGGAGCTCCATACGTTGAACTTGGTGGAGCACCGTACGAAGAGCTTGGTGGTCTTCCATTACCATTACCATTGGAAGGAGCTCCATAAGTTGAACTTGGAGGAGCACCGTACGAAGAACTTGGAGGTTTTCCATTACCGTTTCCATTACCGTTCCCATTACCGTTTCCATTACTATATCCATTTCCATTACCATTTGAAGGAGCTCCATAAGTTGAGCTTGGTGGAGCACCGTACGAAGAGCTTGGAGGTTTACCATTGCCATTTCCATTACTGTATCCATTTCCATTGCCATTGGAAGGAGCACCATACGTTGAACTGGGTGGAGCACCATACGAAGAGCTTGGTGTTCTTCCATTACCGTTTCCATTACTGTATCCATTTCCATTGGAAGGAGCTCCATACGTTGAACTTGGTGGGGCACCGTATGAAGAACTTGGAGGTTTTCCATTACCGTTTCCATTTCTGTATCCATTTCCATTTCCATTGGAAGGAGCTCCATACGTTGAACTGGGTGGAGCACCGTAAGATGAACTTGGAGGTTTTCCATTACCGTTTCCATTACTGTATCCATTTCCATTGCCATTGGAAGGAGCTCCATAAGATGAACTTGGTGGAGCACCATATGATGAGCTTGGAGGTGCCCCATTACCATTGCCATTGGAAGGAGCTCCATAAGTGGAACTTGGTGGAGCCCCGTACGATGGACTTGGAGGTGCTCCATTGCCATTAGAAGGAGCTCCATACGTTGAACTTGGCGGCGAACCATTAGGAGGTAAATAACTTGATCCTGGTACTCTATCACTATCAACATCTATTTCTCCTCCATTTCCGTTACTGTACCCACCGTTTCCGCCGTTTGATGGAGCACCATATTCTGGCTGTGGCTCAGAATAACCATTACCGTTACCGTTTACCGGAGCGCCGTATTCCGGCTCAGGTTGCGAGTAACCATTACCACCATTACCACCACTGTATCCGTTACCGTTACCATTACTATAACCGTTACCGTTACCATTTCCGTTACTGTAACCGTTACCATTTCCTATAGGTGTGCCAGGTGTGTAGCCAGGAGGACCGTATTTTGGACTTGGCACTCCATCTGTAATAGCAAGTCAAACTTATTATTAGGAATAAAAATAAAGTTTAGTGCCTTATAGACGGCAAACTATTAAAATCTATAAAGAAATTGCACTGCACAATGTTCACAATCAATGAGAAAATACCTACCAAAATGTCATATAGCTGCTATTTCAGGCTTTTTGCGATCATCAGTGAGCATATATTGGTATGGTCTGCCAAATTTTTTTAAAAAGCATTAATAGGTTTTATCAAGGTGGGCATTGAAATCGTACATTTTACAACATAGTTTGATTAAGTTTGACAGGTAAGAATTAATTTTTAAGTAAGGTTATTTATTTGTCAAATTTAAAACATATGAAAGCAAAAACACAGTATCTACTTTTGATTTTTTTTTATAAAAATTAAAATTAGTAGAATAAAATTTATCGGAAAAATAAAACAACCTAATTTACATAACTTTTCTAATTATAAAGCATTATAAGAATAACACAACTCTACAAAATAGGCTCAACTTTTTGCTCCGGGAAACGGAAAGTTCGACCTTATAGAGTTTTTTCTCCTGAGTCCGAATCTGCTTTCAGGATTTTTCCATCACGTCACAATTTTGCGCAAAAGTCGTTTATAAACCAAATATGCGCTAAATTCGTCTTTTTGGAAAGGCTCTATTTTTGTTATACTGGCAGATATTTACATAACCATCAAATCAATTTATAGCTTCAACCTTAAACTATGCTTACATAAAATAAAAAATATGAAAACTTTTAAAATATACACGTAAGATCAGTTTTTTAAGCCCCTTATTTTATCCAAAATCAATGAACTCAACTTTTGTACATGACTGTTCACGTCACTAAGACATCAAAATTGATATGAAAATTTGCAAAATTTATAATTTTTAATTAAAATTAGTTTAAATGGTTATTTGCATAAACGAAATGTGTTTTTTAGCGTAGATTTTCATGAGGAATTGAAATATTTACTCAGATTTTTTCCATCACGTGCAAACCGTGATTTAAAATTTCCTGCTTTTGCACCATTTTCCGTTTCGGTAGTTTTTTAAGCAACACATTTAAGCGCTATATTAATATATTCATTTTGATTAATGCAGTTTTTTTTTGCGGAATTTAAATATGCAATTAGGTTTTTTCTAACACGTCACAATTTTGCGCAAAAAGCACATAGGTTTCAAAGTTTCGTAGAAATGCCGTCTGTTGCAAGTAAATTAGGTCTTTTGATAAAAATCTGCACGTGATGGAAAAAATCTGAGTAAATATTTCAATTCCTCATGGAAATCTACGCTAAAAAACACATTTCGTTTATGCAAATAACCATTTAAACTAATTTTAATTAAAAATAATATATTTTGCAAATTTTCATATCAATTTTGATGTCTTAGTGACGTGAACAGTCATGTACAAAAGTTGAGTTCATTGATTTTGGATAAAATAAGGGGCTTAAAAAAACTGATCTTACGTGTATATTTTAAAAGTTTTCATATTTTTTATTTAATATATGCAAGGTTTAAGGTTAAAACTATAATTCTATATGATGGTTATATAGAAATCTGTTAGGATAACAAAAATAGAGCCTTTCCAAAATGACGAATTTAGCGCATATTTGGTTTATAAACGTCTTTTGCACAAAATTGTGGCGTGATGGAAAAATTCTGAAAGCAGATTCGGATTCGGGAGAAAAAACTCTATAAGGTCCAACTTACCGTTTCGCAGAGCATAAAGTGTGTTGCATTGTGTAATTTAAACCCGACTTTTAAAATCTCTTGTCAAAATGATATGATGTTGTAAAATTTACGATTTCAATGCCTCCTTTAATAAAACCTATTAATACTTTTAAAAAAATTTCGGCATTGGTGGCTTTCGCACCGACTGTTTAAAATTTAAAATACTAGTATTAAAAATAAGTATAACTATATCGAGAGCGTACAAATTGGTGGCGCCATATAATGTTTGCTCAAAAGTACTACACATTATATGTTGGCAGACCTGTAATCTGATAAGAATTATCTATATCTAGATACACAGGCGGACATAAATTTTTGTCTCGAAGCCAGCAGCTATGGTCTGTTTCATTAAGAGAGTAAATTAAAAATCGCACAGTAAATATTTTTACAACAGGTTTGAAAAGTATATGTTTGTGTATAGAATATAGTTATGTTTTATAAAATGAACTACGCAGTATATTCGCACATCCACTATTCGTATCTGTTTTTAAAATATTCACTGTGCGATTTGTAATTTACTCTGTTGCTTGATGAAACAGACCATAGTACCGACACGGCAAATCAAATTATAAAAAGCGTGAAATAGCACCTACATGACATTTTGGTAGGGATTTTCTCATTAATTGTGAAAATTCTGTAGTAGAGCAGTGCAATTTCTTTATAGACTTACTATTAGGTTTAGAGTCCCTACTGGATGTTTTAGCTTTTAGGTACTCTTCTGTTATATAACCAAAAGATTTGTAACAATTTATTGTATAATGAAATTATGTGTGAAAATTCTTTTCGAAGATATATGGAAGTCAGCGTGTAATTTTGAAATGTTTACAAATTTACAACAATACAAAATAAATAACTAATAATTATTGTAATTACAAATTAAACCAGAATATGCCTTTCCCTTTCATAAAAATATTATATTATATGCTTTTAAAAGTAACAAAATAAATTCCTAAAAATTAAAGTAGTTAGTAATTACCCGATCTTTAATCATAGCTCTGTATTTTTTTTCTTATATTTGAATCTAGAATTTTTTGTGATGCAAAATTTAATTATTTAAAAGTAACACGGTAATACGGGGCATTAAAAACTGTAAAAACATAGGTTCAGAACAATTTTTAATTTTTTATACATTTTTATAGTCTCTCAATTATTAATTTATTTAAAAATATAATATAATAATATTGTCTAGGGGGTAAGAAAATAGTTTTTTGAAAAAAAAAATAATAGTGTGAGGGGGACTTTTAAATAAACTTTGTTTCGCAAACTTGGATGTTAGTAAATATGACAGCTTGTGACACAGGGGGGAGGGGGTATTTTTTTTTGAAAATTTATGGACAGCCCTTTAACCGCGGTTACCATGTTACCATGTTACCATGTTACCATGATAAGATTTATAGATCCACCCTTGCTCGTTTGGATCTATAAATCAGTTTAAGTTTACCTTGCTCTCTTTTGTTTGTTTTCTTACATTAGACTTTAGGAGTTAAAATTAGTTAGGTTTCGATTATTTGAATTGTTGTTATTTCATCCAAATTAAAACGATAAAAAAGTGGAAAGTCAAAAAAATATATACAGATATAAAAACTAATGAAAACAAGTCTAATAAAACGGAAAATATGACACTAGGTATGTTCGTTGGTTCTTCTACTTTTGCACTTTACAGTTGAACATAGTTCTTTGTCATAATTAGGAATTAAAGAACAAATATGATACTTATTTTGTTGCGTGAAAAGTGTACGTCAGTGCAAGAAAGTGCAAAGAACAAACCCACACCGATAAAAAGGATTTATTTGGATATGGCCAATTAAATTAGTTGTTTGTGGGTAACAAATTTTATTTGATTCATAGTTCACGTAAACAAATATTTAAATTTCGAAATGATTTATTAATGGGAACAAAATAGTTTATTTGACACAAATAAAATTTATTTGTTACAACCAAATAATTCAATTGGCCATATTCAACCAAATATTTTGTTGACACAGATAAACTGTTTTATCAGTTTACTTTCTCTCTAAATTGTATAGGAGAAATTTAATAAATTAAAAATAATACGGCTCATAAAAGAAATGTCAGTTACTCTTACTCTGATAAAAAGGATTTATTTGGATATAGACAATTAAATTATTTGGTTGTAACTAATTTTAATAGAGTCAAAAAAATATTTAGTTCAAACAAAAAATATTTAATTTGATAGAAATATAATTTATTTGTCGCAACCAAATAATTCAATTGGCGATATCCAAACCAAATATTTTGTTGACAAAAAATAAACTGTTTTTTTATCATTTTATCAGTGATGCAGATTATATTTTTGGGCGCTCAACAATAAACAATGAAAAAGCTCTCTGACCCAAAAGGAGTTCGCTCCCTTCCTCCCGTTTCCGTTCAGTCAAATTTAGTTAAATTTTGGATATAATAGCTCTTGACTTTCTGATTAATAGTTTTTGCGGACATAACAATATTTTACACACTCATAAAACAGTTTATTTGTGTGTATAAAATATTTGGTTGGATATGGCCAATTAAATTATTTGGTTGTGACAAATAATTTATTTTTTTGCCATTAATAAATTATTTTGAAATTAAAATATTTATTTACATGAACTAAATATTTATTTGACTCAAATAAAATTTGATACAACCAAATAATTTAATTGGCCATATCCAAATAAATCAAAATTATCTTTTTATCAGTGCAATTTAAGAAAACTAGAAAACTTTGAAAATGTTGGTCTAGCTCGTCCAATATTTTTTATTTTTTTACTGTAAAATTCGTTTTAAGCACAATAAAGTACGTAAGAAAAATTTAGTATGATTAAGAGTAACCTACTATTTTTTTGTGACCTTGTTTATTTATTTACTTACTTCCATTTCCATTTGGTGGTAAATATGAACTAACTGGTGGTTCAGCTCTCAATAGTACAGAATATATTAATAATAAAAAAGTCAAAGCCTGAAACAAGAAAAATTATTAATTAAATTTTGTAAATTAATTTTAATTAGGAATTGAAAACAAAATTATACAATAAATTTAGATGAATATTTTTCTATTTGAAATGAAAATTAATTTTATCTGAATATATATTTTTTAATATTAAATAGCAGTTCTGCTCTGGCTAACAAGAATGCCATACCCTGCTAGATATAGTGTAGCGCCGAGATTTTTCATTTTAAAATTTATTCTCTTTTTGTTTTCTTTTAATATTAAAAAAACATGTTTTGTTCGTTTCATCCTTTTCTGCGTACTTTAAAAATTTAAAAGAGATTTAAATTAGATTTAGTAAACACTAAAAAATCCAAGAATTTAACCAATAAAATGAAATGTGATAAATAAATCTGACATTTTATTGGTCAAATTCTTTGTTTGGTGTTAATATTGGGTAAACCAACCCATAATATTATTACTTTTGGCGTTCTTTGTTAATTTGAGGAACTTGCTTCTTCTTAAATTTACACGCTATAGGACAACTGGCTCATTTATCATAAATGATGAAACTCAAACTACTTAATTGTCAGTTACATATTATGTCGACGGATAATTCTAAAATCAGGATATTCCTGAAATTTCTGGGAAGCACAGGGTCTGCAGGTAAACGCTGCAATTTAATTTAATTTAATTTATTTATTTAAGGTCGATTCAGGCATAATTATCACTAACTACACTAAACTGAATTAATAAATTAAGAAATTAACAAAATTAAGAAACATAGCCTCAAATTTTATAATAAATTTTCCGTGGTATGCAAGAATAAGGTAACTGCTAAATAGAAAATAGGCATGTGTAAATATGACTGAATAAGTAAAAAAAAACAATTATCTATTGCGTATGACGATTATTACTATATTTGATGTTGTTGGGTCTAAAAATCGTGTTTTAAAGTCCAAACCTACTTATCTCCAAAAGTACCTTTTATTTTCTTATGTAACTACTATGTTTTTCCTTAACCCTGAAAATGTACCAATTTTTAAAATACAGAGGTGTCGCCATCTTCATTTTTATTTTGATAATTGGATAACGATTGTTTATAAAATGTTGCACTAAAGTTTGTGTATTTCAGAAATTATTTTTCTATGGTTTATTTAAGGTTCTATTATTATTTTATGCTATATTTTTTCTTTTATTTTAATTGTTGCACACCACGGAAAATGTATTATAGAATTTGAGGTTATGTTTCTTAATTTTCTTAATTTCTTAATTTCTTAATTCAGTTTAGTGTAGTTAGTGATAATTATGCCTGAATCGACCTTTAGGTAGCAAATGCTAATAAAGTTTACAATTGGTTTACATTCTATCACAGTAATTATCACAAATTGTTTTTAACATACATAAAAAGAAGTTTTTTAAAATTATTAAAATTATCACATGATTTTAGTTCCTGAGGTAGATTATTAAATTTAACAAGACCATTAATAAACAAAGATTGGTTTAGGTGACTACGAACAGAAGTGAACAAAAAAGTCGTTTCTACTTCTTGTATTGAAATTGTGTACATCACAAAAATAAGTCTCTTTGAGAGGTATGCTGGAAGAATGTTATTTTTCATTTTAAAAATTAATTCAAAAGTTTTAAATGCTATTTTTGTTTTACAGATAACATTTCTTGAAGATCTAACATATAAAGTATTGGTGTAAATCTTTAAACTTAAATTTTCACCTATTCTAGCAAGTAGAAAAACTTTTTTTAGAGATTTTATTACATAGATAGTTACAATACTGCAAAAAACTTAAAGTATTATCTAAAATTACTACATTGTTAATTTTTAAATCTAAGTTTTCAAAATTAAGTTTTGCTAAATTATACTTGCTACCAATTACCATGTACTTGAATTTTTTTATGTTAAAACTTAGTTTGTTGTCACACAACCACTCAAAAATATATTTTAAGTCCTCATTCATTAGTTTAAACAATAAAGCTAGATTATAACCACAAAATATAATTTTGAATCAATGGTTAAAATATGTCAGAGTGTTTTTAACTATTTTAGAAATCACATGGATTTCCTAGAAAAACGAAACTAAGAAACTAAGTTTCCCTTTTTACCTAACTACCGTAGTTATTGTTCCCGTTTTTTATTAATACGATATATAACTCCCGTGTATTTTTCGTCGGTATATACGAGTATTTATTAATCGGAAGTTATAAATCTATCAGTGTTAATAATCGGGATTTAGGTATGATAAAAGGCCATATAAAAATTGAAAATTTATACAATTTATGTTGTATGTATGTATAATATACATGCCATCCTTAGGCAAAGGGTAAGTTTTTTTTTTAATGTTGGAAATATTTTCGGTACAAATTTTGTTTATTATGTGTAAACGTCCTGGATTTACTGGATATTAAAAAATGCTTTATTTATAACTAGGGTAGATGTTTATCGTGAAAACGTGTTTTCCTGAGTACGTTGTATTTTTATTAGTAAGGACAGAAATTTTGAATTTTAAACAAAATTATAAAAATATTAATTTATTATTCCATCGGTCTATTTTCTAATCATCGTACAGAGTGATATTGGTAGACTCACCGTTTCGGGCTGCTGGCCCTCTTCAGTACCAAGAGTCAACTCTGCACGCTGATTAAGAAAACGTTTTTAGACTTTACTCGCAAAAGGAATATAGCCATTAGATTGATGTAGATTTGTGCGCCATCTATTTCTAGATGTAGACAACTACTCATACCTCTCCTAATCGGGAGACTTTGAATGGTAGCAAGTTGAAGACTTGTGTGTCTCAAGCACATAGTACCACTAACGGGTGGTTAGACGTAAAATTAGTAAGGAAAGAAATTTTTAATTTTAAACAAAATTATAAAAATATTAATTTATTATTCCATCAATGTATTTTCTAATCATCGTACAGAGTGATATTGGTAGACTGACAGTTTCGGGCTGCTGGCCCTCTTCAGTACCAAGAGTCAACTCTGCACGCTGATTAAGAAAACGTTTTTAGACTTAACTCGCAAAAGGAATATAGCCATTAGATTGATGTAGATTTGTGCGCCATCTATTTCTAGATGTAGACAACTACTCATACCTCTCCTAATCTGGTACTGAAGAGGGTGACACAAAATGTTACTTCCACTTAATTGCATTTTTTTTTTGAAAACGATTGATCCTACAGCCTTACACTATACGAATTTTTTTATGTATTTTTGCTCAAGGAATCTATGTTTTTTACGAAAAATCCAAAAAAATACACATAAAAAAGTTTGGGGCAAAAATGTGTTAAGCGTCACATATTTTGTCCGTCTAGGCACGCCTCTGGATAAATTCAAAAAAATAAATTAACATAAAATTATTGTCCTTATTAATACTAGTATACGTGCAAAAGCTCGTCACTCTATCTTAAAGGGTACCAAAGTTATTAATTAAAAACCTTTTTATATAACAAATTTAAAGGGCCGTAGCCCCCTTAGGGCTTATTTCCGGACCAACATTTATAGGAACTTTTTTGATATTTTTGGATGTAGAACCACCACTTAAATTTAACTGCTGAATTTTACCCACAAGGGTCTTTATAAGAGAAAAGAAAAAAGTATTTATTTATGTTGTTTGTTCTTGCCTAATATTTTAACTACATAAAATGTTTACTATACAATAATAATTGTATAGTGAAAATTAATAATTATTGATGAAGACATTTAATATATATAGATATTTATGAAAACTAAATTTCTGTAAATTATTTTTCTAATTTATTAATTAATTTAATTAATATAAAACATGTATTATTAATCATATAAAATTATGTACTATTAGTAGATATCAGTTATAAAATTTCTACTCATAAATGTGCTAAAATAAAACATATTTAAATAAAAAATTATAATTTAAAATGAACCTATAATAACTATTTATGTACCAAGGGCCTCTAGCCCGAGGGTTTGTAAGTCGTCCTGGGGCATACACATCTATTAATACCCGCGATCCATACAAAATTTTATGTCAACGAACTAGTAGTTCGTTATTGCAAAAAAAATTGGATAAATCAATATATTTTTTAAAAAATCCGAAAATTTAATTTGATTTTAACACTATTGTTGGTTTGGACAAAAACTGGCTCGCAAGGGCCATAAAGTGCACTTTATGCCCACGCGGGCCATAAAGTACACTATTATGTAGTTGGTAACTATGCAGAAAAACACAACAATGAACTACGATAACAAAAAATATTATGTACCAAGATGATATGGTTTTTAACTTGGGTAAATTTTTTGTAAAGTTACAGTAAGTGATCCGAGATATGTGCAAAGATTAATCTTTGATATGTGTACCTTAGCAACCCTAATTAGGCTAGTTCTTAAAAAAAAAAGATTTTTCGGGAAGCGCGCACCCTAAATTTGTTCTAAATTGTCAGGTTGAGAGATCTATCCAAACGGATATTCGGTTCTATTTATTTTTGGGGTCCTTGTTTTTAAACAAAGATGGAGATGGGCAGAATATGTGCCGTATCGAGTCCTAAAAAATGAGGTATAAAACATATTTTTAAGAGTGCAAAAGCCAAAGGATTAAACATTTTTAAATAACAGAAAATGTTTAAAAAAATATATATATTACTCTTTTTTTTATTTTCAAAAAAATATATATATATACATACATATATATTCCAAAAATAGCTCAAAGTTATAAAATTGACACGTTTGTTTAATATAGATCAATGGACCTGAAAGGATACATAATTTTAAGACAATTTGGAACAAAAAGTCCCAAAAAATTGTTTTTTAAGGCCCAAATAATACAGTGGGACCCCATTACCTAACTTTTAACTTTTAGGTTTGTATTTTATTTTATTTAAAAGTACTTTTGAACAAAATGGGATACAAATTTTAAACGCGAAACACGTGACATAACAACTTAAACTACTTTTGGCTTATAATTGATATTTTGAACTTATAGGGGGTCAATTTTTCTAATAAAAAGAGGGTCATATTATACAAAATTTTAAAGCCCTTAATTATCTATTCCACAATATATTTTAAATTAATAAAAAATTAAGGATTCAGAATTTGTTTTGCTAAAAACGCGATTATCTTTAAATTATTTTTATATTTTTACTCAGGACTGGGTATCTATTCTGGTTTCGAGCTGGCGGATTTTTCCGCCTGATATTTCGATGAATATGGGCGGAGCTGCACAAATTTTATCATGTATCACACCACCCCCTTTCCATTAAAAAAATTACTCCTTGCCACATGTTTCCATTGTGCTCCTTGTAAATATTAATTATAATTACTTATAATACTTATACCGGGTGTTTCAGGAAGGTGGTCACCCCCCTTAACTTTTTTAGTTTTTTATGTAGGATCGTGAAATTTGCAGGAGCTATATTATGTATAATTTGGGATTTTTTGACATGGTTAGATATTTATTGAAACTTGCGGTTTCACCGGAAATTAATCAAACTTTCTATTTTTAAATATAACACCCTGTATATTTTTACATATATCGATTTCAACATGAATTCTGAGAACAAACATAGGCCACTTGTCAATTTTGGACAGGTCATGTATTTTTTTATTTAAATTTTTATTTAAAATCTAGAGGGCCTTAAATTAGCTTATTCGCCTTATTGTTGGTCTAGTATCTTCAGAAAATTACTATTTTGATTTTTTTCTCAAAACTCTAAATGTGGTGGGCTATTAAAAGTTCGAAAATCATACTCTGGTCCATAAGTCATTTTTTTCAAATGGAAAGAGGGTGGCTCATTAGTTTAAATTTTCTTCCTAACATTTTGATACCACACATGAATAGTTTATTTAGAAGAACTTGGCATTAAAACAAAAGATTTAAAATGAAGATTTAACTTAAAAATTACATGACCTGTCAAAATTTAATCGAAAATTTGATTAATTTCCGTCGAAACCGGAAGTGCCAAAAAATTTCTAACTATGTCAAAAAATCTTAAATTACACATAATATAGCTTCTGCAAATTTCATGATAAAAAAATAAAAAAGTTAAGGGGGGTGAACCACCTTCCTGAAACACCCGGTATAGGAATAGTTAAGGTGCAAAGACTTATAAGTATTTAGTAAAATTTTAATTAAAATCCTGTATAATACTTATATATACTTCCATAATACCAAAATAGTATAAAAAATAATTTGGTCATTTTATTTACGTGTTCCAAATTTCAAGTTATTAGTTCAAAAGTTAACGGGTAGCGGACTTTAGACAAGCACTGCATAACCTTTATCCTTTAAGATACAATGTTACAATTGTTTACTTATTCCAGTTTCATTATTAAACTCTTTACTCACAAGCTGTAGCTACGAATAATAGTATTCTTAATTAAATTATACAAAAGATTATAAATTAAACTTGTCACCTTTATAAGGATATATAATTACATATGTATGGGAAATTCCATTTATATAAAAATTGTTACTATTTTACATAAATTAAATGGTAAATAAGAAAGAAGTGCTCCAAAAACTATTAATTGTAAACGCAGGTGATTCCATTTTAGGATATATAGAATAACCTTACAAGTAACATTTTCGTAGCTATGGACTTATTTCATTTTTTTGTTATCATCTTTTGTGTAGAAACAGTAGGTAAAAAATTATTTTATTAACAAAATGAACCAATAAATTTTATCCAATACATACAGATAATAAGATCATTACCAGCTTTATTTTAAATAATAAACTTAATAATAACCCCCGCGTGACTTTTACTTTATTGAGTGGATAATTATTTATTTTACCCACTCAACTGCCACTTGTCAAATTATTTTCTTGTAAATGTCATTAAAATTTTTAATAAAAATATGAATTCCTAAGTTATTTTTTGGATAAAACCTTGTATGGCACTCATGGGTAAACCGATATTGCTCTCTCGAAAATTAACCTGCTTGGCTGACGCCTCTCAGGTTAATTTTCTCATGGGCAATATCTTACTTTACCCACTAGTACCATAAATAACTATTATTCTTTTAGATTATATTAATTTATGATTTAGCAGATACAGTCGGTCAAGTAAGAGCGTATCTCGCATTGTTTATTTAAGAATATATTTATACTATTTTTTTACATTTAATTACAGTTAATGAATACAAATGCAAATAACTTAGTAACTTGTCCATTCTTCATTTGCGCCAATCGCTTGGCATCATCGAGGCATACTTTGAACAAGATTTTTTGCATATTCCTTCGGCAAAGAGCTCCATATTGTCCGAATTTCTCTTCATTGCTGCTTTAATGTGTATACCTTTTTCCCGCGAAGCTTGTGCTTAATGGATGACCACAACTTGTTTCGATGTTTGGGATCGTTGTCCTCTTGGAGGATCCACTGCTTATTTTTATCGCCATAGCAACGTTTGGCAGTCGGTATAAGAGCTTTTTTGTAAATCTCCATTTTTTCAGCGTTCAAGTTGAATGTAAAGAGAAATAAAAATCCAAATCCTTTTTCCGAGAGACATTCCCAAACATGAATCTTTACAGGGTGTTTCACGGTTCGCTGGACCTATCGGTTGGTGGAGGATGTCCAGGCCTGGGGAGTGATAACGTAACCCCAAAGGAAGCTTCATCGATAGAAATAACCTTCCTCTAGTCTCGATCGATGTTTCCCTTGGCCCACGCAAGTCGTTTTTCTCTGTGTTTTACTCAACAAAAGTTTCTTTATTGTACTTCGCCACTTTAAGTCGTGAGTCTAGAGATGAGTACCAATTGTTTCATGTGATATATCCAAACCTTTCTGCATCAGTGTTTTTGCCCCTTAGCACAGGGTTAATTGAGGATTTTGCTATAACATGTTTAAAATCATTTTTCGTGCTTAGCCGATACCTTTCCTGTTGAGCCACGATCTGGTAAGTCGTCAACATTTTTCGTTTTCGGGTATCGTTTCACCCACTTGTCAACGAATGTCTGACTTTCCCATATACTTTACAGCATCTGCACTGAGATAAATTTTTACATCCACGTGCATGGGTAATTTACTTGCAGCTGCTACTGATGTGAATTTACACTCGAAGGGTTAATATAAATGCGGTGTGTATTATATTTTTACATCCAGTGTGTAAAGTTTACACCAACGCGTAAATATACTTTTTACCTAAAACCCTTCAATTTATAAAAAAAATAGAATAACCATTTTGTTATTTTTCTATTTATGAATAGTGAATTATGGAAAAACTACGAAACAGAAAAATAAAACGTATATTCGTAATCAGCGCTACAAAAAGTACCATTATAAAATAGAAACAGAAAACATACACAAGTCTTAACCACTCAAAATTTGCAGGCTAGTGTTACCACCTAAATAAGTAGAATATTATAAAATGTATGTTTTAAGGATATTATATTAATAACACTTTTTAAATATTTACTTTTAATCAACACTTACCAATTATTTCTTTGAAAAATCTAGCACACACAAAATTATACGTACTCTCTTACAAACGTAAAGAATTATAATGATCAACAGCCACCAGACTCGATGAAGCAGGAATTCTGGCTTCTCGAGTCACGTGACTAGCTTAACGCCCGCGATTGGCTGGCTTGTACATCAGAAGTGTAATTTTTACACTTCGGGTGTATTGTTGCTAAAGGTATGTTTATAAAAATACACTTTCTTGAGCTCCGAGTGTATTGTTGCAGAAGGTATGGATGTAAAAATTCACACTCTAGGTCAAAATCACCTCACGTGTGTAGTGTCACATTAATGTTGATGTACATTTATATAAAAGTGTAAAATTTACACATTTATAGAGTGTATTTTTTTACACCTTTTCAATGTAATTTCTTTCAGTGTATAGGCCTCATTTTCGAACCTTTCGGGTGCAAACAGAGGAAGACAGCCTTAAACCGTGATGCGTACGCAGCACTCAGTTTTTAAAACGTGCTGAGTTACTAAAAATAGGGTTTTAAAAAAAGTCTCTATGTACAAAGCATTGTCGGTCAGGAAGTAAAGCATATCCCCGAAAAAAAAATTATTTTAAAAAAAATAGAAAATTAGTTTTTTAGATTTTATAAATAGTTTAACTATTCTTTTTTGTTTTTAAATAGAATAGGGGTCTTTCCCACATAAAACTTATTTTTTCCTGAAAATTTTGAGTCGATTGGATAATTTGTTCTTGAGTTATCGTGTAAACAAAGAACGTGACATCGGCCGGACAGATAGACGGACTTTTTTAAAGCTTACGCTCACGCTCTGTAAATAGTTTAATAATATACTAGCAAAAAATTATCACAAGCAATGCACAAAACTTAAATTATATCACACAGCGCCTGCGAGTGAATTTAGTTGGATGATCTGGCAAACCTATTTTTTATAAATTCATTTTTATTCGATTGTAATTCGCAAAAGTAAAATGGTCGAGGTTAATTGATTTTGACTTTTTGTTGTTTTGTAGTTGTATACGTGTTATAAACATAATTACACAGACCCACAAAAACAAAAAAAGTATATTGTGGAGACCATCCAATCTTATGGTTTTTCAACTAGACTCAAAAAATGAGTATAATTTATTGAGTATTTCAATTGTTTTCAATTGTTTTTAAAAACCAGTGGGTAGAAGTTTATTTCTTTTTGCAAAGCTTATAATAAAAAGTATTCGATATCCTTATAATTTTTTGGTCTGTGCAACATTCTTATACATAATATATGCATAATTTTTTGTAAACAATATATTTTAAGATTTTTGAAAATGATCTAACATGAGATTAATAGGTTTCTTCATAATATTACCTACATGCCTACAAAATTTAATGTGTTCAAATTATTATATGGTTAAGTAATCTTACTTAATTTTCTTAAATAGTCGTGTTAAAATTTAAGTATTATGTTCTATTGTAATACAAGGGTCACGAACCATGACGATCTAATTGCCCATGTAAAGATAAGAAAGTATTTAAACTTTATAAAAATTATAATTTTTACTTTCTTTGTAATTTCGTTAGATACCTCCAAAATTATACATTTATACCTACATTTTATCATAATAGAAATTATATATTTTATCATAATAGAAATAAACTCACTTTTTATGTGCTCCTGACTTGATGAGTTTTTTACCTATTTTGTAGTATTATATATATTTAAATTAGAGAAAAATTAAAATTTTTGAAAAGTTACATTACCAAAAATTTTATGTATACATGTATATATAATACATATAGCCTTTTTTGTTAAAAAATATAATAAAAATACACCTGTGATAAGATATGTTTTGGGTAAAAAAATAATGTTATATTTTTTTCTTGTTTTATTAGAACAGCAAATAATTAAGAATAAAGTATTTTTTTTTCTTTGACATCTTTCAATTTCAAATTATTTTTTCCTTCAATGTCATCAATTTATATTTTTTACTCAATATTTTTTATATAACTTTACAATATTTATTTAACAAGCCCTGAAGATGGCCTTACAATAAAGACCGAAACGTTGGCAAAAAAAAATACTTTATTCTTAATTATTTTCTGTTCTAATAAAACAAGAAAAAAATATAACATACATTTATAGAACAAGAACAACAAGAAATTTGTAAAAAATAATAACTTTATTATATTTTTAAATAAATATGGAGTAAAAAATAGAGATACTAAATTAAAAAGGTGATTCTGCAACAGAAAATATTAAAAAAGGAAACAAAAAGATGTATTTTTGACGTCAAAAAAAGTCCAATTTTTTTTAATTTGAGTCAAAATATTCTACGAGGATTGTAAAGATGGCACTAAAAACTGTGTGTTAGTATTGCGTATAAATACTAAAGATACATCTTTAGTATTTATATAAATTTTTTATCAAAATATATGGAAAAAATGCGAAAAAATCTCATTTTTTAAATTTAGAAGCCTATAAAAAACAAACGACTAAAAGATATATTAAATCTGCTTTTTTTGGCTTATTAATCCAAGGGAAAAAAAGTAATTAGACCTTAATTTTTTTTGTAGAGTTATTTTAAATAGCTTAAAATTTTCTATTTAACCATGAAACTGTTTTTTTATTTTTTTTTGAAGATTTTTTTTCTTTAAAAATAATGAAATTTTCAATATTTTTTAAAAATTAATTTTGAAAATTATGCCCTTGGAGTACCTAATCGCTTCGATTGGACGGACGACTGCGTTAATTCAACAAAAGTAGCTTTAAGGAATAGTAAATAAAATTTTAAAATCTACAAAATTATTTAATTGTTAATTATAATTATTAATTATAAAATTAATTAATTATTAATTATAATTACTAATGAAATAATTTTGTATATATATTTTAAAAATTAATAATAGTTATTTTTTATTTTGTACTTTACGGAGTTTTGAGGTCGCTGAAAGCAAGTATCCTTCTACTTTCAGAATATGTTTATGTGAGTGCACTCGAGTGGTAAAAATCATTTTAAGACCATAAAGAAATTTATTACACCATTTTAGAGTATTTATTTATTTATTTTATAGTGATACAGGGACCTTCATTTGAAGGGAGTTTATACCTAACACTGTTTCATGCTACAAAAATTTTAAATGATATAATTTTAAATCCAAAAAAAAAAACGGTTTTTATTTGTAAAATAATAGAAGATATAAAAAAAGATAATTAAAGCCTCTAAGCAAGTTTGTACCGTTTATCTTTGGATCTGTAGTCCGAAGCGCTACCCTTTCTTCCGGTCCAGCTTATGCTTTCAAACATTAAAATGTAGAAGTTTTTCCATTGATTAATATAAAATGATTAAAGATATAAATTTCCAAAATATATACAGGGTGATCAATAACTGGCATGCCATAATTTAAGAGGTGATTCTGCATCCAAAAATATCAAAAAAAGTTGCTATAAAGGTTGGTCCGCAAATGAGCCCTAAGGGAGCTACGGCCCTCTGAAATTGTAATAAAAATAAGGTTTTTAATTAATAACCCTTTCTTCCTGGGCAGCGTATGCTTTCAAACATTAAAATATAGATTTTTTTCCATTGATTAATATAAAATGATTAAAGATATAAATTTCCAAAATATATACAGGGTGATCAATAACTGGCATGCCATAATTTAAGGTTGTAATAAAAATAAGGTTTTTAACTCTGGTACCCAAGCTAGATAGATGAGCTTTTTCATGTATACTAGTAATAATAAGGGCAATAAGTTTATGTTAATTTATTTTTTTGAATTTATCCAGAGGCGTCCCTAGTAGGGAAAATGTATTAGGCTTGACACATTTTACAGCAAACTTTTTTATGTGTATTTGGATTTTTTGCAAAAAAAATGGATTCCTTGAATAAAAATACATAAAAATGTCATAAGTGTAACACTGTAGGAGTAACCGTTTTAAAAAAAATGCAATTAAGAGGAAGTAAAGTTTTGAGCTACCAAAAACGTTACTTTTTAAAAGGCTATTACTCCTTTAATTAGAATCTATAATTTATTTGAGGCTTATATATATTTACAGTACTATTAATTTAAGCCATTTCGCCTCAATGATTATGTATATGGATAAAAAATCTAAAACAGAAAATAAAATTAAAATGTTTTTATCTTTTAATATTAAATTTAGGTGTTTTGGAAAAGAATACTTTTTTGCTTTAAAATTTGATAAATGCTTTTTTTTGTTCCCCATTCAATATGTCATCTTCGATGGGCCGTAGCTCCCTTAGGGCTCATTTCCGGACCAACCTTTATAAAAAATTTTTTTCATATTTTTGGATGAAGAATCATCTCTTAAATTTTGGCATGGCAGTTACTGATCACCCTGTATATACCGGGTGTTACAAGACTAAGGTACAATCCCAGTTTTTTCGTTATTTTAAAAGTTAGAGATTCCAAATTTAGAAAATCTTTTATTGCCATAAAACGTCAACTTTTAACATAAAAAGTACATGTAAGTCACTTCCGGTTTAACCGGAAATGACACCAACTTTCGATTTTTAAATGGGACACCCTATATTTTTTACATATTTCAATTCTACGCTTCATTCTGAGTACAATAATATCAAAAAAGTGACATTTTATATTTCAAAGTTGTTTTTATTTAATTTTTAGTTTTTATAATAGGTACGCTATGATTACTTAAAACTACTCGAAATTATCTAAGTAACCATTTACGCTGGAAATTCCATTTATAACTTAGTTGCGCCATTTTAATGATTGAGAAAATTGTTTTTGCTCAAAAACTATTTTTTTTAAATGGCACCATATTCATATACCGGTACCATTAAAAAGTACCATCAACCTAACAATATCTTTTATTTTATGTATGACAAATAATACCGTTTTTATAAATGAAAATAAACGTTAAAAATTATATTTTTGTGATTTTAGTAACAAAGTTGGCTTTGAAAACTACAGAAGGCAGGATTTTTATTTGTCAAATTTAAGTTTTTAGCGTAAATTTATTTTTCTAGGGCTATAAAGACAAAAAATTAAATAAATAAAAAATTGACATTTACATTACATTTACAATTGACAATGTCACTTTTTGTTATCATTGTTCTCAGTATAATCACAGGTTGCTGTTAAAAATCACTAACATTTTAATCAATATCTAGCAAAAAATTAAAAATTTGTACAAAATCATAAAGGCTTTAATTTACCTATATACATTATTATAATTTTAATTAAATATAAAAATTATATTTTTTATGTTATAAGATATATATCAATATTATGAGTATTATCTAACTGTAACAAATAATTTGGTTTAATTCCTTTTTTAATGTTGAGTACAATCTAGCAATATTATACAACTTCATAAAATATTATATTAAATATTATACCCCGCGTAATATAATTTATTGCAATTTAATTATATTATTTGTATAATTTACATATTATTTATATGCAAATTCGACTCTTTTTATTACGAATTTAATGTGAAATAAGAAACATGTAAGAAATTATAATAAAAATACACAGGTATTCTTTTTCTATAGTATACCGGGTGTCCCACCAGGTTCTTGAGAAGCTTTATCTCAGTTATTTGAAAATATATAAATTTTTGCAAAAAATATCGTTAAATGGGAGTCAAAGAAGATTTTATTGACGTATCCAAAATCGCCCCTTACTTACCCACCCCCTTGAAACCACCCGCAACTTCTGTTTCTCAAATAGCACCCCCCATTTTCATCAAAGAATATGAAAGTACATCCAGTATAATTCTAAATTCAACCATATTATTAGTGGTACCTTATATTTTAAGGGGATCCAAATAACAATTATTATTTAGTAATAGGGTGGTACTTAGAACAAAGTTGCAGGTAGTTCCAGGAAAGTAGGTTATTAAGGTTCGTTTTTTATATACATTAATTAATTCTCTTTTAGGTATAATCTAACGTAAGTTTATGGATTTTTTTAATGAAAAATATAGCTTGTGATCTTAAAAAATAAAATATCACTTATAATAATTGTTGAATTTAGAATAAAATTTACTTTCATATTCTTTAGTAAAACTAGGGGGTGCTATTTAAAAAACAAATGTTGGGGGTGGTTTCAAGGGGGTGGGTAAGCAAAAGACAGTTTTGGATACCTCAATAAAATCTTCTTTGGCTCTCATATCTCAGTAAATTCTGTTTTGTCTCTCATTTAATTTTGTATTTTTCAAAAAAAAATATCTTTTTAAATAACGGAGAAATAGCCTGTATAAAACCTGGAGGGGTGTTCTTATTAATAAAAATAGATATTTGAACTTTTAACATAAAATATACTTTCATATTCTTTGATAAATATGGGGGGGGGTGCTATTTGAAAAACAGAAACAGGGTGGTTTCAAGGGGGTGGGTAAGCAAAATACAGTTTTGGGCACGTCAATAAAATCTTCTTTGGCTCCCATTTAACCCTATGTTTTGCAAAAATTTATATATTTCCATATAACGGAGACAAAGCTTCTCAAGAACATGGTGGGACACGCGGTATAAAGACCGTGTGACTTTTTCGGTTTGTTTTTTTTTTGTTTGTATTTATGAAAGATTTTTTGCTTGGTAGATAGATAGATAGTTTATTAGTCCTAAAGAGACAAAATACAAATTTAAAAATAAAAAGATGTATAGGTCTATGGACAAGTCAAAATAATTAGATAATAATAAAAAAACCTAATAAATAAATAAATAAATAACAAAAACATGTATATACCACAAGTTTAAAAAGTAAAAGAAAATGATTTTAAAATAGATACATAAAAAAAGTACAAAAGATGGGATAAAGTATTTTTTCTGTAAAAATGTTTTTTTTTTAGATAATTTAATATTTTTATGTTATTAATTTTCTTTATGCTAGCCGGTAACTTATTATACGCAACGAGAGCCAGCGAATGCACAAAAAATCCCAGCAACTTACTGTTAGCAACGAGAGCCAGCGAATGCACAAAAAATCCCGACGCCGCGGCGTATCGGGAGTAGTAGTTTTTTTAGGATTTTTATTTGTGAACCTATGCGATTAATTAACCCCATTATTGACCTGTGGCTATGCGCTTGAAAGGGTGTCGTATGATACATGTTTTATCAAAAAGAAGACTTTTCACTAAAATAGTTTTGAAACATTGCCTTCAATATCGCATTTACTACCCTTGGTAAATAAATAACTATTAAATTTTAAACTGACAAATTACGCAAGATACTCAGTTATAGTATACTATTACCTATAAACTTATATCTAATAATCTATTGACACAAGCCCTTTCACCATCAGCACTAAACACTCTTATTACAATAGAATCTCTTGTGCAAACTATAACAAACACGTATCTGATATGAAAAACTTAGTTATTTTAAAAATTGATGAATAGCTAAAGGTGAGCATTATTTATATTTAATATTATTTGTTTAAATAAATAAAAATAATAGCCTAGCCTTCTTTTATATGGACATATAAGTACATATTTTATTATAATAATATTTCCTACAGGATGCTTCTTGAAATTTATTTAGGGTTATTTGTGATAAACACTCGGAAATGAAGCAATGCCAACGTTTCACCTAATATTTAGGCATCTTCAGGGCTAAATTATTAAATATGCATTAAAACAAACAAATTAAACAAAAACATTACATCAACAAACAAAATACACTGAACATTTTTTAAGAGAAGAATACTCAAAAATAAGACAAAAGAGAACAAAAATCTCGGAAATGGCTCTAACGAATTTGTTACTATTTAAATATGATTTTTAAAATATTTTGTCAATGCATTTTTAAAATATTTTAAATTGAGAAGATTTCCACTGGATAGGTTTGGTGACACAATCAATGGCTTATTTTATTTCCATCGTACTACTACTTTAAATTTATATTTTACTAAAAAAATATTTAATTTTGACTTGTATGCTGTGTAGAATAAAGTAAAACGAATCTGTATTTCAGCATATATATGTATTTAAAATAGGCCTAGCGCTTTCGATCAAAAGATCATCTTCAGGGCTTAGCTTCGTCAAAGCTGATTACAACAGAATGAGAGGTAGATTAAAAATATGGGAACATCACAGTTAAAAAGTTGCACAGATTAAAATAATAAATATATAAATAACAAAATCTTATGAAATTATGTCAAAAGATTTTGTTATTTATATATTTATTATTTTAATCTGTGCAACTTTTTAACTGTGATGTTCCCATATTTTTAATCTACCTTTCATTCTGTTGTAATCAGCTCTGACGAAGCTAAGCCCTGAAGATGATCTTTTGATCGAAAGCGCTAGGCCTATTTTAAATACATATATATGCTGAAATACAAATTCGTTTTACTTATATTTTACTGCTTACACGATAAAAATTATTTTTACTGAAATATTCTCTCCGTGTATCAATTCTATTCTATTGTATTTTAGTTTATTTTAAAGTATTACCTACATCCAGTTAAAATATAAGAAATAAAAATGTTATTAATTTAATTATCTTTTAGTAGCGATAAATATATATTACACGAATTGCTATTAACTCATTTATGTGTTTTCTGCTATTAAAATTAAATTAATATTTATTATAAAATATCCTGAATATTTTTTCCTTCGGGACTCCCAAAAAGTAACAAAAATCCTAAAAGTGAAGCCAAATAATCCCGAAAAATTTAGTTTAATTTACTTAAAAAATATATTCGACGTTTGCCGTGTTATAACTAACGTTAGTAACTAAACTTTGGACCATCAAACCTTAAATGCCTTTATAGTTTTAAGAACTGATTTTATTTTTAATAATATTATATATATTTCTTTAATTTTATGTTTATTTAATATTTTTGTTCATGGAACTTTTTTTAATTTTTTACATGTTGTAATTTATACGAGGGAGTGCGAAGAAAAGGGGTACAAACTACATTTTTAACGAAATTGAGTTAGACATGGGAAAGGTTGTACCAAGCCTAAAAAACCTACTCCTATGCCTAACTCAATTTCGTTAAAAATGTTACTTGTGCCCCTTGGCTTCTCACCCCCTCATATGTAATAATAATGAGTTATTTGATTAAAAACTTTTTATACTGTATGTTTAATTTTGTCCGGTTTTGTCCACCGGCCTGGACAATTTAAAAAAAAGTGTACTTTTTCAAAACCCTGCTTTTACGGCAATCTAAATGGCAAAAAAACTTTTACAGCAACTTAACAGGCAAGGAAATTAGAGTACCCTCGCATGCACAAATTACTAATTTAAAATCAGTATTATTTTTGCCAACTATAATAACTTTCGGATTATTATGAAATAGTATGTAGCACTAAAATTTTTTGTAATGTAACCAGTCTATTATGGTATAAAACACCTTCGAGGTCCCAGAATGACTATAAACAAATAAATAAATAAATAAATAAATAAATAAATAAATAAATAAATAAATAAATATTTAATGTAAAGGCACGTAATGTTATACTAGATAATTTACTTCTACATCAATTTTCAAGAAACACTGCCACTGTGTCTTAAAACTGAACTAACTGTGAACCTAAACGAGTAGAAGGGCCGAACGAACCAAATTGGTATTTTTTCGGGTTGGTTAGTTAAGTTAAATTTAATTAAATTATATTTTAAAGCATAAATGTTTTTTTTTATTTGAAACGATTGAATCTAATAAAAATACACTGCCCAGTAAAAGAGCTTTCCCATTTTTCAACTCCGCCCGTAAAATGGATTTTTATTATCAAATTCACTTTCAGCAACCATAAAAACCTTAATATAACAATTTTCACGAAAACTACCCTCTGCCCCTTTAGGGGTAAAGTAATTTTTTTATAATCAGATTCACTTTTAACAACCTCACAAACCCCAATATAACAATTTTCACGAAAACTACCCCCCACTCCTCAGGGGGTGGATTTAGAAAAATTTTATTATCAGATTCACTTTCAGCAACCTCAAAAACCCCAATACACCAGTTTTCACGAAAACTACCCCCACCCCTTAGGGGGTGAAATTAGAAAAAAAGTATTATCAGATTCATATTAGTCGACCGCAAAAACCCCTATATACCAATTTTGAAGAAAATAATAATATTGAAAAATATTTACCACCTCACCCATTGGGGGTGGAATTAGAAAAGTTTTTTTATCAGATTCAATTTCAGCAACCTTGAAAACCCATATATAGCAATTTTAAAATTTTCAAAATGAGAAAGCAATTATTTTGATAAAACACAAAATGGCAACAACTACACACCAAACTTATGTACGTGTGAAGTCGTGTTTGAAATTTTTTAATGCGCTAATTTTGGACAACTTGAGCTTAAAGCTAAAAACCCGATATCCTAATGAAGTTATAAAAAATCGATTAAAACATGGACAGTTATTAATTAAAGTTTTATTCCTTCCATAAAATATAATATAAATATATAAAAAATAAAAAAATATTCTTGATAGATTTTTAAAATCCAGTACACGTAAATTTGACTTAAAAGAAAAACTAATTACACACAGAGAACTGGTCAATAAAAACCAGTACATGACATTCAGATCAAGTGACTCAAAAGTTTGTTTATCGGCAAACATATTAAATGCTTAAATCAAATGTTTTGCTTGATTGAGGTTAAATAGTATTCAATGAATACTTATATTAGACCATTGCTTATATCAGACCATTAAGCTAAAACTTATATAAACTTTGGTTTGAATGATAAAGTTTCTTGTATTGACTTAAAAAAAAAAACATATATGAAAGTAGATATTTATATTGGGCATTCAAAATACTAACAATAATGCAATATAGTACTATAGTATTAAAATAAATGAGTATTACAATACTAATTTCTTGGAAACAAGCAAATACTAATAGAACTTAAAACAAATTATTGATGTTTTTAAAACTAGTTAAAGTTTAAATCAAGTATTTTTATACTTGCAATAAGTATCTTTAAGTATTCTTCATTTAAGAATATTTTTTCTCTTAGTATATTTAAATTAAAAAAAAATATGAGTACCTACATTTTTTTAAATATTGTTTTATCCCTTATTCTTTTATTGGTTAATTTTTTAGTCTTTTTTTGTAACATTATTTAAAGAGTTTGTTTATGAATATGTGAAAGGATATTTATAAAAAATACCCCAATTGACCCCTGCTACCCCATACTTTTATCAAAAAAAAATATATCCGAAAATCTAGGATATCTATTAAATTTGAATTAAAAGCATTAGGTATATTTATTTTTAATTAAAATTTGAATTTAAAAGAGTTTAAGTCTCTATCGGATATATCGGATGGCCTACAAATTGCCATAAACAAATGACCTATAAAATTTTGAACGAGATTTGATAATTCTTTTTTATATCTAACCAATATTTTATAACAATTCTTTTTAAAAATATCTAATTTCTGTTATACAAAGAATTTATTTATAAATATGTGAAAGCAGATTTATAAAAAATACTCCCATTGACCCCTGCTACCCCATACTTTTATCAAAAAAAATATATCCGAAAATTAAGGATATCTATTAGATTTGAATTAAAAGCCTTAGGTATATTTATTTTTAAATAAAATTTGAATTTAACAGCGTTTAAGTCTCTATCGGATATATCGGGGGGCTTACAAATTGCCATAAACAAATGACCCATAAAATTTTGAACGAGATTTGATAATTCTTTTTTATATCAAACCGATATTTTATAACAATTCTTTTAAAAAAATATCTAACTTCTGTTATACAAAGAATTTATTTATAAATATGTGAAAGCAGATTTATAAAAAATACTCCCATTGACCCCTGCTACCCCATACTTTTATCAAAAAAAATATATCCGAAAATTTAGTATATCTATTAGATTTGAATTAAGTATATTTATTTTTAAATAAAATTTGAATTTAACAGCGTTTAAGTCTCTATCGGATATATCGGGGGGCTTACAAATTGCCATAAACAAATGACCCATAAAATTTTGAACGAGATTTGATAATTCTTTTTTATATCTAACCGATATTTTATAACAATTATTTTTAAAATATATCTAATTTCTGTTATACAAAGAATTTATTTATAAATATGTGAAAGCAGATTTATAAAAAATACTCCCATTGACCCCTGCTACCCCATACTTTAATCAATTAAAAAAAATATCCGAAAATTTAGGATATCTATTAAATTTGAATTAAAAGCATTAGGTATATTTATTTTTAATTACAATTTGAATTTAAAAGCGTTTAAGTCTCTATCGAATATATCGGGGGGCTTACAAATTGCTATAAACAAATGACCCGTAAAATTTTGAACGAGATTTGATAATTCTTTTTTAAATCTAACCGATATTTTATAACAATTCTTTTTAAAAAATATCTAATTTCTGTTATACAAATAATTTATTTATAAATATGTGAAAGAACATTTTTTAAAAATTTATATATATAAAATTTATAAAAAATACTCCCATTGACCCCTGCTACCCCATACTTTTATCAACTAAAAAAAAATATCCGAAAATTTAGGATATCTATTAAATTTGAATTAAAAGTATTAGGTATATTTATTTTTAATTAAAATTTGAATTTAAAAGCGTTTAAGTCTTTATCGGATATATAGGAGGGCTTACAAATTGCCATAAACAAATGACCCATAAAATTTGAATGAGATTTGATAATTCTTTTTTAAATCTAACCGATATTTTATAACAATTCTTTTAAAAAAATATCTAATTTCTGTTATACAAAGAATTTATTTATAAATATGTGAAACCAGATTTATAAAAAATACTGCCATTGACCCTTGCTACCCCATACGTTTATCAATAAAAAAAAAATATCCGAAAATTTAGGATATCTATTAGATTTGAATTAAAAAAGCCTTAGGTATATTTATTTTTAAATGAAATTTGAATTTAAAAGCGTTTAAGTCTCTATCGGATATATCGGGGGGCTTACAAATTGTTATAAACAAATGACCCGTAAAACTTTGAACGAGATTTGATAATTCTTTTTTAAATCTAACCGATATTTTACAATAATTTTTTTTAAAAATATCAAATTTCTTATATACGGTTTTTTTTTTGACTTAAAAAGTTTGAGGGTTCACATATTTACACCCTTAAATTTTAAATCAATATATATTCTTCGCCGGACTATTGTGTCATTAAACAAATCATAGAGTTACAAAAAGTAATTTTAATTATTACCTACTATAATATATCTTAAAACCTACGTAAATATCGAATTAAGTTTTACAGACCTGTGAAAAAATTAAGATATTAAGTAAATAAAAAAAAATATTATATTAAGAAGTCACTGTTATACCCAAATTTAATACACCTAAACCTATTTCGTCAGTAATAAAGTAATAATATTTAAGGATGTCTTACCTTAAACATTTCGTTAACTTAAAAAACAACTAAACCGAAAGAATAACAATTATAACAATATAGGATATCTCTTAAATTTGAATTAAAAGCATTAGGTATATTTATTTTTAATTAAAATTTGAATTTAAAAGAGTTTAAGTCTCTATCGGATATATCGGGGGGCTTACAAATTGCCATAAACAAATGACCCATAAAATTTTAATGAGATTTGATAATTCTTTTTTAAATCTAACCGATATTTTATAACAATTCTTTTAAAAAATATCTAATTTCTGTTACACATTTTTTTTTTTTTTTTTTAATTAAAAAGTTTGAGGGTTCACATATTTACACCCTTAAATTTTAAATCTATCGATATCCTTCGCCGGACTTTTGTGTCATTAAACAAATCATAGAGTTACAAAAAGTAATTTTAATTATTATCTACTTTAATATATCTTAAAACCTACGTAAATATCGAATTAAGTTTTACAGACCTGTGAAAAAATTAAGATATTAAGTAAATAAAAAAAAATATTATATTAATAAGTCACTGTTAACGAAATTTAATACACTTAAACCTATTTCGTAAGTAATAAAGTAATAATATTTAAGGATATCTTACCTTAAACATTTCGTTAACTTAAAAAACAACAAAACCGAAAGAAGAACAATTATAACAATACCATAAGCACTAAAAATTTCTATGAACCCGTGCCTACAGAAAACGGAATGCGTACTATTGAGTGGCATCCAAGATTCATCTTCTTTTATATACCATATTCGATCGTGATTCACAACATTCATGTATTTAGTACATATCCAGCGCAATTTTTGCAATTTTTAGTCGCAAATAGCGATTTTTAACTAAGAGAAATGTATATTGCACCATAGACAAAGCTCATCAATTTGAAGAATTATTACCGTTAAGTGAAGTTTAACTTCCATTGAAGTTACTAGTTATAAAGCAATGGATTTTTAAGATAAATGCGTTAAAAAGGATATTTTCTTCGGCCAAAATATCATGTAAGCTTCAGGGATTTTTTTTACTCTTATCTAAATAACGAATAACATAGAAATAGCAATATTTATACCGTCAACACACTTAATTATTAGAGGATTTTTAAAAAGGAAATTATATATTTGACGGGACACATTTTTTTACCTAATAATATATACTTTTTATTATAACCAAATTCAAAATCTCCTGCAAGCCAATTATTTTTTTTTAAAAGCTTGTTATTATTCACAGCGCCTGCGCTAAAATAGTATTATACGGTAATTTCGAATTTTCAAAAAATTTTAAAAATCGTCCTAGGCAAAAAATTCTTGGATATAAATTTGTTCCATAAAAAAATAAACAACTGTCTGTCTGTGTGTGCAGTGTCACAATTTTTGTAGACAAGATAACTCAAGAATGAATAATCCAAACGTCAAGAAACTTTCAGAAACATATAAGTAAGAAGATCCCTATTGTTTTTGAAAGTAATTTCCCAAAAACAAACAAGTTATGGGGG
The DNA here is from genome assembly GCA_958510825.1 of Brachypterus glaber. Classification (NCBI taxonomy): domain Eukaryota; kingdom Metazoa; phylum Arthropoda; class Insecta; order Coleoptera; family Kateretidae; genus Brachypterus; species Brachypterus glaber. The sequence continues at coordinate 73,742,124 of OY294045.1, read as the reverse complement.
TTAACTTTTAAAAAAATCGAAAAAAGTTGAAAAAGTCCAAAATTATCAAAATTTGCGTTACCTAATACTTGAACGTTCCCAAAGAAAATTCCGATTAAAGTAACTTTTTTAGGAAAAAATATTTTTTTTATACACGGTGTATTTGAAATAGCGTCGGAAATTTTAACAGATGATTCTACATCATAAAATATGACAAAAAGTTCCTATGTCTAAAAATGCGTCATAAGGGAACTATGCCCCTTTGAAGGTGGCTAAAAAAATCGGTTTTTATTTAATAACTCAGGAACCATTTGAGATATATCAACGAGGTTTTGCACGTCAACTAAAAAGTCCTACCAAGGCCCGTTTTTATGTGTTATTTTCATGTACTTATTTCAACCAGGGGTGTGCGAAACGGGGGGGGGGGCTTATCAGTTTTTTGTCCCAAACTTTTTTCTGTGTAACTTTTTTGCAATTTTATTTTTGAAATATGATTCCTCAGGCCAAAATACATAAAAAAGGTACTCTTGTTGTAATACTGTAGGATTAACCGTTTTCGAGAAAAATTCATTTGAAGGTGAAATTCCACGGTTCGAAGACGAAAAATTAAATACTAAAATGTTGAAAACCAAAATTTTAATGATGCAAGGCGAATGTACATTAAAAACTAAGAAAAAGATCTCATATACAGGTACTTCCAAAAATCAATCCTAATGGAGCTATGGTCTCGTAAATATGCACCATTTTTAAAGGGTAGCTTTAAAAGCGTTTTTTCGACCTACATGTATGGAAACTTTTTTTCTTAGTTTTTGATGTAGAATAACATTGCATCATTAAAATTTTGGTTTTCGACATTTTAGTATTTCATTTTTCGTCCTCGAACCGTGAAATTTCACCTTCAAATGAACTTTTCTCGAAAACGGTTAATCCTACAGTATTACAACATGAGTACCTTTTTTATGTATTTTGACCCGAGGAATCATATTTCAAAAATAAAATTGCAAAAAAGTTACACAGAAAAAAGTTTGGGACAAAAAACTGATAAGGCCCACCCGTTTCGCACACCCCTGGTTTAAATAAGTACGTAAAAATGACATGCAAAGATGGGCCTTATTAGGATTAATTTGCGTGCAAAACCTCGTTAATATATCACAAAGGGTTCCTGAGTTATTAAATAAAAACCGATTTTTTTAGCCTTATGACGAATTTTTAGACATATGTTTATAGGAACTTTTTGTCATATTTTATCATGTAGAATCACCTGTTAAAATTTCTTACGCTATTTCAAATACACCCTGTATACAGGGTGTTCCGTGAGGAAAGGGAAATATTTTAAGGATGTGTTCTGGAGGTCAAAATAAGTAAAAAAGTTCCCAAAAACATATATCCAAAAACCAATCGTAAGGGAGCTACGCCCCTTCAAAGGGGTCCCAAAAATTCGATTTTTAATTAATAACTTAGGAACCCTTTGTGTTATAGCAACACGGTTTTGCATGTAATCTATTCTTAATAAGGCCTATCAGCCAATGGTATTTGCGTGCAGTTACTTAAACCAGGGGCGTGCGAAATGAGTCGTCTTATTACTTTTTTGCCCCAAACTTTTTTCTGTTTAATTTTTTTGTAGGTTAATATTAGAATACTATTTCTCAGGTAAAAAGACATTAAAAAGGTCCTCTTGCTGTAATACTTTAGGATTAACCGTTTTCAAGAAAAATACAATTAAAGGCAAAAATACAAGTTTCGGGGACGAAAAATTAAACACTAAAATGTTGAAAATCAAAACTTTAATAGTCTAGAGTTACCGTACACTAAAAACTAAGAAAAAAAGTTTCCATACACGAAATTCCAAAAATCAATGCTACGGGAGTTACAGCCTCCAAAACATTTAAAATCGATTTTTGGACCTACATGTATAAAAACTTTTTTCTTAGCTTTTTATGTAGAATCGCCCAGCATTATTGAAATTTTGATTTTTAACATTTAAGTGTTTAATTTGTGGTTCTACGAAGGTGTAATTTTGCCTTTAAATCTATTTTTCTTGAAAATGGTTAATTCTACGGTATTACAACAAGAGTACCTTTTTTATGTGCTTTTACCTGAGTAATAATATTCTAAAAATAAATCTACAAAAAAATTAAGCAGAAAAAAATTCGGTGCAAAAAAGTGATAAGGCCCCCCGTTACGGACGCCCCTTGTTGAAGTAACTACATGCATACACCATTGGCTGATAGGCCTTATAAAGCATAGATTACATGCTAAACCTCGATGCTAAAGTCCAAAGGGTTACTAAGTTATTAATAAAAATCGAAATTTTGGAACCCCTTTTGAAGGGGCGTAGCTCCCTAACGAGTCGTTTTTGGACATATGTTTATGAAACTTTTTTTCTTATTTTGACTTCTAGAACACATCCTTAAAATATTTCCTTTTCCTCACGGAACACCCTGTATAAGGATCAATTCTACCAATTTTAAAACTAATTCCCCTAAAAAAAAGTTATCGGGTGTTAAACTTTTTAAAAAATATGAAAAAAATCAATTTTATTTTTTTTTGAATTTTCGTTTTTCGCAAAAAGAAAGAATTTTTTTTTTTATTTTTTTTTAATAATATTTCTCGAGATTTTTCTTTTTTTTTATGCATTTTTTTTGAGAACTTTCTTTGAAAAAAAAATTCAATAATTTTGATTTTTCAAAAAATATCTTTAAAAAAATCTTATTTTTTATTTTTTTGATATTTTTTTTAAGGGGTTATATACTTAGCTGGCTCGGGAAAATTAAGGATTTTTTTCAGGTATGTAATTACAACTTTATTTGAACGACCTACAGAATATCCATTGTATATGTTTCAATGTGTCTGTGAAAAATTGTTTATCGGAAAATTCGGAAAGTTGTGGAAACCATGGCCCCTGACCCCGAAACTCCTATCGTTTGCGGTGACCACGATTACTCGAAAACCAATTTACTGATCTATCTGAAATTTTTAGGTGTTGTTCCTAATTATAATAGCTAGTTCTTAAACGAAGGTATTGTTATTTTAACGAACATTTCTACTTTTTCCGGCCGGAAAACTAAATTTAGAATAAATAAATTATAGTTTCTATTTAAATTTAGAAACATCGACAATCGATTTTTTTGGGAAAATCATCTCTATTTCCGTAATTTTTATTTTTGCGAAGCCCTTCGTTTACGAACTAACTAGGAACACCTAAAAATTAAGGATTGATCCTTAAATTTTCCAATAAAAATTTTTTCACAAATACATTGAAATATATACTATTTGATATTTTGTAGGTCGTTTGACTAAAGTTGTCTTACATAACTGAAAAAAATCCTTAATTTTTCCGAGTCAGCTAGGTGTATAACCCCTTAAAGTAATTGGGAAAATGAAATACTGCCCTGGTAAGACAAGTTATCCTATCTGCAAAAATTCACTGATAAGATAATATTGCTTTACACTAGCCCAATGTGCCTACTAAAAAGAAATGTCCTATCTAAAACCCAAATCCTAAAAATTAGCCAAATGTTTGTCCTGTGTGGAAAATTTTCAATGTTTTCTAAATAAAATTGTCCTAACTAGTCGTTACTAGACGAATAAGTTAGGACTATTACTATTTTACAGATCTTAGTAATTTGATTGGACTTTTTAGATCATTTTGTCCTAACTTTCTCAGATAGAACAAATGCTTGAAATGCATGCTCTAAATTTTAGTATAACAATTTATTTTTCTGACAAAAAATAAATATTTTTTTTTCAAAGGTTATCACTTATTTTTGATTTAAAATAAAGCAGAACCCAACACCATATTACATTAAACATGTTTTCAAAAAGTGCAAACAAAAACAATAAAACTGGTCATATCTCAAAACATCTAATTTGCAGTTAGGACAACTTGTCTTAGAATGGCAGAAGGACAACTTGTCTTAGAATGGCAGAATATACCATTTACTGTAAATAGTATATCTTCAAACGGCTAGTTTATATTTTAATCCCCCTTTTTTTCCCATTTTGGTCGAAAAATTGACTTTTTTTTGTTTGTTTCACTAAAATACGCTTGTTTTCTTTTTTTTTAATTTTGACTAATGTCGACATTAGCGAACTAAAGCACGTATTTTTTAACAAGACTGTTTTTGGTTTTTGTGTTTCAGACCAGCCCGGGAGCTATCGCTGGAACCATTGGGCATGTTATTTTTGAGGTGTCAACTTCAGCGCGTGCTGCACATTTATTTATGACGGAAACAAAATTGTGAACCCTAAATGTTGCCTAATACTTAGTAAAAAGTTTTGTATATAAAAACTCAAATTGGCAGTTTAAATTTATAGTTTTATTAAATTTACAGTCTGAAGTTGCAATTTTATTAATTTTTCAGTCGCAATTGTTCCCAGTTATTAAATTTTGAGTTAAAAGTCGCAAGTTTATTATATTGCCAGTTTAAAGTCAACATTTTATTAAACTGCCAGTTATAATTCAGTGTTAATTAATTTCCAGTTTAAAGTGACAATTTATTAAATTTTTAGCTTAAAATCGCGCTGTTATTAAATAGTCAGTTAAAATTCAAAGTTTTAATAAATTGCCAGTTTAAAGTCGCAATTTTATCAAATTGCCAGTTTGAATCGAAATTTTATTTTTATTTTATTAGGTATTATACTGGTATTATATTGACAGTTTAAAGGTTAAATTTGCAGTATTGTTATACTTTAAAGTTGCAGTTGTATTAAATTGCTAGTTTAAAGTCACAATTTTATTAAATTGACAGTTTAAATTCACAGTTTTGTTTAATTTCCAGCCTAAATTTACAGTTTATTAAATTATCAGTTTATTTAAAATTACAGTTTAACACTTTGAGTGCTAACCAGTGAACATGACGAGCGGGTGCGAAGTACCCCTCTATATATAAAGCGAGAACGCACCAGTGCGTCACGCGCACTGAAAATGTTAAAGCCGCAATTTCATTAAATTCTCATTTAAAGTCGCAGAATAAAATTGTATTTTAAATTTCCAGTTAAAAGTCACAATTTTATTAAATTGCCAGCTTAAAGTGACAGTTTAAAATTATTAATACATAGTTTAAAGTCTCAGTTATATCAAATTTCCAGCTTACAGTCTCAATTTAATAAAATTTCCAGTTTAAATTCACAGTTTTATTAATTTTTTACTAAGAAGTAGGACTTTTATTAAATTTCCAGTTTAAAGTCGCAATTTATATGTATATTGAAAGTCCCAGTTGTATTAAATTGCCAGCTTAAAATCGTAATGTTATTAAATTTCTAGTTTAAACCAGCAATTTGATTGAACTGCCAGTTTAAATTCAAAGTTTTATTAAATTTCCTGTTTGAAGCGGCAATTTTATTAACCTTCCAGTTTGGACTTTAATATTATTTTCAGTTTAAAATCGCAATGGTATTAAATTGTCAGTTTAAGGTTGAAATTTTATTATAGTGCCAATTTAAAGTGGCAATTTTATTAAATTGCCAGTTTAAATTCACAGTTTTATTAAATTTCCAGTTCCAATTTTTTAAAAATTTTAGTTTAGTCGCGGTGTTATTAAATTGACAATTTAAATTAAAAGTTTTATTAAACTGCCAGTTTAAATTTAAAGTTTAGGTCGAAATTTTATTACATTTCCAGGTTAAATTATCGGTATTATACTGACAACTATGTTATTAAATTGCCAGTTTAAATTCACAGTTTTATTATATTTCCGGTTTAAAGTTACAATTCTAATGAATCCCGTTTTAAGTTTAAATTTATTTAAATTTTCAGTTTAAAGTTGCAATTTTATTAAATTTTAGTTAAAAGTCGCAATTTTATTAAATTTCCAGTTGAATATCGCAGTTTAATTATATTGCCAGTTTAATTGTCGCAATTGTATTAAACTGGCAGTTCAAATACACAGTTCTTTTTTAATTAAAAAAAATCCAGTTTAAAATCGCAATTTTATTAAATTTTCAGTTTAGAGTCGCAATAACAACGCAAATAGCCAGCCTCGGTGCTATAGAGCTGATAGCATTTGCTTTGTTATGCTGATACCGCGGGTTCGAATCCCGCCTAAGACATGGTGTCTTTAAAATTGCCTATTTTGAACTACATTAGTAGTATCTACATATACAAAAATAAGTCATAACCGACAAGGTTGAATGACGGGTTCATCTACCAATGGGTAGCTACAAAATTAAAAAAAAAAAACTAGGCAAAATTTGCCTAATGAAAACGAATAAAATGGTGAAAATAAAAATCAACAATTTCTGTTTATTTTTTTCAAATTTTATAATTGATCTTAAAATTCACACTGTATATTTTTATTGCTATCTAAAATAGGCATCTATAATTGCATATTTTGCATATTTTAGTTGTTGTTTAATAGTTTAATTGTAAATTAATTGAAATTTAATTTAATATACGTTTTTTCTTCTTTTAAGTCTTAAGATCACATAACTATATCTGTAAGGTAAAAAATATTTAACCTAGATAAAAAACAGAGTGTCCAAATAAGAGCGTATTCGAGAGAACTTCGTATCTCATGAGATCAAATGGTGGATCACGTACTAAGGCAGAGATTACTTGAAGATATTTTGGAGAATGAGGCCCCAGACTCATGAAGGTATGAACGTCGCTATGGGGGTATTTCCCAGTTGGGAAAATTGGACCTTGAAGAGGAATTTCGAGTAGATGTAATAAATTCGATTTAAGGTAGGTGAGTTGGGAAATGATGTTCCCCCCTCTTCCCCACAGTTATCCTTGCCACGCGTACGTCCGACATACCGGCATAAGGGTTACAATTTAAATCTATAAATAAAATACTAAAAAGGAAGTAGGGTATAGAAATTTTAAAGAATTTAAAAAAATGTCGAGGAATGGGATGGGACTAAAAGTGTTTAATTTTGATAAGGAATAACGTTAAATATATAGGTTGTCCCAAAAGTGAACGATCAAACGAAAGGGGGTAGTGGAGGAGGTTACTTCCATTCGAAATAACCGTATATGTTGTTGATGGTTTAAAAGTTATTTCAGGTTTTGTATTTTTCCCTAAAATCGCCAAGTTTGCTCACTAAAATAAAAATAATAAAAAAATATCACTTCTTTGGTAATTATTTTTTTTATTAATGATACTCAAAAGTGAACCCTTCCAACAAAATATTTTTCTTGAAATGTGTTAGCTCCTGTCCCATTTAAAAAAATATTTTCTGAGCACTATTTGTTCACAAAAAAATGTTAGTTGATTTTTAAATAGCTCTGACAGAAAGTTGACCAACTATCAGAAAATGTTGTTCATCTAATGTATTTTTAAACAATTTTTTTAATATCCATTTTTTGTCAAATAAGTCGTGTTTGAAGGAAATTGATGTGGTGTCCATTTGCCAACTAAAATTTAAAATTTGTCAAAAATTTTACCATTAATAGTTTCTTTTTGCTAAAGCTGAACTAAAATTGCTAAGTTATAAATTTTCAATTTTCCAACCCTTTAAATAAGTTTTTAATATTTTAACTTCCGTACACACGGGTTTGCAAACTGAAAGTGTAAATTGTTTTCAGATCCCAACATTTAGGAAAAAGTGTTATCGCTTTTATTTTTGGATAAGTAATATTTTTTTGTTTTTTTTTTTAGCTAAAGAAATAAAGACATTTGAGAAGGTTTTATCTTATCACTAAAAATGCATTTTTTCCCAAAAAAATATATCTAAAAAACTATAAATAATAGACCTATATAATATAATATCAAAATAAAGGCTTTTAATGAGAAATAAGATTGGATAATAAAAAATATACCATTAAAAAAATAAGTCAGATGTTACCCACCCTAATATTTTTACAATATGCCTTTTTTAAAACCTTACAACTTTCGTCATTAAAGTTTTTCTCTAAAGTGGATACTTTACTATATATCGACCGAGTCGGCTTAGTTGAGACAACCTGTATATATGATCATCGCTTTTTAGCACACTTTATCAAATGCATCACTGCAGTGTAATTCAGACACGGATAATATATCTGATGTTAGTTAGTAAGTTTAACAAACAATAACTTTTATGTTTTTGGGTGGATTACTTTCAAAGTTGGTAGAATTGATCATAATAAAAGTAATTTTTACTGAAAAAGTTACGTTAATCGGAATTTTCTTTCAGTTTTTTCTTTTTTTTAAAATTTAATCCCCCATAACTATTTTGTTTTTGAGGGGATTGCTTTCAAAAATAACAGTAGCACTCGTAGCACTTGATTTTTCCTGAAAATTTCAAGTCGTGTTAACGAAAATCGTGACATCAGACAGCAGATGGACGCGTCATAAAACACAAGAATTTTTTGACTCGGACGATTTTTGAATTTTTTTGAAAATTCGAAACTACTGTATAATATTATTCTAGCGCAGGCGCTGTGAATAATATAATAAGCAACTGTTTTGTCAATAACATTTTATTATAATAAGTACATTTAAGTTTTTGTCATTTGACAAATCAAGGGAGGATAATAAGTTGTTTCAAACTTTTAGAAGTTAACAATAATTAATTTTCCAACTTTTACTTATGTATGTAATTAGCTTAAATGAATGTCAATAAAATAAATCACGGGCACGAGATCAAAGCAAATACACAAGTCAACAAAAAAAATTATTTGTGCCTGGGTTTGGACCATTTCAAATCGATCAGTCGTTGCGACTTTTTTTAGATTGTTTTTGAATTTTGTATATGTTGTAGTACTATACCCCAATATAATGCATTTTAAAGGATTTTTTTTTAATTTTTAAAATTTTGGAAAATACAAACCTTCAAAATTTTGCTTTTTAAATTTTCGATAAATATTCAAAAATTGATAGCTTCGTATCGGTAAGACACAGGACAATATTTTTTTAGATTTTATATAAAAATTTGTATTAATAAAAAAATATATATTTTGAAAACAAAAAATCAAAAAAAGAACTTTTTTTCATTTTTTTTAACCACTTTTTAATTTAAAAAAAAATAAAGGATTATCCTTAAAATATTTATATATTTGACTTCAATAGTGAAGATAAAGATGAAGGCTTAAAGCGTTTTAGAGAAAAAAATAAATATTAATTTCAATTATGATGGAGGACTATATTTGGGGTTTAGTCAGAGAAAGTACTTATAAACATAATAAGAAGAGTACATTGTACTCAGTACAAGGCTTCATTTCTAAACCTTTTTTTATCATTTTGTTTACTAATATAATAATTAAAGTTATTAAAAAAATATAAAAATATATTTGTTTTGATTTTTTAACAAATGAATGATTAAAGTCATAGATTTTCTTAAATTTTGAAATGGGCTCGTAAATAATGTTTTCCTGGCCACAAAAGCAAAGTTTTTCATAAACTATTATTTTTTTTCTGATGATTATCACTAAACCTATAGTAATTAAGTACACTAATCCCAGGCACAAAATTCATGTTGACTCGTGTTATATTTTGGGAAGTATATCGAAAGAATACGCAATACACTGTAAAGACTATACTATCATATCAAAGCATTTTATATCTTCATGACTTGTTTATTTTGCATAAGAACTGTTGCGTATTTCTTACAATATTCTACGACAGACGAAGACTTTCAATATGCAAAATATACTAATAAAAACTGCTTAATATATTGCAATGAGAAGGCCATAAAAAATTAGATCTACTGAAAATTTAAGTTTTACAATGTCCTAAAAATATTAATCTTTAAATCATAATTATATAAATATGCAACTTAAAATTTTTAAATAACAGAAGTAGGTAAATATGTAAAAATATACTTGCCTAATGGAAATTATAGTCTTATTAATGGTGCAGGTCGCTGGCAAAACAACTTTAAACTAAGATATTTTAAGAACGCTTAAACGCGAGACTTAAATTTTGGACCAAAGATTTTCAACCTGGCAAAAAATTCAGGTCAAAATTTCAGGTCTATGTGTGAAAGCTTTCTTGAAATATCCTAGTGTAGGGTTGTATTTAGGGATTGCAATCCGGCACCAATTTCAATCCGATCGGATCCGGGCGAATTTCTGTCGATCCGACCGGATTAATCACATCAAACATATGTTGACTTTTCATTCTGAAATTAGCTATATAAAAGATATTCAGTTGAGTTTATATTACAAAGTTTATAAAAAAACGTTTATTTCTTATGAAATCAATTTTAAACTGTAATAATCAACAAACAATCACGAATTAACAATAATAGTATATTATTCAACGAGTGTATAATATTTGCTATTAATCAATGAGGGTGAATTTTGGGAGACACTAGCCGATAGGCGAGTGGCCTAATCACTCGAATGATTAAAAGCTATTATACACGAGTAGAATACGATACTTTATCCACGGCTGTTTTGAAGTTTGAACGGTTTATTTTTACAGACCCGTGATTAATAGGCCTATTAATCACGGCCGTGGATAAAAATATAGTATAGTGTTACTAGTTTATCAAAGAGAACAGAAAAAAACTTTAAACATTTACTTTAAGAAAAAAATAAAAAAAACAATTAAGTTAACATTTTAAAAAACATAAAAAAATAAAAAGTATTAAAAAAAATTTAAATAACTTATGTTAAGGAAAAAATAAATAAATTTGAATTAAAAAAACAAAAACTTTTAAAAATTCATAAAATAATCTTCTTTGTATAACTTGCATGCAAATATTTTTTTATATTTGTCCCATGAAATTGTTAATAGATAGATAGATAGATACAGTACTTTATTGATCAAGTCAAAGGGCTATCGACCGAGGTCCTTCCGCCCAACATTTTCACAAAATATATATATATTTATAAAATTAAGAATTTTTTTTTAGAAAATTATATATACAAAAAAAAACAAAAAACTACTAATAAAAAATAGTAAAAAATTAAATCATAATTGTTCATTTCTACCCTGCATGTCTTCAAACATCGTATGTGATGGAGTTTTAAACTTCGCTTCTTGCCTATCACGGATTATGACTAGTTCATTAATCAGATCAAAGTTTTTCTCATTTTTGGAGAATCTATTGGAGAGTTCTTCTAAACGTAGTAAAATTGGTTTAATGTTGGTTTCTTCGTAGAGTAGAGGGTTTGGAGGATTGTGTAATGGGTTCTGCGGATGTCTCATTTTGGTGATTTTCCTAGTTTCTGCTACTTGTATCGCTTTTTTAGCCATAGTACTACCATTTGCTAGAATGATGTGACCATATTCTAGTAGGGGCCTACATATTGATTTGTATATTATGCTTGCAGTTTGTGTGTTAATTCCTTGCCGTTTGTAGGTAAGAGACTGGAAGAAGCTAGCCCGGGTTATTGCTCTTTTCTTTATTATGTTTGTATGCTGATTCATTTTTATTTTGGAGTCAATTGTCATACCCAAGTATTTTGCTTGTGGCTTTTAATATTTACAATTTTTTGTAAAAATATGTTTTAAAGAGAAACTTCTTAGTTTTAATATTTAATATTTTAGTTTAACGGATCCGGTGGTCGTATCCGGAAAAATCATACAGGATCCGGTGGACGTTTAATGATGCCGGATCCGCCGGATTACTGGATCCGGTTTTCCGAATTCCAATCCCTACACCATAAATAAGACGTTATCAGATTTATATACCTACTTAATTTACTTAAGTAGTGAGTCAAGTAAAGCGCCCTTACAGAGGCGATTCACTCAACATAACATACGATGCCGTGATTTGTTTGATGTGCAGGCATGCCGGCATGTCTCTTGAGCGCAAGCTTATTATATAATTTATAATAACAATTTTGAACAAGAACCAGGGGTGCTCCCATGGGGTGGTTAGGAGGTTTGAAAATTTCTGGCAGGGGTAAAAAAAATCGGGGGGTGTTTATGTTTATGTTTATGTTTATGTTTGTTTTTAACCTCGTACTATTCTACTTAATTAAGCATCCCCTAAGTCCAGGACTTGTGTGGGCTAGTAGTAGAGGGAACCACCGGCTTTAATTGACTTTCGAACCAATATATCTAGGGAGTACGCCTTCGCCAAATTTCAATTATTAATTAACTGAAAAAGGCAATCGGCGCCAGTGAGGTTTGAACTCACGATCATTAGATCAGTGTCAGGCTATATCGATGCCATTGACCACTGAGCTAAATCTCCCTTTTTTTTAGTCAGGGGTAAAACATTAGTCAGGGGTAAAACATTTTTTTGGAAATTTCGCAATTTTAAGTTGGGGAATATTTGATCAAGCTTCAAATATCGTCTTTTGAGAGATCTGCAGTTCATCAAGTATGTTAATTTAAAAAAAAATGTAGAATAACTCGAGAACCGCTTACCAAATTTTCAAAAACAAAGCATCGCTGAAACCTTCCAAATGAGGGATCACTTGATATACGGTATTATTTAGGGAGCAAGCATTTGAAGCGAAAAAATAACCGCGGTATGTACTTTTACCGCGAAGGCCATTACCGCGCAGTCCATTGCCGCGAACGGTCTTTACCACGCATGACTTTTACAGCGAAAACCTTCCAAATGAGGGATCACTTGACATACGGTATTATTTAGGGGGCCGGGCTTTGCAGCGAAAAAATTACCGCGGTATGTACTTCTACCTCGAAGGTCATTACCGCGCAGTCCATTACCGCGAACGGTCTTTATCACGTATGTCTTTTACGGCGAATATCCTTTACCGCGCCATTTTTTATATTTTATTTTTATGTAATGGTTTTTTGGCGGGATTGATAGCAATTTGGTTTAGGTTTACAAACAAAATTAAAACCGAGGGCGAATATTTAATTTGTATTTTCATTGATAAAGTACAACGTTTACTAAATGTTCCCACATTTTTGTGTTTGGGTTTGTTATGTGTGCCTTTTTCCAAAAATATTATAATTTGGTATGTAAATCTAAATTTTGTAGAAATTTAATCACTTTTGTTCTAATAAATATATTATTTTTGTTCAAATAAGATTTTGTTTTATTTTTATAATATTTTTCTTGTTACAATAAACTGTTGATTTTTTTCTGCATAATAATTTAAAAAAACTAAAATTTAATATTTTTTTCCGCCAGAAAATTAATAATAATTATGCGCGGTAATGGTTTTTGCAGTGAAGTCTATGCGCAGTTTTACCCCTTCGCGGTAATTTATTTCGCGGTAACAGTGGCGCGGTAACGGTGTCTCGGTAATGGACTGCGCTGTAATGACCCATTATTTAAACCTTTAAAGATTTCACCCTTGACGGCAGAAGGTTATTACTACACTCATATGAGTAAAATTAAAAGATCTCTGCTCTGCTCAAAATAAAAGTCTACCTGTTCAAGAAATTTTCGAGGTATCGAATTTGCTTATTTTGAAAATTCTACTCGCTCTGTATATTTTTCCAAACTTATACTGGCGCCTTCGCCAAAATTGTAAATAATTTTCCCGTCAAATTACAAGGTACAACAGAATACTATTCTGAGAATAGAATATTCTATGTATATTCTATGTTACAACAAATTTAGAATGATGCATATTTCGAAGGAGTTGATGTTTGTCACCCGAACCGCGACAGTGGCGAGGGAGACGGTCTACGCATTTTTTGGAAACCTTCCAATATTAAAAAAGAATTATATTGTAAGCTATCAATTAAAATTTCCGTAAATGCACCACTTGACCACTTTCCTAAAGAAACATTAAAAATGTATAGTGTAAAGTTTAAGAGATATTTTAAAAATCCGTTTTTTTTTTTGTGAAAAACACGTTGAAAAAAACAGTTCCAAATCGAGTTCAACGTCGCAAAATTGTTTTTTTATTAACCCTACCCAATAAACCGAAACTCAAAACTCTCTGAATTATTTTTAGGTGAAGCCTCTTTTACTGACCTGAAGAGTGGACTACAACTGGAAATACGCCGGCTACTGCAAATTATAGAATAAAAAGTACAACAGCGCCCTCTGTAGGTGAAAATCCAAAACTTTTATTTCGTCAAATAATGGTCCTCAACGAAGTGTAACTTTTGGCCAAATACGAAGTTAAATTAAATAAGTTTTAAAATAAAAATTTTGAGCTAAAAAAAAGTAATTCAGTAATTTTTAGGACCTCTAAATTCTTTAGGGCCTAAAGGCTAGGTATTTCACCTGACTTAACCAAAAATTTGGGTTTAGTATTTTTTCTAATGTAGTACACTAACAATATACGACTGGAACCCTTGCAAATGTATATCCTAAATTAATTCATGATTTTTTCGCGATTTCATAGTTAAAATATAAAAGTTTACTAATTAATTTAGAATTAGTGCAAAGGTACATTAAAATCTGTTATCAAAACACTCTAAATAGTAAATTTTACACTGAAACCTTTTAAAAGTATTTTAATGTATACACTTCTGCTCAAAAATATCGGCCCACCTAAAAAAATACACATTTTCAAATGCTAATAACTCCAAAACTATTCAATAGATTTATTTGACCTTTTTTTTATTTTAAAGCTTGAACTTTTAGCTCTTAATTACTGGAATAAAAATTATCAAAAATCTTTTTTTAAACCGGCAGCAATGAAAATTACACAGCTATGTTTTTTTACTGCTTCTTTTGATATGCGCACGGTTTGCCACTGCATATTTTTTTACAATTTAATTAATTGATTTTATAGGCCAATTAAATGGGAGTAATTTCTTTTTTAACTTTTTAATTTTCCTTTTCTCGTTTAGGAGATATACGGTTTTTTCTGAAAATAAACATTTTTGCAAATAACAAAAAAACTACACAGTGGATTTAATTGATTTATTTTTTAATTTGAAGCTTAAGTCCTTAACTTTTATTTATTTAATTTAAGTTTCTGGTGCAAACATGTTTAAACTGGGTTTACATTGCTTAAATAGTCATGTTTTTTTTACCCAATCTTTTTTGATGCAATTTAACCACAAACTCAAATGTTTCCATAAGTTTTAAAACTTATTCTAAAAGCCACACTTATTGTGACTGATTCCTTCTTTTATTTTTTATCATAAGTCTTCTCATTTAGGAGAAATTAAAGTTTTTCGGAAAAAGTGACTTTTTAATCAGTGGGCTAGTGCCACCCCTGTAAAACTGTATATGACGGAAAAGCGTCGATAGAATATAAAGATCTATTGCACTTCTATAACTTTAGCTTAAATAAATACATTTAATTAACACGTTTTCTGCGTTAGCAACTTTTTGGTTCCCAGCTCAGACTGCGTTTTGAGGCATATATGTCGAACGAACTTTGCACAGACTGTTTAAATCTCTAATGGTACTCCAAAAACAAGTTCTAACGTCTTTTTAAGGACTTTTTGCTTTTTAATTTTTTTTAAACAAAATATTTTATCAAATAAAATAACAATAAACAAATTTTAAATTTTATTAAAATTATTTAATAACAATTATAAACACAAAAAAACGTATTAGACGTGTATGTTTTTTTACAACAATGCTGTTTTTCGTTATTATTAGTTACATTACATTATGGTCAATAAAACATTCAATTTAATTTAAAAAAACACTAAAACTAACCAACATTACACGGTTGAGGCTAGGTTATCAATGTGTATACACTATAGTTAAAATTTATCTACATAAATATTATAGACGTTATAGTCATATTTCCCAATGTTTTTCGTACAGAATTAGGTTTTAAAAATGGTTTGAGGCAGCTGTATATCCCATGCCTGGCAGCATTTACTCCTATTCTTTTCAAAATAATAATTCCATTCCTTTTTTTGTACATTTTCCAATTTTTTTTTCACAAATATTCCATACCGTAATTAAATACAACAATAGTTCAGAACCACACAATTATAGTCCAGCCACATATATTCCATAAGCAGTTTATTTTAAAAAATATGTATTATTTTTCCATCAAATTTGTTGCTATTTACCAGCACTTATTTCCAAGCCACCCATGAGGTAAAGTGATTAGTTCGTTTTTTTTATACTGGTTTCCCCATTAGGCCTAATCCACAAAAAACTTGCAAACTCAATAAGAATAATACAGAACACAATAACAGAATACTCAATAACAGAACACAATAACAGAATGCTCAATAACAACCATACAGAACACAATAAAAGAATACTCAATAACAAAACACAATTAGAGAATACACAATAACAGAATACTCAATAACAATAATACAGGACACAAAATTTTGAAAAATGTGTTTTTAGTGTAATTACTGCTCGTATTGAGATCTACTGATCTGTATAACTGGCATATTACATGAACTATGCTATAGTTATATGTAATATGCCAGTTATACAGCTCGGTAGATCCTAATAAGAGCCGTAATTACACTAAAAACACATTTTTCAAAATTTTCTATTATAACACTGTTCTGTAACGGGTGCGATATGTCTAATATTAATATCTGGTATTTCCCCCCCTAGCCCTAAGTACATCCTGTACTCTATTACTCATAGAGAGAATTAAGTTTCTTATAGTATTCTGAGGTATATTTTCCCATTCTTCCTCGACTGCTATAATTAGTTCTGGAATTGTCGCTGGCGCTGGGTTCCTTGATCGAATTCTTCTTTTTAACTCATCCCAGAGATGTTCGATTGGGTTAAGATCGGGGCTATTAGCTGGCCACTCTAAGACGTCGATACCGACATCTCTTAAGTATCGTCTGACATTTGCTGCAGTATGCGGCTTTGCATTGTCTTGCATGTAAATAAAGTCATCGCCTATAAATCCGGAGTAAGGTACGACGTGCTCTTCCAAAATTTCTTCGACATACCTTTCCGCTGTAAGACTTCGCCTTTGCCGTCCACGTTCTTCCCTTATAATAAAAACGGGTTCAGTTTTAGCTTCCAATGATATACCTCCCCATATCATGCACGATCCACCACCATAACTAACTTTTTCTGCAATGCAGGCCTGTGCATAACGTTCTCCAGGACGTCGGTAGACACGCTGTCTTGCATCATTCCCAAATAGACATATCCTGGTTTCATCAGAAAACATAACCTTTGCCCATTGGTTTCTGTCCCAGTTTAAATGTCTTCTTGCAAACTGCAGCCTGGCACGACGATGGTTAGCAGTGAGTTTAGGTCCAGTTGCGGCCTTTCTTTCAAAAAGCCTTCGACCAATAGTGGACCTACTTACTTCTACACCTCTTGTTTCTTGAAGCCGTGATCTCAAATTAACTGAATTTAGACGACGATTCCGCAGGGAATTAAGCTCGATAAATCGGCCATCCCGAGCGGACGTGCACCTATGTCTGCCAGCTCCTTGGCGTCGACTAAAGGAACCGGTCTCCTCAAAACGTTGGAATACTCTTCTTACCGCTGCTCTCGTAATATTTAACTGTTGAGCAACATAACGCTGACTGTGCCCTTCTTGTAGCAGAGCTACAGCTTGGGCAGCTACTTCCGGACTTGTTTCCATTTAAATAATACAATTAAATAAAATTTTAACGAGTTAAAAAAGTATTGTCACATAAGTGACAAGTCTTGTCAATCATAAAAAAGTTAGTTACAGTGGTGGCACTAGCCCACCACTTAAAAAGTCCTTATTTACCAAAAAACCATAATTTCTCCTAAATGAGAAGACTTATGATAAAAAATAAAAGACGGAATCAGTCACAATAAGTGTGGCTTTTAGAATAAGTTTTAAAACTTATGGAAAGATTTGAGTTTGTGTTTAAATTGCAACAAAAAAGATCGAGTAAAAAAAACATGACTATTTAAGCAATGTAAACTCAGTTTAAACATGTTTCCAACAGAAACCTAAATTAAATAAATAAAAGTTTACGATTTAAGCTTCAAATTAAAAAAAAAATCAATTAAATCCATTGCGTAGTTTTTTTGTTACTTGCAAAAATGTAAATTTTTAGAAAAAACCTTATATCTCCTAAACGAGAAAAGGAAAATTAAAAAATTTAAAAAGAGATTACTTCCATTTAATTAGGCTATAAAATCAATTAATTAAATTGTAAAAAAATATGCAGTGGCGAACCATGCGCATATCGAAAGGTGCAGTAAAAAAACATAGCTGTGCACTTTTCATTGCTGCCGGTATAAAAAAAGATGTTTGATAATTTTTATTCCATTAAGTAAGAGCTAAAAGTTCAAGCTTCAAAATAAAAAAAAGATCGAATAAATCCATTAAATAGTTTTGGAGATATTTGCATTCAAAAATGTGTATTTTTTTAGGTGGGCCGATATTTTTGAGCAGAAGTGTAGTAATATTACGATTTTTTTAAACCACCTGTTGCGGAAATGATGTTTACACTGTTATGAGCACGGGTCGGATCGAAGTAGCCATTACAGGGGGCATGAAAAAATTAGAATTTTAAAAAACTCTTATTTCAAGTAAGACACTTTAAACTATTGTTTACCAAGCGGAATGTCATGTCGATGCTGTCATGGACCATGACACTGAGTATTATCAGCATAGACATGACATTCCGCTTGGTAAACAATAGTTTAGTGTCTATTTACTTGAAAAAAGAGTTTTTTTAAATTGTAATTTTTACATGCCCCCGGTAATGGCTACTTCGATCCGACCCGTGCTTATGAGTGTACTAAATACGTACCAGTTTGAGTGAAAAATCTTGGCAGAATTGTATTCAGGACGAAAAGTTTTACGGAAAATGCGGACGCGGGAGTGCGCCCTCAAAAAAGTTGCAAATTGGAAATTAGTGTGAATGGGAGGATTGGTGTAGTGGACTACCGTGTCGTACTTGGCGAGTATACTACACAAATAGCGTGAGTTCGATTCTCAACGCGGCGCCGATTTGCCTTTTTCAGTTAATTTATAATTGAAATTTGGCGAAGGCGAAAGTGAAGCGGACACTCCCTATAAATTGGTTCGAAAGTCAATTAAAGCCGATGGTTCCCTCTACTACTAACCCACACAAGTCCTGGACTTAAGGGATGCTTAATTAAGTAGAATAGTACGAGGTTAAACAAAATGCAAAATGCAAAATATCATTGTTTTTAAATTTGGACAATTTGTAGAACGATCGTCCCATGAGGGCCCTACTTGGCTAGTCTGCCTCTGCGTATTATACTTAAATGTAATCGTTTTATACAAATTAAGCTTAACTAGGTAAAAAAAATATTTTAAATTAAAAAATACGCTTATAAACTGCCAATTTAGCTTATACTAGACTTTTTACCTAATAATTTATTGGTAACGTATTGAAAGTAAGTACAACTTGTATAAGCTTATACTCAATCACGACTTGCATAGATCACAAACTAGCATTATGATTTTTTTGACTATTAACAATATTGATTCAATTATGTAAACCTTGATTATTTAAACAAACTATTTAAACGTAATGTTGTAATATTAGTAAATTAATAATGATTGATTTTCTTAGTAATTTATCATAAAAGTTAAATTTGTTTTGTTAGTTGTCTAATGGCATTAGGTACTGACAAATCTGTATCCTTGCAGTAAATAAATTAAAATTAAAATTATTTCAATGTCAGAAATGTTTTATACTATAACACTAGGCAACAAATCTCAACTTTTTTTTGCCCCGATCGGAAAGTAAATTTTTCTTACTGATTTGAGGGCGTAGAAACCGAATCTGACCTTCAGCACCTAAAATTTTTAAGATATAAGTCCAGGAAATAATGACGTTTTTTTTCAAAATTAAAAAAAAAGAGTAGGATTTTGAAAATTTTAGGGTATATTAAAAAAAATAGGAGGATCTCAAAAATATATATGCCAAGGACCTACTGTCAGAGTAAGTACCCGAAAAAAAAAATAAAAAGCAGAGTTTACTTAATTGCTCTTTTGTGGCAAAACTATCAAATCTGTATAAAAATTGTATAGGACTTTATTTGTAGATTATAAAATTCTCTACAAAAATATTTATACAAATATTTTTTTATTTTGCTTAGTTTGTTAGTAAAAAGTAAATAAATGAAAAAGAAACAAAATTAAATTACCCAGTGTAAAATTTTTTCTTGAGCCCAAAAGATATATTTTTCCAATGTGACCTTAAAAATATTCAGCACATCTTATTTTTTAAATTTTAGTACAAGCAATTATGCCAATTTAAAAATAATTTATAAAACAAAATATTGTGTATTTTTGTTTTGTTTTTTTAATCGTTCTACATCATAAAAATGTTACTTTATTACATAAGAACCATATTAAGTAACATTTTTTTAGTTCATTTTTGACCCCCTAGTAATGATTTTTGACAATTTTTAGCATGAGTACTTGGCGATAAGTTTGTCCCCTTATGCATCCTTCTTCTTACCCTCCACCCCTACTTAGTTTTGTCACATGATCCATTTTTTTTAAATATTTTTTTTTCATAATATCCCTATTTATTCTATCTATGAATTTAAAGTTTCCATGTTTTAAGTTGGGTATTTTTTAACTAATATTGAGTTACCGAATCTAAATTTGTCCTTTGGATCAAAAGAGGGATAAAATAATGATTTTTTAACATTTTTATCTCATTTTTCTCAGAAAACTTAGGTAATAGAAATATTTTGAGGCCAGATTCGGTTTCAGCGACCCAAAATTAGTTAAAAAACATATGACTCCAATCAGGCCAAGAAACCGTGTTTTCTAGTGTAATTTAATAAAATTCTTTCACATCATTAGTATTTTGTTTCGCCTATTTAAAGGTTAGTTTACCCAATAGTTACACTAAAATAACTAAGAATTTAACTAATGAAATGAAGTGAACAAATATGACATTTTATTGGTCAAATTCTTAGTTAGTTTAGTGTTAATTATTGGATACATGAACCTTAAGAGACAAGCTTGGCTTAAGTGAAGATTGGGGGGGGGGCGGCGGAGTGAGAGAGCTCACTTATGCTGCACGGGGTGGATTTTTATTTTTAGGGTAGTTTTTTTGGATCATCTGGCAACCACGATTTTCTTTTATTAATTGATAATATGAACAATTTCTGTAAAAAAAATTAAAAATCTATCTGATGCTTCGATTTTTATAGAGAAAAATGGTAAATTAATTGGCGTTATCACAGTTCGTCTAAAAAAAATTAACTAAAATTTTCGTTTTCAAAAAATATTCGTATAAATTTACATTTAATGATCAATTTTGAGTAAAACTAACAAAAAAAAATAATAACAGTGAAGGAGAATTTTGAGAAAATCGATTTTCTTTTGTTTTTCTTAAATAAGTGTGTGCTTTTATCGAGATTCTGGTGTAAGAAAGCAAAATAATTATTTGGCATTTAGGGTTTACAAGATTTTATTTTTTAAAGTTTGATGTCGGACGCTACAAAAAATGGAATTGGAATAAATCTATTTATGTTTTGCCCAAATATTAGAAAATTGAACTTTATTACAGTATGGTTGGCATTGGTACTAGATATATATTTTTTAATTTAATTTTATTTTTAGTTTAATATACAGTATATGAGAAAACCTAATGTGTGATTAAAATTTTAATCTTTAATTTTCTAATTTATCTTAAAGAAATAAAATTTAAATAAAAAAAAGTCTAAATCTAATAGTAAAATACAACACTAATTAAATAAAACACATTAATTATAACTGGAATTTCTTGTTTGGCCGGTTTGAAACGAACTGTAACTTAATTTCGTAAAAAAGTTTCGATTGAATAAATTTTGATTAATTTTGTTAGGGTGTAAAATTTAATTTTATTGTACTATTATTGAAAAATAGATTAATTTTAAATAAGGAATGTAAAATTTAGACCTCAACCATTATATTTCATAATAAAAGTATAGTATAGAAACAATTTTAATTTTTTTTTTTGCTTCGATTTTTATAGAAAAAAACGTTAAATTAATTGGCGTTATCACAGCTCGTCTAAAAAATTAACTAAAATTTTCGTTTTCAAAAAATATTCGTATAAATTTACATTTAATGATTAATTTTGAGTAAAACTAACAAAAAAAAATAATAACCGTGGAGGAGAATTTTGAGAAAATCGATTTTCTTTTGTTTTTCTTAGACGAGTGTTTGCTTTTATTCAGATTCTGGTAAAAGCAAAATAATTATCTGGCATTTAGGGTTAACAAGATTTGATTTTTTAAAGTTTAATGTCGGACGCTACAAGAAATGGAAGTGGAATAAATCTATTTTATGTTTTGCCCAAATATTAGCAAATTGGTTAAGGAATAAATTCAAACTTTATTACAGTGCGGTTGGCATTGGTACTAGATATATATTTTTTAATTGTATTTTATTTTTAGTTTAATGTGCAGTATATGAGAAAATTAAATGTGTGATGACCAGTAATCGACGTAAACTCAGTTATGACTCATCAACGTTAAAAATAAACACAGAAACATAGGCTTACGGAATAATTTTGCCGAATTATGAGGGAAATTTTTATAAAGGTCACTAAATCGAAACATTTGCCGACTAATTTGTTACACACAACAATATTGACTATACATATTAACTATACATATGTATATATATCGGTGTATTTGAAAGAAAAAATCGACATTCGATTTTGATCTTTTAAGAATACGAAAGTTTTTAATTTTTATTTATGGATAACTTTTTTTCCCACCTTACTCGTTTAAATGGAATCACTAAAAAAAATCAAGATAAAAAGAAATAAAAATGTAAATATTTAAAACCTCGCGTCAACGCTAGAGTCGACGCAGCGCCTATGCGAGTACTGGAAATTCGCCGAGTACTGGTGATGACGGATGCTACATGATAGACGCTACAAAATTTCCACCAAAATTTGAATAAAAAAATCTGATAGTAAAATATAACACTAATTAAATAAAACACATGAATTATAACTGGAATTTCTTGTTTGGCCGGTTTGAAACGAACTGTAACTTAATTTCGTAAAAAAGTTTCGATTGAATAAATTTTGATTAATTTTGTTAGGGTGTAAAATTTTATTTTATTTTATTGTGCTATAATTGAAAAATAGATTAATTTTAAATAAGGAATGTAAAATTTAGACCTCAACCATTATATTTCATAATAAAAGTATGGTATAGAAACAATTTTAATTTTTTTTTTTTGCTTCGATTTTTATAGAAAAAAATGTTAAATTAATTGGCGTTATCACAGCTCGTCTAAAAAATTAACTAAAATTTTCGTTTTCAAAAAATATTCGTATAAATTTACATTTAATGATTAATTTTGAGTAAAACTAACAAAAAAAATAATAACCGTGGAGGAGAATTTTGAGAAAATCGATTTTCTTTTGTTTTTCTTAGACGAGTGTTTGCTTTTATTCAGATTCTGGTGTAAGCAAAATAATTATCTGGCATTTAGGGTTAACAAGATTTGATTTTTTAAAGTTTAATGTCGGACGCTACAAGAAATGGAAGTGGAATAAATCTATTTTATGTTTTGCCCAAATATTAGCAAATTGGTTAAGGATTAAATTCAAACTTTATTACAGTGCGGTTGGCATTGGTACTAGATATATATTTTTTAATTGTATTTTATTTTTAGTTTAATGTACATTATATGAGAAAATTAAATGTGTGATGACCAGTAATCGACGTAAACTCAGTTATGACTCATCAACGTTAAAAATAAACACAGAAACATAGTCTTACGGAATAATTTTGCCGAATTATGAGGGAAATTTTTATAAAGGTCACTAAATCGAAACATTTGCCGACTAATTTGTTACACACAACAATAATGACTAAACATATTAACTATACATATGTATATATATCGGTGTATTTTAAAGAAAAAATCGACATTCGATTTTGATCTATTAAGAATACGAAAGTTTTTAATTTTTATTTATGGATAACTCTTTTCCCACCTTACTCATTTAAATGGAATCAATAAAAAAAATCAAGATAAAAAGAAATAAAAATGTAAATATTTAAAACCTCGCGTCAACGCTAGAGTCGACGCAGCGCCCATGCGAGTACTGGAAATTCGCCGAGTACTGGTGACGCCGGATGCTACATGATGGACGCTACAAAATTTCCACCAAAATTTGAATAAAAAAATCTAATAGTCAAATATAACACTAATTAAATAAAACACATGAATTATAACTGGAATTTCTTGTTTGGCAGGTTTGAAACGAATTGTAACTTAATTTCGTAAAAAAGTGTTTTGATTGAATAAAATTTAATTAATTTTGTTAGGGTGCGTTCATGCTGTGTAAAATTTAATTTTATTGGGCTATTATTGAAAAATAGTTTAATATTAAATAAGAAATGAAAAATTTAGACCTCAACCATTATATTTCATAATAAAAGTATGGTATAGAAACAATTTTAATTTTTTTACCTTGGTTTCAAATTCTATGGAATGGCTGTATAGTTTATTAAAGTCTAAATCAACGAACTAATAACTCTTCTTTCTAGAATACGCATACTGTTAATATAAAGTATCGCCAACATCTCGTTTTGTTTGTATACAAATAATAGGTATATTTAGGCCTGAACAATAACAATAACCAGTATCTGTTATTGTTGTCTTTGTTAGAACAAAGCTATGCGAGTCAGACAGACGAATGTATATGTTGGCTACATTTTTGTCAGTTTTTACAAATGAAATGCCTCTTCTAGAGAGAAGAGTTATTAGTTCGTTGGTCTAAATGTTAAACAATCAAATAATTACAGCAATTCTCTACAAAATAGAAAAAATTTCTAAATTTATCTAATCGTTACATATTAAAACTAAATCAAGTACCTATACTAAAACTAATATATCAGATCAGAAATAAAAATTTATTGTTAAATTTTACTGTTTTTTATTGATGCTGTTGGTAATAATAACCTCTTATATAACTTTAATTAAGTAGTATCTATCTATATAATCTTAAAACAAAAACATAATTATTTGAAATTAAATCATAAAAAATAACGTGTTAAATTAAAAAAAAGGTATTTTTACTTATAATTTTAATTCATAGCAGCATTCATACCAAGACCCAACTGTTTCTTTGGGCGAAATGCAAGATATTTACTATAGTCGTATTAATGGTGCAGGCCGCTTGCAAAACAGTTTTACACTACGATATTTCAAGAACGCTTTGACAAAGTGGCTTAAAATTTTGACCAAAACTTTTTGGCCACGCAGAAAATCTTTGATTCAAAATTTAATTCTCTGTACAAAGACTTAAACGCTTTAACACGTGTTAAAGCGTTCTTAAAATATCGTAGTCTAAAGTTGTTTTGCAAGCGACCTCCGCCCTTAATATGACCTTAAAATAAGTTTCAAGGCATGCATTTTAAAATGGCAAAGAAATTAATTTTTTATCCAATACATACAGATAATGAGACAATTACCAGCTTTATTTTAAATAGATAAACTCAATAATAACCCCGCGTGGCTTTTACTTTATTGAGTGGATAATTATTTATCTTACCCACTCAACTGTCACTTGTCAAATTATTTTCTTGTAAATGTCATTAAAATTAACCTGCTTGGCTGACGCCTCGCAGGTTAATTTTCTCATGGGCAATATCTTACTTTACCCACTAGTACCATAAATAACTATTACCTATTTTCATTGTTTTTGAACGCAATAAATTATCTTATTATGCTTTTTATTATAAAATGCTACAAACTTACATAAATTCTAACGAAAAATTATACAAAATAATTGATATGCAGGTTTATTCTTTTAAATGGTACTGTGCCTCTAACTTTTGAAAGGCGTAAGAAACTGACTTGAAATTTGAAACAGACCTACAACATAAAATAAAGTATCATTGGCCTTAAAGTGTATATTTTTTAAATTTACAATAACACTAGGGGGCGTTGGGGAAAAATCGTTAATGGAAAGGGGGGTCGAGTAATACATCATTTAAAAGATATTCAAATTGTCTGTTGAAAGATGTTTATTTATTTGTTGATTTCCGATGAACTGGAGATACAGTTTCCAGGTGGTTAAAAAATAGATGTCCACTGGATATCTCGTGAATATCCAGTAGATATCTTGGAAATAGGTGGACTTTTGGATATCGATGTGATATATACTGTCAATCCAGGCTATCGACTGGATATTTAGAAACTATACACTCTGGATATCTAATAGTTATTATGTGCGGTCTGTGTATTGACGTGTTCCAAAGTTGATATGTTAAGCCGTTCAAAAATTAAAGGTGGGCGGGCTTTTGACAAGCTGTGTATATTGCTTAAGGTTGGCAACATCTATATTTAAATATATTTACTATTTACAGTGTAAACTTTACACGGCCTTTTATCACATCTAAATACCGATTATTAACTCTAACCCTGTTGTTCAAGAGGGTTAGATTTTTAACTCCCAACTAATTAATAATCGTAAATACCGCAAAAAAAAAACGGGATTTAAATAACATATTAATAAATAACTACGGTGGTTAGATTTCGTGTAAACATGATACCTAAAAATGTAGTTGATCTGAAAGATAACAAATCTTAAGACAGGTCTTTCAATTTAATAAAAATAATTTTCTTTTTGTTGGTTAATTAGGCTAATGTAAAAATTGCGTTTTAAGGGCCGTTCAGAGGCTCGGATGACCATAATACATAACATACAGTGCGGTCTAAAAGTCACTACCCCTCTTAAATTTTGAACGAGTTAAGACATTGACTTAAGATTTGTAACAACAAGCTGTAATTTAGTATATTTGTATATTTGATATAAAGGGGGTCGAGTGATACATCATTTTAAAGAAAATAATCTATTTTTTTTTCAATGTTTTTTAAAGAAGTTGATTTTTTAATTTTTTTTTGCTAAAAATGCGTTTTTTGAGATATTTTTGTAAATTTTAAACACTTAAAAAACGTCAAAAAAAAAATAAAAATATATTTGAAATAATATAGAATTTTATGAGCTTTAAAATGATGTCCCACACGACCCCCTTTTCTCTTAAAAAATCCTCCCTATGCCCCGCTGTACACATTTCAATAGCTACAGATAAGAAATATAATCAAAAAGATATAGTTCAAGCAAATTAGACGAAAAAAAAAACAAATAGAATAAATAATTTATAAAGTTTTAAAATTTTGGTTGTGAACTCCCAGTAGGAACGCAAAAATTTTTTTTTTATCTAACTGTATTTTGTATGTAGTGCCACTTCTAGAAGCTCCCCGTTAAAAATTTAAAATCAAAATACATTTAGATAAATGCAGAATGTGTTAATTCCCATTAGGTTTAAAAATTCCATCTTATGAAAATTTGACAAAAAAATTTTTTTTTTCACTTAAAAAAAAATGGAGGTCGATATTTAAAAAAATCTTGTAACGTCTTAAAAGCACATCTCTTTTTATAAGTGACGCGAATTTAATTGAAAAATATTCATAAAAGCAAATTCACAGTGGGGCCGTAGCCCAAATCTGAAAAAATATTCAAAATCAGGAAAAAAGTATGCTTCTCGGTATGCTTCAAAAATTTCATTTTATGGGATAGTGTTTTTGTCTTCGCGCTGAGAAATATGCTTATTTTCCAACGTCATTTATGAGCGTTGGGTAGGAGATACGCAACACCTTTATAGGACAAATTTTATGCAGAATTTAATGGAGAATATAATAAGTTCATTAACATTTTGCGGTCGGAGTAACGATATACTAGAAAAATGCAGAAAAGCGTCATGAGTTCACTTTTGGGGGTGGTTTTTTCAGCAAAAGGGATAAAGCTCCCAATGTGGGGGTGAGAACTCTTTCGATCTGTATTTGGGTTCCTACTGTTCACAACCAAACTTTCAAAACTTTATAAATTACACTGGTCGACAAATCTGAAGATTTCTCTAACTGAGATTCCAGAAATAGGTTTATACTAATTTTGGGTCGCTGAATCCAAATCCGATGGCCGTTTGTCTCCATCACCCTCAAATTTTTTGATATCATAAAAAAGTTAAAATTAGAAAAATTGATTTTGTGTAATTACAAAAAAAATGCTTTGACACATTTGACACTTTTTAGAAGAAATAACACTGGTCGACAAATCCGAAGATTTCTCTAACTGAGATTCCAGAAATAGGTTTATACTAATTTTGGGTCGCTGAATCCAAATCCGAAGGCCGTTTGTCTCCATCACCCTCAAATTTTTTGATATCATAAAAAAAGTTAAAATTAGGAAAATTGATTCTGTGTAATTACAAGAAAATGCTTTGACTTATCACATTAAAATTTAGTACGGTTAATAGTGGTAATATAAGTTATTTATTCCCCTACTTACCCAAAAATACAATTGTGTGTATGTCAGAGGCGTGCGTTGAAAGTGTTTCTGTAATATATTTCTCCAAAAAAATTTATGTTTAAAAATTTTACAATTTCGATAAAAAATTATTATTTATTGATTAATTTTACGTAAAAAACATATTGGAACTTTTGATCAAAGGTCAATAGTTTTCGAGAAAAATAGGTTTAAACATATCTCTGCAAGTTCCACTAAGAAAAAAACTGCTGCCAACGAGATAATACTTTCTCCTATAGGTCTAGGTTTATTAAAATAAAAATAAATAAATTAAAAAAAAATATTTTTTTTTTCCGAAAAAAGCCTCTTTTTTCGTTTTAACGATAAATAAATTGAAAAAAAAAATAAAAAAAGTTTTAACCCCATTTTACCCCCTTACCCCACCCCAATTTTTATCAAAAAAAAAATATCCTAGCCATACAAAAAAAGGTGAATAGTTTTTTTTTTTTCCTATGTCTTTTGAGGCGCTGGATCCAAATTTGAGGTCAAAATAGCACATCACCTGGAAAACTAATTGGATAAGGTGCTATTTTGACTTCAAATTCGGATTCAGCGCCTCAAAATATACATATACATAGGAAAAAAAACTATTGACCTTTTTTTGTGTGGCTAGGATATTTTTTTTTTTTTGATAAAAATCGGGGTGGGGTAAGGGGGTAAAATGGGGTTAAAACTTTTTTTTATTTTTTTTTTTCAATTTATTTTTCGTTAAAACGAAAAAAGAGACTTTTTTTGGAAAAAAAAAATTAATTTTTTTTTAAATTTATTTATTTATTTTTATTTTAATAAACCTAGACCTATAGGAGAAAGTATTATCTTGTTGGCAGCAGTTTTTTTCTTAATGGAACTTGCAGAGATATGTTTAAACCTATTTTTCTCGAAAACTATTGACCTTTGATCAAAAGGTCCAATATGTTTTTTACGTAAAATTAATCAATAAATAATAATTTTTTATCGAAATTCTAAAATTCTTAAACATAAATTTTTTTGGAGAAATATATTACAGGAACACTTTGGAACGCACGCCTCTCACATACACACAATTGTATTTTTGGGTAAGAAGGGGAATAAATAACTTATATTACCAATATTAACCGTACTAAATTTTAATGTGATAAGTCAAAGCATTTTCTTGTAATTACACAGAATCAATTTTCCTAATTTTAACTTTTTTTATGATATCAAAAAATTTGAGGGTGATGGAGACAAACGGCCTTCGGATTTGGATTCAGCGACCCAAAATTAGTATAAACCTATTTCTGGAATCTCAGTTAGAGAAATCTTCGGATTTGTCGACCAGTGTTATTAAAAAGTCTAATTTGCTTCAACTAATAGCTCATGTTATCTTATTTGTCTTGGGTGCAGGATAATAACGTTAGGTTTATGGATATGCGAGTGTTTTGCTTTACTATTTGCAATAATTTTGTTTAAAAAATAATTCGTGTGATGATAATCACCTCTTTATTCAACTATTGCAAAAAGTTGTCATGGGTATCCTTCAACAATGTTGAAGGATCAACATACATGTATTTTCAACAGTCTATTTGGATTGATGCTGCCCATTAAATGCGAATAAAACAAATGGGATTAATTATAGCGCGAGAACTATACATTAAAGATGGTACATGCAGACGATACAGGAATAACGATGCGGTATAAAATTTTCAGGAAAAAGTCTTAAAAAATTATCCTTTTCCCACAAAGAACAATATTGTTAGTAAAAAAAATTCCTTTAAAAATAAGGTCCGCACATTTTACAAAAAAAAAATATATATAAAAAAATAAAAGGCTGAAGGACCCAAGGTCGATAGCCATCTGTATATTTTTCTATCCATTTTGTCAGATGTATATTTTTCTCTTCATTTTGTCAGAAAATATTCATACCAGTTTTAAAAAATATTCATAAAAAGAAGTTTTTAACAGTATAAAAGTATAAAAAAAGTGTTCGCTTAATCACAAAGTAATTAAAGTTTGTTACCTATATCAAGGAAAAATTAAATATACCATGCACCATTAAAAGTACCTATATTATGAAATATGAAGAATTTGGTTTAAATTGCACGTCTTGTTCCGAAGCACAAGCGCAAGCTTATTGTGAATTTGTTATGTTTATTACTAATTTCAATAAACATTATTATTATTATATTATTCTTCACACTATGTTTCAGAGTTATAACTAAACTAGCCTCGTGAGTACCCATATCCATCTCTACAGATCTTTATTTTAAGAAAAAAAATCACGCTTTATTAAATAAATAAATAAAGTTTATTTATTTAAAAATAAAAGATATTAGATAAATGTATATTTGTGCGCTATCTATTTCTAGAAGTAATAAACTACTCAAACCTATTATAATCTGGAGAATGCTAGCAAGTACTACACTTGTAAATCTTGAGTACAAAAATTTTTCTAAATGCCATTAGACGTTAAAGTTTTTGAAGGCAGGAAATTTTCATTTTAAGCAACATTTCCTGCCTAATTATAATTAGCATTTAAAAAAACTTTTAAAACTGATTAAAAAAAAGTAGTATATTGTTTTACTAAGAGGAAAAGTGAAGACTCATCAACGTTGAAAATAAACACAGAAACATAGGCTTACGGAATAATTTTGCCGAATTATGAGAGAAATTTTTATAAAGGTCACTAAATTGAAACATTTGACGACTAATTTGTTACACACAACAATATTAACTATACATATTAGGGTGCTTTTTTTTTTCGACTATTTTTGTTTTTTCGGTCCCATCACGAAATTTTGTTGGAAGTACCCTAAAAAAAATTCCCTCAAAATTTTAGCCCTTAATATTAATATTAAGTAGTGGACCTAATTTAAAATAACAAAAACTTTAGAATTTAATATCTCAAGAAATATTGATGTTAGCGATTTAGTGCCAAGAACCATTTTTGTAGGAAATTAAATTTCCTACAAGTTTATTATTTAAATATTTTTTGTAGCTCTTGTCAATTACGAGATAAGGACAGAAAAACGTAAATTTTATGAAAAAATTGGGTTTGGTGGCCCAAACTACCTTACCAGTACGAGTTATGATTATGCAGCAATGGGCACTTTTGTAGAGCATTCAATTTTGAGAAATACCTGTCTATGGTCGAAGCGGTGCCATAAAATGCCGCTAAGCTATAGTAATTTAAAGAAAAAAAAAATCAAAGTTTAAATGTATTTTCAATGGGAAATCTTTACATGCCTTGGTCCACTACTTAATATTAATATTAAGGGCTAAAATTTTGAGGGAATTTTTTTTAGGCTACTTCCAACAAAATTTCGTGATGGGACCGAAAAAACAAAAATAGTCGAAAAAAAAGCACCCTAATACATATCGGTGTTTTTAAAGAAAAAACCGACATTCCATTTTTTCTTTTAAGAATACGAAAGTTTTAATTTTTGTTTATCGATAACTTTTTATCCCACCTTACTCGTTTAAATGGAATCGTTAAAAAAAATTGAGATAAAAAGAATTAAAAATATAAATATTTAAAACCTCACGTCAACGCTAGAGTACTGGAAATTCGCCGAGTACTAATAATATGGATTCAGATGTTTATTTCCGTGTCATCTTCACGTGTAAGTGGTATGTGTAAAATGCTCGTGGGACGATATGGCTTGCTAGATCCGTCTGCTTCTATCGAATTCAATTGAAAATCGTGCAGAGCAAGTTGCCGTTTGCCGAGAGCGCGATATTAGGAAATTTGAAATATATTGCAAGGATTACAGAAAATGAATCTTTTGTATGTACATTTAGAGCAAGGTTGAGGATCTTTATTTTGCCTAGTTTCGTCATTGAAACAACTACCTGATTAAATGATTGATATATTAGTTTATCAAAGAGATTAATATCTATTGTTCTATCTATAGAATTCCCTGAATGTATATGAATAACTTGTAAATGTGGAAGCATTACTGAAAAGTGGCTTTATTAATGATGATGCATCGATGCATCATTGTATTTTTTAACCGACTTTCAAAAAGGAGGAGGTTATCAATTCGACGTGAGACTTTGTTTTCTATTTTTTATTGTTTGCTCCTGCATAACTTTGGAACGAATGAACGGAATTTGATGAAACTTTTTGCAACTTAAAGAAGGAATTCATGAGGTGGTCCTGTTTTAATTTGACGGTCGGATAATGCCGGGTAAGTAGGACAATTAGGATAAATCTAATTATTTTAACTCAATTTCACTTAAAAACGGCTTAATTTGGTTCTACTACCACCCAAATTTTTAGAGAAATATCGCATAACTCGGATAATCCGGATAACTTGATTAAGGGGTCACTTAAATATTATGGCACACTGAAAATCTTTTAAATGCCGCTAAACTTGATTCTCTGGACCTGTAATATTAAAATACCAAGAGAAAATGATAAATGTTGTGATTTTACCAAAAGGCGTTGTTTGGAATTATTACTTAACGCTTAAAGTTTAACAAGATTTTCTTTAGTATTTCGTTTAAAATAAGGTTGGTTGGACTCTTGGGCTCTAAAATAAAACTATTACTTTTATTTTTTAGAAATTTATCTTTAAGATAAGGATGTCACAACGCACTAACAGTTTTCATATACAAATATTTCAGAAAAACGTTTATTATTAAGTAAACGTGCCTTTAAGCACTCATTAAAATGAGTATTGCATAATATTATTTTTATTCAATGTATTCAAAAGCTCCACTTTTTGTTTAATAAATCTGTAGATACGAAAAGTTTGATTTTCCATACTAGTGCGAAAAGTGAAATACTCTACGTTGATTGTTTAATTGATATTGCTGATGAAATTTGACTCTAACTACAAATTTATTTTTAAATATTAGATGTTAAAATCGAATAAAAAATAGTGTATGATACAAAGTCGATTAGGCATGCCTCTTAGAAGATTTTGGGTGAAAATTAAAAAAATACTGCTGCCAACAAAATAATACTTTTCCCTGTTATAGGAGCCTATAATAGGCCTAGTTTTATTAACATCAAACATGAAAAAAATAAAAAAAATAAATAAAAAAAAGTTGTTCAAAAAAAAAACTGCTGCCAACAAAATAATACTTTCCCCTCTAGGCCTAGATTCATTAAAATCAAAAACAAAAAAAAAATAAAATTAAAAAAATAAAAAAAAAATTCATAGTTTTTCAAAAAAATAAATTGGAAAAAAAATGGTTTTGAAAAAAAATTGTTTTTACCCCATTTTACTCCCTTATCCCAACCCGATTTTTACGAAAAACAATCCCAGCCTACAACTTTGGATAATTAACCTTTGGTCCAAATTTGAAGTCTTTAGCCCGAAGCGTTTTTGAGCTATCGTGGTAAAAAATTTCCCGGACACACAGACCGACAGACCGACCGACAGATAGAAATTTTTTTTGACATAAATCATATTTTTTGGATATAAAACGTCCGGAAAAGTAAAAAAAAAAACAATAAATTTTTTTCTAAATTTTTTACTAACGCAAGACTTTCCTTGGGGAAAGTAAAATCTATCTAGCGATTTCTTTTAAATTTTTGTAAAATTGCAAATTTTAAAATAATTATAATTCACAGCGTGTTCCAAAATAATGCTATTTTTAAATGTACTTTTCTATTGTATTTTTCTACAAATAAATTACTTACTTACTTACTTACTTACCCATTATTTCGAGATTCAGGGCATATCCACAGGCTCGCATAAAAATATAGTATATAACAATGCGATGGCGTGCTTGGCTTAATGTGCCGCCATGTATCTTGTAAGCCAATCACTGCACCGCATTCTTATGTTTTATGTTCTTATGCAAGCTTCTGGATAGGCCTTCAGTAAACCGATTTTCAACTGAAAATCGACATTTTATTAGGCATGAAAAAACCCTAAAATGACATGTAAGATTTCCTATTTACTTGGATCCTTAACAATGCCGGCATAGATTTTACGAATTTATTCGTTTTTAACGATGGTGAATATGTTACGGTGAATTGTAGTTTTTTTTTTTGGTTCTTCTTCTTCTTCTTCTTCTTCTTCTTCTTCTTCTTCTTCTTCTTCTTCTTCTTCTTCTTCTTCTTCTTCTTCTTCTTCTTCTTCTTCTTCTTCTTCTTCTTTTTTTATTTTATAATGTTTTTGATCCTCTAAAATGTTAAAATAGCAATTTTTTATTTTTAATAGGCATACATATGCCACGGCTATCTATTATTTTGGTATTATTAAGAAGAAAACTTATTCTATTTGTCATTATTTTTTGCTAAATTATAGATTTTTCTTTAAAATTACAAGGTTTTGCAACATGTTGGATAAAATTAAATTCTCAACTCGGGTATAAAATTATTAGGAATATCAACCTACTCGGTAGGGCTCTTGTGGAAATATCTTATAACTGGGCCAGCGCATAGACAAGGAAAGACCTATAAAACACTTGCGGAATACTATGATAAATGTGCCTAGCGCATCTGAGATAAACTTGCACATGCGCACTACTATTGTTGTTTTTGACAAGTATTTTTAACCTTAGTTTTACGTGTCAAATAAAAATTGTAAAAAATTCAACAAAAAACAATAAATATCTACGAAGAAACGTCGAAATAGTTTTTTTTTTAATTATTTTATAAGAATTTTTCGAGGTGGGTTTGAATTTCGGGATTTTCTACACCTACTTTGAGTACACCAGGAATTGACCCTTTGCTCTTCATAAAGCAACAGTACAGGTCATGTTTAAAGTTATAAACAAATGCAGCAAAAAAAATATTAAAACACAGTAGAAGTCCAAAAATTAACAGAAACAAACGACGCTGACAGTACTGATAGTATAAACAAACTACTAATAATTCATCACCCCAGTATTGGTTTGCCATATCTCTATTTTTAGACATTTTAAGATTTTTGCTGGGGGATTTTTGGAAATAAGACAAATGAATACTGGGGTGATGAATTGTTTTACGACCGACAGCATTTCACAGCTGATAGAGATGCTTACTACGCAAGATAGATAGATATATTGCGTTACATCATTTCGCTGCCCCGTTCTGTCACAAAATAATCTTGCGCGGGTTGGACTTTTAGTCCTCTTTTCTTCTCTATGGGCCAGCGTCGATAATGTGAATTTTAATTTTTTTCTATAAAAAAAATTTACTAAAGGTGGATCGGGCCCTTTGTGAAACATTTAATTTTTATGACTTCAAATGAAACCCGTTAACTATTCTATACAGAGCGGTCCAAAAGTCACCCCCCCCTCTAAAGCTTTAAAATGATTTATCACACGACTCCCTTTCTAATTAAAAAAATGTCCCCCCATGCACCCCTGCCCACATTTTAAGAGCTGAAAATATCAAATATATGCTAAAAGATAGTTTAAGTTGTCTTATTTAAGAGTTCTAAATTTGAAGTCGATATCTCAACTCGTTCAAAAGTTAAAAGGGGGGGGGGGGGGTGACTTTTGGACCGCACTGTATAACAAATTAAACATATTTATTTCCGAGGTTATTTCTTTTTCTTAATTGTTATTTTTTTTTCGATTTTGTTTGTCTTTAGAACTAATGAATCATTAGATGGTCTGTTCCATAAATAGAACATTGTAAAATATTTAGTTAATATAGTAATTACATTAAGTAATAGGCTTTTTTAAACTAATTGCGGTTATTTCAGAAAATGAATGCTTTCATGTTCATTCTTAGCAAGGTTCTTTTTTTGTAACTGAAGTCCTTGATCGACTAATTGATATATAAGGTGTAAATAATTTGGAATACTGTAAACAAAATCCTTCTGTTATTTTTCTGAGTATGATGTAATAATATTTTTTTCACTACTAGCTTTAGAACAAACCATTATTTATCATGTTTTCATACTGTGAAATCAATTTTCTTCACCTATAGCAATAATAATTTTTTCTCTCCTAGTAGGAGTAAATTTTATAAACAATTTATTTCTGTCACTTTAGATATTTCAGTTATTTGTGCAATTTTTACTAACTAAACCCAATAAAATAGCTTTAAATAATTTTTTGTTTATTAAATATAAATAATTATAATTATTATTAATTAATACAATCAATAATTAGCTAAATATTATGAAAAAAATAAAAAAAAAACTAAATTTTTAAACGTCAGTTCAAAGTATTTATTTAAGCAAATGTCATTGATCAAGGCTACTTGATTTTTATGAAAATTTCATGAAATATCATTTCTGTTAATAATTGATTTTATTATTTGAATGTAGTTAAATAGTGCTAGTAGTGAAAAAACTAATATATGAACTACGATAGAGAAGACTATTATAGCCTCGCACTCTTAAATCCCTCTCTGCTATGCAGCTCTGGATTTAATACGCTGGGCTATAAAAAATGTCTTCTCTACCTTGGTGTATAATTACTATTATATAGGTACCCTTTTCGCACTGGTTTTATTATCTGAATAATACCTTTAAAAAGAATCAAACGTATACTACACAGCTGTACAGGCTCACAAAAACAAACCGTATTCTATCCTGGAGATGATCTATCTGGCTATCCTTATATATTTTAAGGAGCTGAATACGAATACAACAACAAAAGAACACCGTCACACATATGAACATATTACTATTTATAATTATTGTTATTACTTTATTATTTACCAAAAAATACCACAAAATATTCTTTTTATAAAATGTAATGACAGTTTTTATAGGTTGGCTTTTATGAACAAGCCTAGCGCAGTACCGCGCTAGTCAGTACTGCAGTAAGTGACTGACTCGGTGTCTGAATTATTAACAGAACCATAATTTGAAATTTAAAAATGGACAAAAAAGGTTTTAGTTTTGCAATTGAAAATGGAATTAAATTAACCAAATTAAAGAATATGCCTGTAAAAATATTAAGATAGGTAATAAAACAATTTATATCATTTTGCAATGAAAAAAATATAAAAGTTGGTTTGACATATCGTCCACTAAAGGCTCTAGTTGTCTAACTCCAAATTTTTCAAAAATAAGATTTTTATCAAATTTGCTTCATTATCTGATTACCAACATACTTCAAAAAAAAAAAGTTGCATTAAACCAATATCAGCCTCAAAAAATGCAAAAATGTAAATATTTTAAGTCGCTAAGTGTCTAACTCCATCATATGATTGTGAGAAAACAATTAAATGAGAACTGTCACTAATGTCAAACTATTTCTCGACAACAGGGGATCCCGTTTCAAATATTTGTTAATTTACTGTTTGATGATAATTATAATTATTGCCATTAATAATTTATATATATTATGCCTACCTAGTAGTAATATTATATATTAAATATAAAAATATAAATTTTTTGTAATAATATTACGAGATATAATACGATAGGTATCCTCTTTTATCTTCCCTTGGAGTTAGACCATTAGTGAATTTAGATTCTGTGGTTAAAATTTAATTTTCAAATAATTTATATAAAATAGATAACAATGAAAAGTTTTAAATACATTAACACATTTCAAACATTTTTATCTGTGAACAAGCTAGTTTTAAAGTTCTAAATTGCTATAATTAAGTTTTAAATCGTTTTTTACGTCTCCTGAAAAATATGACGTTTTGGAGTTAGACCGTTAGAGCCTTTAGATGACGATATTATAAATCGTTAAAAAATAATCTTCCAAACTGCACATGATTCTTCAAATTATCGGAAAAAAATCACAGTCCAAACCAAATTTGCTGTCAAAGGAAATAATTACTCCAGGGGCATTGCCCCGGTCGAAATTATTTCCACAATAATTCTCAGTCTCTTGTGTAATTATATATGATTATTTTTTAACAGTTTTATCAACCAAAAATTTAATATTTCTGACCAGGTATTCATTTCTGTCTAATTATTTTAAAGTTATATCGGGAATTTTCTACTGTAGAAAATTCTAGTGAGAATCGCTGTAGTATTTTGGTTTTAGCATTTCTCTTTTACAACCAAAACTTCATACCTAAAAATAATTAATAATTAAATATGAATATATTACTATTTATAATTATTGTTTTTAATGGATTTTTTAAAATATCTCAAGATTGGTGCATCGTAGGACAAAAAACGTTCTAAAAGAAAATAAAGGAGACCAAATTTGCAACATTTTTCCTATGTATTTTTTTACCACTTATAACTAATTTACAGCACCGCCTTAAACGTTACACTTTAGGGTTTTAAACGCCAAATAGCGTTATATTTATTTAATTACAAATTTTAAAATAATTCACCCATTTATGCCCCATTATCTCGAGTTTCAGTAAACCGCTTTTCCATTGAAAATCTCCAGTGTATTAAGCATAAAATTTTTTTAAAATTGCATGTAACAAGTCTTATTTTCTTGGATCCTAAACAATGGCGTCATAGATTTTTCGATTTTATACGTAAAAACGTAAAAATTCGGACTCATAAAGAAAATTTTTTGTTTTTCGAAAAAAAGAAAATAAAACGCAAATACCTATAGTGTAACGTTTAAGGCGGTGCCGTGAATTAGTTATCAAGTCGTACAAAAAAATGCATAAGAGAAAAAATGTTGCAAATTTGGTCCCCTTTATTGTTGTCCTAGGATGCACCGATCTTGAAATATTTTGAAAAATCCGTTTTTTATGAAAAATACTTCAAAAAATGACAGTTCTCAATCATGTTCAAGGTCCCAAATTGTTTTTTTAATTGCTGTTTTATACCCTACAAAATAAAACCAAAATAAAAACTCTCTGAATTATTTCCACACTGATAAAAACGATTAAAACGACTAAATTTTATTAGAGTCCAATAAATATTTAATTCATGCAAACAAATATTTTAATTTTAAAATGATTTATTAATGGGAAGAAAATAGTTTATTTGACATAAATAAAATTTATTTGTCAGAACCAAACAATTTAATTGGCCATATCAAACCAAATATTTAGTTGACACAAGTAAACTCTTTTATCAGTGTAGGTAAAACTATCTGACCTCTGGATTAGTATACCAGTGTATTGGTTCAATACCAATAGTATTTTGGACCAATCTGAAAATACGACTCTGACGTCACAGCGCGTAAACTAAATATCACTCTGTAGGTTAACTGAAACTTATTTCTTAAGATGTAATAAATTATTTTTGTTTATATACATTTTCTATCATATACATTGTACCGTAATTAATACGTTCACTGCCAACGGCTAGTTTTGACAGCGGAGCAATGGGTATGGGCAAGGGAAAAATAGAAAGAATTGATTAATGTTGTTAGGGGCGCCAGTTACTTTAGCTTTTACTCCTTTAGGTAAGTAACAACCTAGTGTAAATACTTAAGCTTTTCAGTTTGAGAAAATATAACCCCTAAATAAAATAAGATAATTCATTTGAGAAATTTATTATAAATAAACTTAATGAAAGCACATCAAGTAATGTATTAATATATATAAAAAATATGTGTAATTATATTAAGATATAATTAAAGAAATCTTAATAAAAATTACTAAATTCAGAAATCATTCGACTTAAATGTATAAAGAAAACATGAAGTTCAGCAAGCACCAAGAAATGTATGTAAACAACAATCATTTCTTGCAGTGTATAAAAGTCATGCTTAAATTAGAAATCATTTAATCAAAAGTATGATATTTAATAATTAATAAATGAGATTAAATGTTTTAAAAAAAATAAGTACCTAAAAATGAACAAAAGCCAGAAGGGCATATAGTATTAATCAATACTATATCAGATCTGATAAAGTTTACAGTTATAAGAATATTGAAATAAAAGAATTTAAAAAATATGAAATATTGCTTTCAAAAGTTTTCAGAATGAGTACTTAGCTGGTTTCTGCAAAATCCATGAGGTATGAATTCCATCGTCTCCATCTGTACAAGTCTCCCCTATGCTGATGAATTCATTTCTCAAATGAAAGAAAAAAAAAATATAGGCTGTCCCATCTACTTTGGAAAAATCATCTTCCAGGATAAAATGTACGATTGAAAATGTTGTCCGGGATAAAATATACTTTTGAAAATTATGTCCAATGTAAAATTGTCTGCTAGACGGTTACATAGAATTTATCTATGCCGAAAATTACAGAACCATGTTCCAACAGAACATCACTCCATGCGGAGAACTTGTATATCAAATATACCAAAATAAACTTCAACTTAAATTAATGTAATTCCATATTAATGGTATAGAAATGGTGAGTAATTAATGGTAATTAATTAATGGTGATGTCATACTAAGTCTTCGATGTCCATCGAAACGTTATAAATGCGTAATTGTAGAAAATAACAGTTACAATATCTTCCGCATTGTTTAAATATTCATTTTCACTAACTTTAAATAAAAATACATGAAGGATTACTTCGATGATTACAGAAAATAAACACTCGTCAAAATGACACCACCATTGTATTCGAGTTGCTTCAAGAAGGAGCGAAAATCGACCTTATTCACTAGTATGAACCCTTCAGGTAAATAAAATCCTATTTCTGAACTATTAGCGACATCTATGCAAGTCATTATCAACTACAGTTTTACCGTATAGGATTCCTAATAAAGGTAACGAAAACTACACCAAAAATAATAACAAAAAGACTATTTCCTAATAAATCCGTATTAGTGATATCTAACCTCAAAATATTACTCTAAGAAACAAATATAAACAATACTTATTGTTTATCAGCAAAACTAATAAAAATACGAACAGAATACTAAGTGTCCTGTGAACTAAGTATAAACAAAATACTGAATCTAAGTGAGCAGTTCCAGCAAACTATTTTCAACAAATTCTGGATTATCCCGAAGGAATAAGCATACGAAACTTTCCAGGAGAAACAAGCTACAGATGAAAGCCAGTGAAATCCAACCCTCAATAGACTCTGAAACATATAAAAACCAGGTAAGTCCATAGACAAATGTATTATAGAGAAATAAGTCATATGATTCTTTATTATTAAAAATCATATTCTAATTATGTTTTCTTTATGTTATTTTCAGGTAGAACTATGGAATAGAGACTCATATGGTTAGAATTCAGTTCCTGCTACAAAATAGTCCCAGATACAAAATAGTTCTGTACGTACGTAACTATTTATATACAAAATAAACATAAATTATAACGTAAGTAAACGAATAGTTTAATTAACCCTTGCTATATTACAAAGTGACGATTTATATCGTTACAACATGTATAATAATTCTGTATTAAGTCTTAAAAAATAAGTTTCAGTTACACTACAGAGTGCTTTTTAATTTACGCGCTCTGACGTCAGAGTCGTATTCTCAGATTGACACGAGTATATATCGTCGTGTTACCTTAACTACCTCGTATCTCCAAAAATTCGATTTTCGGTTTTTTGCAATAATCAGTTCTGTACATGATTAGTAATGACCTAAACAAAGTCCTAATTTAAAATTCCAATTGGTTTATAAGTTATGTGGAACTAATTATCTCGTATCTACTTTACTACTTAAAATAAATAACTGTAACTACCTCGTATCTCCAATATTAGGCCTAGCAAATAAGGAATTTCCCGTAGGTGAAAATATCTAAGAAGATAAAACTTTGCATCCAAATACATAAGTTATTTGGATGCGGAAAATATATTGGTGAAGTAAAAAAAGACCTACCACCCCTCCATCTCACCCCCAGTGGTGAAAAATATCCCTTTTATCGTTTTTTTCTTAAAATGTTTATAAAATTTATATCTAGGCGGTGGAGTTGGAATTTTCTTATCATCAGATTCACTTTCAGCAACCTCAAAAAGTCCAATATACCAATTTTTACGAAAACTACCCTCCGTCCCTCAGGGGGTGGAGTTAGATTTTTTTCATTATCCGTTTCGCTTTCAGCAACCTCAAAAACCCCAATATGCGAATTTTCACGAAAACTAACCCCAACCCTCAGGGGGTGGAATTAGAAAAATTTTGTTATCAGATTTAGTTTCGTGAACCCTAAAAACCCCTATGTACCAATTTTTAAGAAAATATTGAAAAAAATTTAAAAATATTTACCCCCTCACCCCCGTGGGGGTGGAGTTAGAAAATTTTTCATCAGATTTAATTTCAGCAACCTTAAAAACGCCTATATGGCAATTTTCAAATTTTTGTAAAAAAAAATGTGTTTTTCCCTATTTGCCCCCCTTGCCGCACCCCAATGTTCACCAAAAACAATCCCGAACGACAACTTTAGGTAAAATACATGTATGCGAAATTTAAAGTCTCTAGCTTAAAGCGTACTTAAGTTATCGATAGACTGACAATCTTTTTTGCTCGAAATTCATTTATATTGACAAAAAACGTCATAAAACTCAAAAAG
Organism: Brachypterus glaber; assembly: GCA_958510825.1. NCBI lineage: Eukaryota > Metazoa > Arthropoda > Insecta > Coleoptera > Kateretidae > Brachypterus > Brachypterus glaber. Next base: position 73,699,906 of record OY294045.1, on the reverse strand, counting down.
AGGCAAAAAACAATTTTGAAAATTTTTGCACCAATACAAGGCTTCCCTTTTAAAAATTTTCAAAATCGGGAAGCAATAATTACCCCTCCCCCTTAGGGTGGAGTTAGAAAAAATTAATTATCAGATTTACTTTTAGCCACCTCAATAACCCCTTTGTTCACGAAAATTACCCCCGCCCCCAGGGGGAGGGTTTGGTACAATTTACCCCCCCCCCCCTCAAAAACCCCTATATACCAACTTTTACAAACATATTGTAAGCATTTTAAAATATTCACACCCACGGGAGAAGTTCGGAAAAAAATTATCATCAGATTCAGTAAAGCAACCTGAAAACCCCCAATATACTATATTTTACTAAAATATTGTAAATATTTAAAAATTACATGCCTTAAATATTTCACAGTTTTTAATTGAGCAACCTCGTATCTCCAGTACAGAGTTACGACTTGGAAATAATAGTTACTGTAACTAACTCGTATCTCCATAATTCTAATTTTTGACTCACGTAACTAATAATTTTGCAATCTTTTATGCTTGAAGGGTCCACAAGAAATAGCTACACTTATATATGTCTATATTACAATAAAAAAAAATAAGAATTTTAAAGTTAACCTGTTTTTTGTGTCCCCTGAAAACCTGTGAATTTGGAGATACGAGGTAGTTAAGGTAACACGACGATATGGAAAGATAAATCGTAATTTAAGATAATTTCTAGTCAGCTAATGGCAAGAGCTTGAATACACTTATTTATTGATCAATCTTTTTTAAGTGACATTTCAAAAGAAATAGTTAATTTACAAAATTCCACATATGATAAGTCAATTTGTTTTTATCCATTTTTGTTGCAACCTTGTCAACAAAAATTAAGTGCAAATCTAATTTTGTAACCTTTTTGCCATAAAACTTGAACAAACCATCATAATGACTTTATTGCAGATGTTGTCTTAAAGTGCAATTTCCTTAAGCGAATGTAGTTTGCAGTAATTTAATATGCATCTGTAACTCTTTTAAGATTCACTTAGATTATATTACTAGAAATTTATTGTAATTTCTACCTATTGCAAAACGCTTGTACGTACCTATGTCGCATAAATTTATGACTTTTGTTTCATCGTTAGTTGTAGATGATACATTTAATAGTAATGTGTGTGAGAATATTTTAGTGTGTGTAAAAATATTTCAATAAAATTAATAATACAAAAAACTTTTTGCAAAAAAAATGAACCGACTTCTATGTTTCTAAAAAGTAAAAAATAAAAAATACTTAAGTCGGTGCCAATTTCACCATTCCCTAAATTAATTACTTTTTTATTATTTTATTATTGTTTGCTGTGAAATTGGCACCGACTTATGTATTTTTTATTTTTTACTTTTTAGAGACATAGAAGTCGGTTCATTTTTTTTGCGAAAAGTTTTTATTTTTTACTTTTTAGAGACACAGAACTTGTAGATTTGTAACGTCATCTAAGCTAAATTATAGTTGTCCTTCCACCTCGGCAAGCTGCTGACGTCACAACGCACTAACAGTGCGTTGTGACGTCAGTATCTTAAAGATAAATTTCTAAAAAATAAAAGTAATATTTTTATTTCAGAGCCCAACAGCCCAACCAACCTTATTTTAAACGAAATACTAAAGAAAATCTTGTTAAACTTTAAGCGTTAAGTAATAATCAAACAACGCCTTTTGGTAAAATCACAACATTTATCATTTTCTCTTGGTATTTTAATATTACAGGTCCAGAGAATCAAGTTTAGCGGCATTTAAAAGATTTTCAGTATGCCGTAATATTTAAGTGACCCCTTAATCAGTTATCCGGCTTATTCGAGTTATCCGATATTTCTCTAAAAATTTGGCAGGTAGTAGAACCAAATTAAGCCGTTTTTAAGTGAAATTGCGTTAAAATGATTAGATTTATCTTAATTATCCGGCTTACCCGGCATTATCTGAGCGTCAAATTAAAACGGGATCACCTCATTAATGCCCTTTTTAAGTTGCAAAAAGTTTCATCAAATTCCGTTCATTCGTTCCAAAGTTATGCAGGAACAAACATAAAAAAAACAAAGTCACACGTCGATTGATAACCTCCTCCTTTTTGGAAGTCAGTTAAAAATAAAAAAATTTCTCTGTCCTAAGGTTCTAACCCATAATTTCCTATGTTTTTTGATGCGCTGAAACCGATTGGTTTCAGCGCATTAAAAACATAGGAAATGATGGGTTAGAACCTTAAAACAGCGATTTTTTTATAACATTGTGCACAAAAAAATGTTCTCTGGTTCAAACGCATTATTATTATTCTATGTTTTTTGATGCGCTGAAACCTATTTCATCATAAAAAAAAGATTAATCCAGCAGTTTTTCCACAAATCGTATATATACTAGTGTATTTTCAATAATTACACAGCCACACAAAAAAATTCATATTCCAGAGACTAGACCAATGCATTTTTATACTTTTGGGGTGACTGAAACCGAATCTGACCTCAGAATTGCTCCATCAGGTCACAATTTTTTTCTACCTATAAAAACATCTGAATTTAAGGATTAAGGAAAAAGTCCAAATGTTTGTAAATGTAATTTTCGGTTGTAAAACTTATTTGTTTTTGCAATAAAACAGTTTTTGCATTTTTATTATTAAGTTTTCTTATTTTTTCTTAAAGTTACAAAATGTACACCTTTGTAGAGGGCAGAAAATAAATAAAATAAAATATACTATTTTTTATCTTTGCAAGACCCCCCATTGGATTTTCAAATAAAAAAAATAAAAAAATAAAACACCTATATCACGGTGCGGTGGTGCGACAGTTTAAATCAACTTCAAATTACCCCATTTATGTTTCTATACGTCGATTCTATGATACTTTAGGATGATTTTAACCAAAAATAAAAAAAAAATCTATCGAGCATATTTTTTTTTTATTAAACAAAAACCCCGTATGTTGGACACTTACCTTGTATATGACTTTTCACTAAATATTTACTCAAATTATTATTATTTTTTTGTTTCGTTTTGTTTTATACGTGAACTGCAAAATATTCGTCATAAAAATTAAATTTATAATAAAAAACCCCTTATACTGGGTGACACAAGAAGTATTACCTACGAATTATCTCCGTAACTATAAAAGATAACTTTTTGAAATTTACAGAACTTGTATGAACCGTAAATACCCCCATTTTAGCATGGTCATTATAAAAATATCATTTCCGGTCTAAGCGGAAGTGATATCAACTTTGATTTTTAAATGGAACCCTTTACATTTACTTACATATTTAGATTCGTATTTAAATTGTATTTTCATTCTCAATATTGGTGGTAAATATGGCGCCACAGGAGACATTTTACATAAAAACAACATGGCGGTCCTATGACTTCCATATTGGAATATTTCTGAAACTTTTCATTTCAAATCTTTTAATAGTAGGCTAAAAATTTACTGTTTATCTGAAACTGATTGTCTTATGTTTTTTTTTTTTTTGAAAATGGCGTTATGTTAATTTTTTTAATCATCAACTTTAACGCCATTTTGTGCTAATTTTTTAAATGAATCGACCTATTATTGATTTCACTAGATCAAAAACTCAGGTATACTCAAGAAAAACGTAGAAATACTCTAATAGCGTTGGCCCTTTTCGGGGAAAATGTCCATATTCCCTTGGGATTTAATAAGCTCCCAACGGAATATGGCCATTTTCCCAAACAATTTCCAACCCTATTTGGGTGTTTGTACTTTTTTCTTGTAGAGTATACCTGAGTTTTTAATTTAGCGAAATCAAAAAAAGGTCGTTTCCTTTAAAAAATTTAGCACAAAATGGCGTTTAAGTTGATGATTTGAAAAAAAAAACTTCAAAACTTCAGCGCCATATCCATAAAAACAAAAGGAAATCAGTTTCAGATCAACAGTAAATTTTTAGCCTACTATTAAAAGATTTAAAATGTTAAGTTTCAGAAATATTCCAATATGGACGTCATCGGACCGCCATGTTGTGTTTATGAAAAATGGATCCTGTGGCGCCATCTTTAATGCAAATATCGACTTGAGATAATTTTATAATTATATTCATTTATTTCCAACAGGACAAGCCCAATTACAGGAAAATTATATAATCTAACATAAATACGCATCTATAAATGTAAGCAAATATATAGGGTTCCATTTAAAAATCAAAAGTTGGTATCACTTCCGCTAAGACAGGAAATGATTTTTTTATAATGTCCATGATAAAATGGGGGTATTTACGGTTCATACAAGCTCTGTAAATTTCAAAAAGTTATATGTTATCTTTTATAGTTACGGAGATAATTCGTAGGCAATACTTCTTGTATCATCCGTTATAAGGGGTTTTTTATTATTAATTATTTTTTTTATGAAAATTATTTTGCAGTTCACGTATATTGAACAAAATAAAACAAAAAAAAATAATAATAGTTTGAGTAAATATTTAGTGAATAGTCAAATACAAGGTAAGTGTCCAACATACGGGGTTTTTGCTTAATAAAAAAAAATGTGCTCGATAGATTTTTTTTTATTTTTGGTTAAAATCATACTAACGTCTCATAGAATCGTCGTATAGAAACAAAAATGGGGTAATTTGAAGTTGATTTAAACCGTCCCACCACCGCACCGTGATATAGGAAAGGCTCACGCTAATGCATAATCTCATGTAAATAATTGGAATGCTTTCACACTGGCCGATATGTCGGAGTCTTGGAATAATTTTATGTAAATAAATGAAATGCTTTCCTATATCGTGTCGGTATCGGTGTTGTGCGGATATCGTGCCGGTGTCGGTAAATGTGAAAACGCCCCATGTCTGCCTTATTTTTATGATAAATCCTCAGACACGTTTTATTTTTGTTTTTTAATGACTACTTTTACAATAAAAAAATGTATTTAAGTTGTTTTGTTACGAATTTTTCGCCTATTTTGTGTTAACCCTTGACTGGTACTGGTGTTTTTATTCATGAAATTGGTAGTTTATGCCAACAAATATTTTACATAAATTAAAAAAATATACAATAAATTAATTTTAACTTTAAAAGTATTTATTCAACCATATTTTTATATTATAAGAAGTAGGTTACACGGCGGGTCCAAAACATGTTTTTTTGTAATTTTCACCTCCATCCAAAGTTGATGTTAGTTATTTTTAAGGGATCGAATAAGTGTAAAAGAAACTAAAAATAAAAAAAACATGAAGACATTTTGAGTAATACCGAAAAACGTCTGTTTTTGGATATTTAGTAGGTGCACCTACCAACATGTTCATTATTCTTTTCCATTGAAAACTTATTAAAATGCCCTTCTATAGGATATCAGAAAACTATTGAAATAACCTTTTTTTGATATATGATATAAAAATTAAGAATAAAGCGGGTTGCATACTTTAAGGGTTTTTCATTTTTTTTATAGAAGCTTCCTTAAGCTCACTTACATTTTGGGCATTTTTGAATAAAAACTTTATGTTATAGTTTTTGATGTAGAATCTCCCTGCAGCATTACATTTTTTATTGGCGCATTTTTTAGTTTATATTTTTGATTCTCAGAACGTGAAAGATGTTTAAACTGCAATTTTCTCGAAGACTGTTGGTCCTACAGTGTTACATAAATGGTACCTTTTTTATATATTTTTAAGTATGGAAATATATTTTATTGAAAAAATGCCAAAAAAGCTAAAAATAAAAAAGTTTGGGGCAAAAAAGAGGCAAAGCCCGCCCATTTTGCACGCCTCGCGTTAAAGTTACCAAATTAAAATTACATAGAATATTTGTCTTTATTACTAAGGACATGTATTATTAAATGTAAAATATACATATGTATTGAGGAAAAACTGTAAGTATGCGTTGATTAGAACTTATTTATTTGAAATAGGTTTTTAGCAAAAACTGTATCTTTTGTATAATAGCCAACCTGCTTTAAAATATGGTTATGATATTTTTATAATTTTGTTTAAAATTAATAAAATTCTGTTCCTTAAAATTTACGTCCAACCACACGTTTTAATGGGTATTATTTGCTTGAGAAATAAAAGTTGTTTCAACCTGCTACCATTCAAAGTCTCCAGGATAAAGAGAATAAATGAGTAGTTGTCTACATCTAGCAATAAATGGCGCGCAAGAGTATCCACATCAATCTCATGAAATCATTTATTTAGTGCATAAAGTCGAAGAATGTTTTCTTAATCAGCGTAAAGGTTTGGCCCTTGGTACTGGAGAGGGCCAGTAGCCCGAAACTGTTAGTCTAGCAATATGGAAGGATTGGTATAGTGGTCTACCACGTCTGTACATGACAAGTCTACTACAACTAGAGTGAGTTCGATTCTCACTGGGGCCGATTTGCCTTTTTCAGTTAATTAATAATTGAAATTTGGCGAAGGCATAAGTGAATAGGACACTCCCTATAAAAACTGATTCGAAAGTCAGTATAAGCCGGTGGTTCCCTTTACTACTAGCCCACACAAGTCCTGGACTTAGGGGATGCTTAATTAAGTAGAATAGTACGAGGTTAAAACAAAAAAAATATCACTCAGTACGATGATTAGAAAATAGATGATGGTATATTTAAATAAGCATAATTTAATCTTGATTTTAGATTTAAAAAATAATTACTAGACATTCAATTCTAAATAAAATCTAAATTATCTTATTAAATAAAATTACGGGCAATAAAAATAATATTATAAGCTAATAAGCAACATAAACGTCAAAGTAAATCACTTCACTGCAACCAAGATCTATATCATCTCCGTTTGAAGACCTCATTTTCGATATTATTTCGCAGAGCAGAGTCGCGAAATTACATAAGCACATTTAAAAAGTCAATTAATACCATATAAAAAGAGACTATCACTCCTTCTAAACGATATTCGGGATAATTAATATATCTATATACGGATTTTCATGAACTTTTCAATTTTATTGATTGGGACGATACACAACAACCATTAAGTGGTTGTTTATTAGAATCCTAATTAGTGATTTAATTACCTATAAGAATCGATTAGACTTAAGTGTTATGGCCCTCATAAATATACTTACCAAATTACAATTTCGTGAAAATTTTTACTATTAAATTGACCTAGCAATTTTCTAATCTTAAATGTTTGTATATAAATATAATAACAAAATAATATTACGTAAGTAATTAAGTTATTATAGTAAATTAATCTTAATAACACAAGGTCAATATTACTAGCCTAAGGGCGGTTGAACAAACCGTAACATTAAATCCTCTTATTAAAATCTCAAATTAAAACCAAATATCTAAAACAGTTACTAAGAGTTAAAGAAATAAATAAAACTTAAAAAAAAAACACTATTGAGTTTTGGTATTATATCATTTTTGCTGATTGTTGATTCCCTTCACAAAAAAGTAAGGAGATCGATCTCACCGTATAAAGTTAGGCAGTTAATGAAAAGGAACGACTTTACAAAAATCTAATATAAAAAGGGATATGTATGTATACGTATTCATCAACAAGGCTATAAATATGTAAAGGGATAGATATGTAATCCCAGGAAACCAAAAGACGTCTTTTCGATGACAATTATTGGGCACTAACTGATCTATATAACTATTGTTTCAGTGACGTTTACAAGCCACAGCTCAGGAACCTAACATTACTGACATTATAATAACGTCAGAAATATGACGTTAGAATAACGTCTAATAATTTATAGATCTCTCCAATTAATAGTTATTTATGGTATGAAAGAGGAAACTAGGATTTTGCTCAAGAGAAAATTAACCCAAAAGGCTGGAGGCGGAGTGGGTTAACTTTATAGAGCAATATTATAATATGAGATCCTGACAGTATTTTATTGAAAATTTCTTGCTTACTCCCTTCGCATATCTGCTCTTGTCCAGTGAAAGGAATTTTCCACAGGCATAGAAAATCCATACTAATCCGATCGATACCCCCAAGCAACAAAGCCGTAACTCACATATTGTCATTTTTCACGACAGCTAAATTTCTAAAATATTTTTTTTTTCTTATTTAAGGGTGGGGAAATGATTGAAGTGGAAAAGGAAGCCATGCGAAACATCATTTGAAAGCTTATAACATGCTCTATTTAACTCTATAAGTATTTATTGTTTATTTATTGTTTGTTTCTGATAATATTCAAAATTAGAATTTCTTACTTTAGTGTTTTTAGGTAAACTTTTGGTTAAAATGGCCTGTGGAGAAGTATGAGTAGTACCACCATGTGTGTCTTTTTTTAAGGCGTTTACCTATGAGTATAACTCAAAATAGGTCTAACTTGAGTTACATCCTTGTTGCATGGGAGTGTCGCGATGATGTACATTAAATTAGCAGGCTAACTATAGTCGCTATAGCGACTGAACCGTACTGTTCAGTTTACGTAATTCCAGAAAAAGTCTTTATAAAGTCATCACTCTTCAATCAATATATTACATTTAAAACTTTTTTTAGTGGTAGAAAACAATATGTTGGGCCACCTATATCCTCAGCATTCAATTGGAGTCCCAGTGACGTACGATTTTGGTTACGTCAAGATTTAACCAAAAACTGACATCTTGTCGACGTCTGATATGCGTCATATGTATGACGTCACCAATATGACCTAAAACTGATGTTAAAAGTACGTCGGGGACCAATAGGACCAAAAACTCACGTCTTGTAGACATCACATTCTGATATGCTACGTATATATAGTCCCTTTCCTTGCAAAAGGGCTTATCTCATTTTTTGTGATTTTCGATAATATCCTTACAAAGGGGGTTTTCTCAAAAAATTGCTAAATTCACTTAGGCCCATCAAAAAAGTAACCTGCAACTATCCTGATTAATAATAATATTATTAATTAGGGTAGCTGATTAATAATATTATCATTATTAATCAGGGTATCTGCAGGTTACTAGTAACCAAACAGCTGTTTTACCCAAGGGCCTAAGTGAATTTAGCAATTTTTTGAGATAAGCCCCTTTTTAAGGAAGGCGACGATATGACGTCACGAATATGACCTAAAACTGACGTTGATAGTACGTCGGGGACGTCATCTGGTTTCCTGGGATGGGACATGTAAATATGTAAATATGTATGTATATCTTATTAATCAGACTGATAATTTAACCATTTAGTATACACTTGAAAGTATAATTCTTTTTCTTTGCAACCCTGTATACCCTTTACACAACTAAATTACAAGTCGCGATTGGCCTCCGAAACGCAAAAGGATTCATTCCAATTTTATCAGAGAGTATACTATCTAGGGTACTTTTTACATCATAAGAGAATACAAATTTGACTTTGAAGAGTATAATACTAAACGAATAATAAGTATGTCAAAAACACTGGCGTTTCCTACTTTTAAACAACATGACATAATAATATTATGTCACGTTGTTTAAAAGTAGGAAATTAAAATCGTTTTAAATTATTTTCTATAAAATTCTGAATGTGCTTTTTAAAATAATAATATACTTTTATCAAATTATGTTTAGAGGACTAAATCTAGAAGGACGAACATTTATAATTATTTATATTTATCGAACTGGCTATGTACACGAAGGTAAGTATACGTCCTGTAATCTTATTGCTTGCACAAGTCATCTGATTATTCGAATGTAACCTAAAGTCCAAACGTCTGACGTGTCGGACTTTATTTATTTCGAATTACATCTTGTATGTGTTTTGTGTGCTATTCTTAGATAAATCGTTATTTTTTATACTCTTTACAGCATAACTTTATAACGCTATAGAAGAGGTAAAATATAATTGCAATATTCCGAGTAGTATTAAATTTCCAAAAATTGTCCCCAAGAGATAGCCTATTTTGTTGTTTAGTTTCGTTTGTTCGTTCGTAAATTACATCTTGATGTAAAATTATTCCATCAAGGTTTATAGTTTAACTAACAATAAAAATTAAGGAGCCTCCATTCGCCAAGGGAGCATAATTAAAAAAAAATGTTTTATTGCTTTCTCAAAATCAACGAGCGATTCGAATTTTTGACCCAATTTCATTGTTAGTTGATCTATGAACCTTGATGGAATTGTTAAATCAGTTTGTAATTTAAAGCCTGTAAACAAACCGAACTACACAATAACATAACCTATCTTTGGGGACAATTTATGTAAATTTGAATACTACAATAATCTTCTATAGCCACATTATGTGGCCCACATAACTTTACTCCCTATAGGGAAGATAGATAAGAGAAGCTTTTGGAGCAGGATATTTAGGGGATAGAGAATCGCTATTTTGATGACCTGCCAATTTGCCAGATCTCATGTTTTTTCCCTCAAAGTGTGTTGTTTTCTCTTTCTAACTGTAAGGATGAATAATATATATTTACAAAAATTTGTCAACAAGTAGCAACGCTTTCTAGACAAGAATTTTGTTTACTTTTTAAAGTGACATTTGAGGTATATTTTCTTGAGTTTTTACGTTTTTTTTTATGACTTTTATTCATTTGTGCTTTGTTTTTGAAGACTTTTTGCATTTTTATAATCATACAGGTCGTTTATAGACCAATAGCTAGAAATGGACCACATAAGAGGTTATAAATTTAAATTTCCGCGGCTAGGGCATCAAAATGTCGAAGTATTTTATGCTGGTTGCCTATATTTGGCATTCTCGATATATATCTTGCCCCTCTCCCTTAATGCCATTGTAGGGATGGAGTTATGTATCTATAGCATTATACTACTGTAAAGATTTCTATTTATATTTCTAATAACAAAAATAATGATTTATTCACTAATAGCACACAAAACACATACAAGATGCATTCCAAAATAAATACCATATATAATATACCATGTATAATATGTATAATATGTATATGGAAAGGGGGGGAATGACGGTCGCCTAAGGCTCTTTGTAATTTTTAGCTTTATAATTTTTGTTTTCATGGAAATGAGTTAAATGAAACTTCAAAGTATGCTGTATATAACGATATTCTCAAAAAATATTTAAATTGAAATACAAATTTTTACAATTAAAAAAAATCTACAAAAGGCCGGCATTACTCGCAGGGGTAATTACGGCAGATGCCATAATTACCCCCATTCTAAAAACAAATATATACAAAAATCACAAAGACTTTTCCTTCAAAGTTTGTGAATTCTTTGTACCAGTAGGACAAAATTTAAGCAGCATATTCATAGCTCACGGTCTTTACCAAACTCACCACACATTAGACATAGTTCGTGATTCATTGCCGTGTCATTTTTATCATCACTTTCATCCAAAGAGTCTTCCGAGTTTTTTTAAGTTGTTCAGAAGTTAATCGTGCTTTTCCACTCATTTTTTACAAATTCGGGGTATCACCAATATAACGACTTAAATATGACTAATAGTACCCGGCCGGCATTACCCCAAAACAAATGGTCTTTATAACCCCAAAATGTACGTTTAGAAATTTTTCCCAAAATACAAAATTAACTGAATTTAATTATAATTATCAATCTATTACATAGTCCTAAACTACACTAGAGACTAATAATACATATACCACAAATGTAACTAATTAGGCTCAATTAATTTATTTAGATGCCTTTGAAACTATAAGAGTGATACATCAAAACTGGGAAATTGCAGTTTTCTCTAATAACTTTCTATTTTATCGATTGGCGTCGATCCCATTTAAGGTAAACCATGATTCATGGAGCATCTAGTATTTAAATTGAAAAATGAATATACAACTGAGATATACGATGGCCGCCATTACCCTAGAGGCCTCCAATCCCCCCTTTTTCCTAAGCTACGTTCGAATAATCGGGTGACCTAATTCCAATTCCAATTTGTGTTATTGGCGTTTTCCTAACATAATTCGCCAGCTCAAGCAATAGATTTGTTCCTGATTGGCATATTTTGTCTGGCATTTTCCATATCCACTTATTCCAGTTCCAAATTCTCCATATCAACCAAATTAACGATATACAACATAAATCATATAACATAAAACTTCCAACTTTACCAACACACAACATTTAACAATTACATATCCCGAGACATATCACTTGTTGAGATGGTCGGCCATGCTCCTATGCCGAACACGAACTGACTGACCTGTTCAGTCAATAAATCAAGGCCCTTAAAAATTATTTTCTCTCGGAAAGAAGTTGCCATGAAAGTATTAAAAGGAAGGAAGAATTGTTTGGGACAATATAAATTAAGTTTTGACCAAACCAAAATGCAGCAGGAATTATACAAATCTTTAAGAACTGAATTGAACAACAGAACAGCTAATGGAGAAGATAATTTAATAATTAAATATTTTAATGGGAGTCCACAAATTATTCAATCAGATATAGCTGCTTCATCCAACAAAACCAATGAAAAAAACGTAAAATAGCCCCATTACTATGTTATTACCACAATGTAGGAGGCCTTAAAACAAAAATATTAGAATTTAGTCAAGCAATATTAACGTCAAACTATGATATTATTATAATAACTGAAAGTGGACTATCCAGTGATGTTTTCGACAGCGAGTTTCAACTTAATTTATGTTATGATATTTTTAGATCTGATAGGAACCTGAATACTAGCGATAAGAGTCGAGGAGGTGGGGTGTTGGTATTTGTAAAAAAAATATGGTCTGCCCAATATGTTAGTATAAACTTCAATAATATAGAACAATGTTATGTTAAGCTTTTGGTGAAGAATAAAGTATATATTATTGGAGGCGTATATATTCCACCAAAATCATCCTTGGACAAGTATGAAGCACACTGTGCTGCTGTTGAAGATATATCTCTTTTTTATCCTGATTCAAACATCTCGATTTTCGGTGACTACAATTTGCCCACAGCTGCATCGGTTGATAGCGAAGCTACATTATTGGAAACGTTTTCATATTTAAATATGAAACAAGTTAATAATATTCCTAACGACCGTAACGTGTTTTTAGATTTATTGTTTACCAATGATTCAGATGTTTATACTACTCAAGCACATGATCTACTTTTACCCAACTCTCATCATCATATTGCCTATAACTTTTATTTGCCTGTCAAGGGCGAGAATGCTTTTAATCCTATAAATTATACTGAATATTACTATGATTTTCGAAATGCAAATTACATAGCTTTAAATGATTTTATTTCTTCGTTTGACTGAAAGCAAATATTAGAAAATTTAGATTGCAATTCAGCTACCAACCATTTCTATGAAATACTTTTACTTGGAATCTCTTTATTTGTACCTAGGAAAAAATATAAAAAAAGTAGTTTTCCTAGATGGTTTAATGCTGAATTGCAAAGAATGATATTACAGAAAAAACAGGCACATAAAACATTTAAACAAACGCTGCGGAATGAGGATTACATTGTATTCTCGCACTTGAGAGACCGATGTAAGCAATTGGCCCATGATTGTTACAAAAGATACATCAGGAGAATGGACATTGATTTAAAATCTAACCCAAAGAATTTTTGGAAATTTATAAATGATAAAAAACAATCCGATGGTATACCTAGTTCAATGAACTTAGATGGGAAAATTGCAAATAATGCTCAGGATATAGTAAACCTTTTTGCAGAGTATTTTTCGACGGTTTATCGGAAACATGCAGAACCTATAAATAATCATGTAGATACTTGTTCAGCTTCGGATATCTCTCTACGACAGATATCTGAAATGGATATATTCCAGAAAATTGAGAAACTTCCTAACAAATATTCATCTGGTCCTGATGGAATACCCAACATGTTTCTTAAAAAATGTGTTTGTACTATATCTATGCCTCTGAGCATTATTTTTAATTTATCTTTGGATACAGGTACTTTCCCAGAAGTCTGAAAAAACAGTTATATTGTGCCTATTTTTAAAAGTGGTGTTAGAACCGATGTCAAGAACTATCGCGCAGTTTGTATACAGGCCAGCATTCCTAAGCTTCTTGATAGCTTGGTATGTGATCAACTTACGTGGCTTTGCAAACCAAGGCTGTCTACTCACCAGCATGGCTTCTTTTCTGGCCGTTCTACCACCACTAATCTTGCGATTTACAGAGAGAAAATTCTGTATGCTATGGAAATGGGATGGCAATTAGACTCAATATATACTGATTTTTGTAAGGCTTTTGACTCTGTTGATATTAATTTACTTTTGTTAAAATTAGCTATTTTTGGTTTTGACGAGAAACTATTAAAATGGTTCTGCAGTTTTTTATCTGGACGTAGACAATATGTTAATCTTTTCGGTGTTCTGTCTTTCTTTATTGAGGTTTTATCAGGGGTTCCACAAGGGTCTCACTGTGCTCCGCTTCTATTTAATATTTTTATAAATGATATGATTAATAAGTTGGAGTTTAGTGAAGGCCTTATTTTTGCGGATGACTTTAAATTTTTCTTAATTATTAAATCTGTAGAAGACTGGTTTAAATTACAACGAGATATTAATAGCATTTTCAAATGGTCTGTTGACAATCATCTGTTGTTAAACATAGATAAATGTTGCTGCATAAGTTTTTTTAGGGGTCAAAAAAAATTCTTTACCTCGTATTTAATGAATGGTGCTCCGCTTAATCGGGTTACGAGCGTCAAAGATTTGGGTGTAATTTTTAATGAAGATTTAAACTTTTCCGAAAATATTAAAAAAATGTCGTTAAAAGCAAATAAACTTCTAGGATTTATAACACGTAACTGTCTTGAGCTCTCAGTCAACACAATAAAAACACTATATAAATCATTAGTAAGGTCAAACCTTGAATATTGTACATTAATTTGGTCTCCATACACCTTGCAAGGTAAAGTTTTGGAAAAAATTCAAAATAAATTCTTACGAATTATTGCATACAAAATTCATTTTACTATAAGAAACCATGATTACACTACAATTCAAAGAATCACAGGCCTTGAGACATTAGAATCAAGAAGAGTTTTAGCTAATGTGTGTTTTATTTATAAATTAGTAAATGGGTTAGTCGATTGTCCTGAGTTGTTATATAAGCTAAACTTTTTTGTTCCTGGCAGAAATCTTCGTGCTAACCATTATACATTTTTTATCTCTCGCCACAACACAAATTATGCTACTTTAACACCAATTAACTCAGCTTTAAAATTTATTAATGATTCACATTTAGATCTGTTTTCTGGAAATTTTAAAGGTTTTAAATCATCTGTCCGCTCCTTACTAAATACAAGTGTATAATTTTTTTTTTCTTCCTTAATTATAATTTCATACATATATTAATAAATTTTCATACATATTTCTGTTTCTTAACATTTTTATGTATTCTTATATTTTTTTTTTATATACTAGATTTAATCTAAACTTTGATGTTTTTACTGTAATGGGGTTTTCCCGTATAAATAAATAAATAAATAAATAAATAAATAAGAATACAGGACGTATGCTTAGCTTCCTGTACGTCAAAAGTATACATAGCCACTTCGTATATTTATTATGCATTTACCAATTCATAACAAAATTACTGCGAACATTACATCTCTATATTTAGAAAAACTTATGACATACATTAATGCAAGGCATTGCACTGTGGCTTTAAGTATGCAAAAAGGTCATTGATTGACACCTAAAAATTTAAATAAAATTATAAAATCTTAAATTTCGAAAATTGCCATCATTTGCAAGACACAATATCTTATACATCTTTATCTTCACTTATAGTAGTAATAAATTATATAAAAAAAGTTGCCAATTTTTGCCATTTTTAGAAAAAAAAAACTAAAATTTATCTTCGAATTAAAAATTATTGAAATGGTCAAATTTTATTAACCCATTAAACATTAAATAATTATTGTTTATAAATTATGTATATTCCAGGTTTCAGGCCCCTATAAAACAAAAGCGCACGCCTATTTCCCTGAAGTATTCAATCTATTTATAAAACCGGATTCAGCTATTAATAGTGGTAATGAAGATGATGACCATAAAAGTTCTCATAAAAGTCGGTGTCATACATAATTTATAAATTATAATTATTTATTTAATAAAGTTTTATCATTTAAATAGTTTTTATAGCGATTTATTTTGAACATTTTAAGTTATTTTTTCTAAAACTGGTAAAAATTGGCAACTTTTTTTATATTGTTTATTACTACTATAAGTGAAGATAAAAATATATAAGATAATGAGTCTCGCAAATGATGGCAATTTTTGAAAAGATTTTACAATTTTATTTAAATTTTTGGGTTTCAATGACTTTTTGCATAATTAAAACCACCTTATCTTTAATTTATTTTAATTTAGAAAATCACTAGGGCTAAAATAAGATATTTCCTATACCTGGACAATAAAATGCAATTCACGAAATTCTGACCTTGAATTACATATTTTAACTAAAACGGATATAAAACTGTATTTTTAACTTTCATATAAGCTTTGTCATATTAAGTGTTTTAAGTTTAGTCCTTAAAATCGATGACCTTAGACTACTTTATAGCCTTAATTTCGCCTAATTATGACAACATTCTAAAAACCGCTCCGCAATTTTGATATTTGTTGTTTTAACCATTGGTCTAGGTTAATATCCCTAAAAAGAGCCTGTATACCAAATTCGAACCAAATCAAAAAAAAATTAAAAAATTGACTACCCTATACTGGAAATTCAATAAAACCTGCATTGACTCATACCTCTGCTGCTTTCGTATAAGGGATCCACCTTTGCGAAATTACACGAGTGGCATCCGAACTGGTATTATCTTCGCCTTTTACCACACATTCGCAACTGAGTCACTGCAGGTTTTATTGAATTTCCAGTATAGTGGCGAGGAAATTTTTTTTTCAGGTTTTTCACTATCATATTCGAAATCAGCGGTATCAAAAATACTTGTATGCAAAAATTTAGTTTTTCGTCCATCTTTTTTTTCTCAGCCCACTGTGCATTGGTATTACTTCTTTTAATTAATGAATGTCGAGTTGAATGTATTTGTTCGTTTACCATGTGTGTACACCTTCACTTGACGTATTCATCTCAGATTTATTTGATTCTTAAAATGTGCAATCAACTTATTTCGTCTTAAAATGTGCAATCAATTTATTTCGATGCAAAGCCAATGTAAATTGCAATAAACTGTTAATAGTAATAATTTTAAACAAGGAGAGATTGGAAAAAAAAGAAAAAATTAATAAATAAACATAAATAATTTTTGTAAAAATTAATAAAATTGTATGAAATTTTGAAAACTTGGGGGGACTGGGTGAATTATAATTCTACGGATAATTATCCGTAGAATTAAATACATGTTTGCTTAACCTCGTACTATTCCACTTAATTAAGCCATATATACAGGGTGATCAATAACTGGCATGGTAAAATTTTAGAGGTGACACTACATCCAAAAATAGCTTTTGCATGTATACTAGTATTAATAAGGCCAATAAGTTAATGTTAATTTATTTTTTTGAATTTATCCAGAGGCGTCCCTAGACGGACAAAATATGTGAAGCTTAACACATTTTTATCCCAAACTTTTTTATGTGTAGTTTTTTTGTTTTTTTTTTTGTAAAAAATATACATTTCTTGAGTAAAAATACATAAAAAATGTCGTATAGTGTAACACTGTAGGAGCAACCGTTTTCAAAAAAAAAATACATTTAAGACGAAGTAACATTTTGTTCCACCAAAAAGGTTGCTTTTTAAAAGGTTATTACTTTAAATAATTAATATTAAATTTAGGTGCTTTGGTGAAGAATACTTTTTTTCTCAGTTGTAAATGAAGAATCACGCTGCAGCATTAAAATTTTATTGATGCTCTTTGTTCACCATTCAATATGTCATCTTCGAAGGGCCGTAGCTCCCCCAAGAGATTTTGGAAACATGATGGGACACCCTGTATACGGTAAAATGTAAATTTTACAGTATACAGGGTTATTCAGAAATAAGTTTGACAAATTTAAGAGGTGATTACTAAGTTAAAAAATAAAAAAAAAATTAAAAGGTTGGTCCAGAAAAAGCCCTAAGGGAGCTGCGGCCCTTCGAAGTTGGACATATTAAATCGGGAACGAAAAAATTACCAATAAAATTTTAATGCTGCTGGACGATTCTTCATTTAAAAGTAAGCAAAAAAGTCTTTTCACTCTATGGGAGATTTAGCTCAGCGGTCAATGGCATCGATATAGCCTGACACTGATCTAATGATCGTGAGTTCAAACCTCACTGGCGCCGATTGCCTTTTTCAGTTAATTAATAATTGAAATTTGGCGAAGGCGTACTCCCTAGATATATTGGTTCGAAAGTCAATTAAAGCCGGTGGTTCCCTCTACTACTAGCCCACACAAGTCCTGGACTTAGGGGATGCTTAATTAAGTAGAATAGTACGAGGTTAAAAACAAACATAAACAAACATAATAAACCAAAACACCTTTTGGAACAAAGATTTGTAAGTAGTAGAATATTTTTTTTGAAATTTTAAGCCTCTAGAGACTCTATGTCAAAGCATTCTTGAAATATCGTAGTATAAAGTTGTTTTGCAAGCGACTTGCATCTTTACTCGAATTATAGAAGTGCCTAACACATGACGTTGAAATATTTTCACGGTTTTTGTAATGCTAATATGCAAATTTTGTAAAGATATAATTTATAGAATGTAAATATTTTTAGTCTTAAAAATTAATTTCTGGATCTTTGTCTACGTTTGAGATTACACATTACCCTTACTGACCTTCTTTTTAGTCCTGTTAATTTGGCATTCGACGAGGAACTCTATTCTATTCCATATTGAGTATATTGAGGCATAATATGCATTTTTTGTAGAGCATAGATTCAAAAATAATATTAAAACAACACTAAATAAAATAATTTAAAACATTATATTAGAAGATTAATTTCTAAGAACATTGTCTAAGTTTCAGTTAAAACAAAACATTTTTGCAAAAGAGTGTTTTATTGTAATTAAACTAACTAAATGTCCCTAGTACTAAACCATGAACATTTAATTTTATTTTCTGTTTTAGATTTTTACGATATAAATAGTCATTGAGGCGAAATGGCTCAAATTAATAATACTATAAATTTAATTTATTTTTAAATATATTTTAACAAATCATATAATCTTCTTACACTAATATCACAGAAAGGTAAATTTTGGCAAACATATTTGGCTTTTTCTTTGGTATAGGACTTGACTAACTTTAATTAATTTTTCAATTTATTTTCCAATAGTTTTCTTAACCCATGGAATATATTCTGATACTCTGGTATATAATCCTGGTAAATATGGTCTGGCACATCCTATTCCAGTAGAAACAACACCTACTATCATGACTTGGTCAGATGCAGTACTTGTCATAAGAGGGCCACCACTATCAGCCTAAAACATGTATAAACTTTTAAAATTTTGCTGGAAAATTTATAATAAATTAAACACGTAACGTAAGTTTAGTTGCCTTAAGTTGCCTTAAGAAATTTTGCCCTGCTCTACTACATACGTTTTCATAAACAATGAGAAAATCCCTACCAAAATGACATATAGCTACTATTTCAAGCTTATATGCGATCATCAGTGCCATAATATTGGTTTGGTTGCTTTCGCATCCTTCGTTTTTTAGTTTTTATTGAATCAAAACTTGTCTGTATTAAGAGCGTACAATTGTACGTTCTTAATACAAAAACGTTTTCATTCAATAAGAATTAAAAGTTTTCAATGATCGATGCGAAAGCCACCAAACCAATCTATGGCTATGGAAAAGAATATTGCCAACGTTAAGTTATGTGATTTTTCCAGAACATATTCTGTATAATTTCATAATAAATTATGTGAAATAAAATTTTACGGAACATATTGTATAAAAATTTGTGTAAAATAAAATTTTACAGAACATATTCTGTAAAAATCACATAACTTAACGTTGGCAATATTCTTACCTACGTTATGTTTTGTGAATAAAGCGAGCCAAAAATGACGTATTATATTATGAGAAAATACATAGTATATTATGGGAAACTTAAAAATTACATAATAAGTTATATACTATGTAAATTTTAAAAATATAGCAATAAGTTATGTGAAATTTTACATATTGTGTTATTGTGTGATTTTTATCTGTGTACAATGATAAAAGTATATGTAAGAACATTGCCAAAGTAAAGTTATGTGAGTTTTTCAGTAAGAATTAAAAGTTTTCAACGATCGATGCAAAAGCCACCAAACCAATCCATGGCTATGGAAAAGAATATTGCCAACGTTAAGTTATGTGATTTTTCCAGAACATATTCTGTATAATTTCATAATAAGTTATGTGAAATAATATTTTACAGAACATATTGTATAAAAATTTATGCGAAATAAAATTTTACAGAACATATTCTGTAAAAATTTATGTGAAATAAAATTTTACAGAGCATATTCCGTAAAAAATTTTGTGAAATAAAGCTTTACGGAACATATTCGGTAAAAAATTGTGTAAAATAACATTTTATAGAACATATTCTGTAAAAATCACATAACTTAACGTTGGCAATATTCTTACCTACGTTATGTTCTTTGAATAAATCGAGCCAAAAATTACATAATATGCTAAGTGAAAACACGTAATATATTATGTGAAACTTAAAAATTACATAATAAGTTTTGTGAAGGTACTTTATATATCATGTAAATTTTAAAAACATAGCAATAAGTTATGTGAAATTTTACAAAGCTTATTGTGTGATTGTGTGATTTTTATCTGTGTAGGATAAACCTTTATATTATTATATATTTAATACAACAAGTTATCGGTTTTTATGATATAAATTTTCGAATTTAATCCCAATATTACTGTTTAACTTTACCCCCATTTTTTACAGTGTATATGTACAATTTTTTACCCAACATGCATCGATTCCTCCTTGCTTATGACCTGCACAAATTTGAGTTTCTTGAATTTTGGTTTTCTTTCCCTGTGATTGGTACCAATCTCTGCATTTTTCCAATTCGATAATATTAACTTGGGCTTTCTGAAGAGTTTTTGCTCTTCCACCTAAACATATTTATAATTTATATATAATTTTAGATCAGTGAATAAACCTGGTTCATTTTCAATCTTACTAAGTTTTATTTATTTCTAAAATTAGTAAATAGAGAGAGATTGATGGAAGTTAAATAAAATTAAACTGGTTTAATTGCGTCTTCCGGATGTAGACTTGGTTCGGGATTAAAGTAATCTGTGTTTATTTTGTCTACATATGGCAGTTAAAGTGTTAAATACTCTCCAACCCTAGAAGGGTAACATCGGTGTCACAGACAGACGACTTCGCAATTGGTAAAATACCATCATATATTTTAGTGGTGAATTACTGTCGAGGTATGTACCTTTTAGTAATAATAGTCCAGTCAATTAATAAATAGTAGTAGTGGATGGTAACAGAACACGCCTGTTAGTTTTTCAACGGGTGATGTGCCTAAAGGGTGTCCGCTATCTCGAGTTTTAGGAGAGTTGCTTAATATGCATCTTACGATAAAACTACATATGACCAATTTTGTTGAGAAGGAAATTTCCAACAATTTTTGTTTGGATCATTTTTTTTAATATATTAATAACAATCGAGTTCTTTTAAAAATAGTCATGTTGGAAGTGAATTTGGTTTTTTCCATTTTTTAGCCAAATTATTCATCGGGCAATAAAAGTGGTTATGAGTCGAGTGCGCCCCCTGTAACCGTACCAGAGTACCTATGAAAATTTACAATATATAAAACTTATAGAGAATTTCAAGAGCTACAAGCTTTCTCATAACCACTTTTATCTTCCGATGAATAATTTGGCCGAAAAATGGAAAAAAACAATGTGACCTCCACATGGCTATTTTTGAATTAAGTCGATTATTAATAATATATTAAAAAAATCATCCTAACAAAAATTGATTATATGCATTTTTATCGTAAGATGCATATTAAGCAACTCACCCCTAAAATTCAAGATAGCGGTCACTCCTTAGGAAAATCACCCGGTGAAAAACTATCAGTATTCGGTTACCATCCACTACTACCCTTTAAAATATCAACCTGTGTACATTTATTGCAATTTACATTTATTATTTGACTGGACTAATGTTAGTTTTCTGTTTAAAGTCTTTCTACGACCTATCAGGTATTTTATACGATATTTACCCTTCGGGTTACAAAAAGCATGTTACCCTTATTATATGATTCAGAGCGCATGCGCTAGAATAATATACGGTAATTTTCAAACATTTTCAAAAATCACTTAGGCAAAAAATTATTAGATATACATTAGTTTCATAAAAAAATATGCAACTTTTTTTTTTAAACGGCCGTCTGTCTGTCTGATGTCACGATTTTCGTGAACACGATAACTCAAGAACGAATAATCGGATCGACTTGAAATTTTCAGGAAAAATCAAGTTCTAAGAGGGAAAGATCCGTATTGTTTTTGAAAGTAATCGCCGCAAAAAAGAAGAAAAAAGTAATGGGGGGTTAAACTTAAAAAGCTTAAATTAAATTCCGATTAACGTATTTTTTTTTAGGGAAAAATTATTTTATTATAAGGATCAATTATAACAAAAGAAAATAAAAAAAATGCACATTTTTGAAATTTTTTGAAAACTTTCTTTTTTTTTTCAATAATTTTTAGTTATACATAAAAGATCTTTTTTTTAAGTGTTATTTTTTTTTGTTTTTTTTTTTGAAAATTATTTTGTTTTAAGTATTGGGGAAATGCAATATACCATTTACAGTATACTGTGAATAATATACAGTGCGGTCCAAAGATCCCCCCCCCCTTTTAACTTTTGAACGGGTTGAGATATCGACTTCAAATTTATAATTCTTAAATAAGACAACTTAATCTATCTTTTAGCATATATTTGATATTTTCAGCTCTTAAAATGTGGGCAGGGGGCATGGGGGGACATTTTTTTAAATAGAAAGGGGGGTCGTGTGATACATCATTTTAAAGCTTATAAAATTCTCTATTTAAACTAACATTTTAAAAATTTTTTTTAAGGTTTTGATTTTTAAATTTTTTGTGCTAAAACATTCGATTTTTAAGTTTTTTTTAATAAATTTTTATTTATGTCAACTAAAATTAGTTTAAAAGTATAATTAACATTTTTTTATGATGAAATTAGGCATTTAAAAAAATTAATTTGTTTTTTATGGAGGAATTTTGACATTAATACCCATTTTCAACCCCATTTTAAACCCAATTTTTTTTTTAATTTAAAAATATGGAGTTAAATGGAGAATTTTATAAGCTTTAAAATGATGTATTACACGAGCCCCTTTCCATTTAAAAAAATGTGCCCGCATGCCCCCTGCCCACATTTTAAGAGCTGAAAGTATTAAATATATGGTAAATATAGTTTAAGTTGTCTTATTTAAACGTTCCAAATTTGAAGCCGATATCTCAACTGGTTCAAAAGTTAAGAGGGAGGTGGGGTGACTTTTGGACCGCTCTGTATAATGTAATGCGTACCATTACAGATCTCACGACTTCTTTATTATTAATATGCCTACCTTTCGAGCTATCCTCATTTGTCCATCCCCAGCCAGCCACAATGGCCAAGATATTATCAAAATTACTGTATTTATTATCATGGGCTTCTACTGGCAGGCAAGCTGGTAAGACACTTTCGGACCAAATCACAATGCTTTCCAATTCCAGTACGGCGATATCATTTTTGGGCTTACCACATACATATTCCGGATGAACAGAAATAGATTTGATTCCAATTTGGTAAGCATCGCTGTTTTTATTGCTCAAATCGTATTGAGATAATGTTATTTTAATATTACTTGGTTTTAGGATGTCAGTTCCAATACCACTAACATACAAAAATAAATTTTAATTAAAGCAGCTAATTATGTTCAGGGGTAATACAGGGTTATTCTTTTAAATGGTACAGTGCTTCTAAATTTTAAACGGGGCACTATGCCACCCACGCCCCGTTTTGGTGTCCAAAAAGTCCAAACGAGTTTCATAAATAAAACATAAAACGTCTAAACAACAATAACTAGACTATTCTGCTTTGTAAAAATGCATTGATTTTGTTTTTAGTTAATTAGGGTCTAAACGCCAGTCGATTTTCTATACCAATGTAAAATTTAATTTTAAAGCATATACTGATGCGTGTATACCAAAATATAATATACTTACGTTTATTCACTAAGATTTGCTAATATCATTGTACAAACTTAGCTTTAAAATAAATAAACATAATATTTAAGGTAAAATTAATTCACCAAAACATGCAAGGTGTTATCTCTTGAATTTTTTGCCCCCTGAATTAAGAACAATTGATCGACATAATCTTTAAAAAAAAAACTCAAACAGTTTCTATTGGATAAAGCCTTCTATGATACTATCGAATTCACAGGGCCCGTCGTTGTACATTAATTGTTGTGACTGTTTTATATTATTTGTAAATATTTTTAACGTTATATTTTTAATTGTCCTGTGTTTCTTTTGATATATGTTAATATTTTATTTTTATATTTAATGTTTTATTTTATAGTTTATTCTTAATGTTTCATTTTATATTTTACTTTAATGTGACCTATGTCATACATTTTTTTATATTTTTAATTTTGTGACTAATAAAATGTATCTGAATCTGAAAAAAATTGGAAATGCTCCTAAATTAACATATATGAACAAAAAAATATTTAAACGTGTTTTCTGAAATACCTCTGGGCAAAAACACAGTCCTTTAAAAAGGAAACCCTAAATTTTGATTTTTATTTAATATTTCAGAAACCGTCTAAGCTAATAATATGCATTTTTGCTCGTAATCTAATATATTGAATAGTTTTAATTAAATGTTGTCCAAGAACAATCAATTTATTCAGGGGAGTATGAATTGAAGGTTAATTATTTTTAATTTTAAATTTTACCCTTTTTGCCCAGAACCCTTCAATTTTAAAACTCAATTTTGACTCAGAAATAGTTATTTATGTATAGCAAACCATTTAAGGTTTAATTCACCAAAAAATATTTTTAAACCCTTTTTTTCTGTTTGGCTACATAGTACGGCGTAATAATTAAAATTTGGAACAGGAATATAATATAAACCATTTTTTTAGGTAAATTACACATTTTTATATTTTAAAATAATAATAGCAAATAGCAGTAACATTTTAAATAGAAGGGTGGGTCGTGAAAGGTTTTACAATTGTTGTCTATTCAATATTTTTTATATTAGGGTTATATTTAGATTTAAATTTTTAATAAACCATTAATGGAAAGTGACAATCCTCCCTTAATAACTCTCAAATTAAGTATAATATCTAAAAAATAGGCCAATTTAACTTATTATTAGGGAAACCTAAATCTGCATAATTTGAGGTTTTTAATTTTAAAAACGTTTGTCTGTCTGTCCTAACAGTATTTTTTTTTCAAACTTTCCAAATGGCTGAAAATCTGAAACTTGACATAAACATCAGAAACCTGGGTCTGCTGATTATTAAAGTCTGAAACCCCAAAATTTGTTTAATGGGGATAAAAAGAAAATACAAAAATTGGCGAGTTTGTAAATCACGGGCTTACCGGCTAGTTAAAATATTATTTTATGCAAATTTAAAAAACGACGAAGATGCGGAGTTCGTAACCCCCCAGAGGAAAATTCTGGCTACGCCCTTTTAGTAAATACCACTCTAACCGTACAACGTCGTCAATAGCAACTATTATTTTCGAATCTAATATTAACCTAAACTAATTATTGTTAACAATATTATGGAAATTTACCATCTCTTGGGATAAAATAATTTTGGAAGGGGCGCTTGTTTTATTGTTTTGAGCAAAGAAACTTATTTTCGGTTTAAAAAAGAACAGTTTTTTTTTAAGCTGAAATTTTACACATATTTTAATTTATGCACTTTGCACGAGATGATGTAATAAATATATATATATATATTTTTTAATTCGGACTTTATAAAAAAAGTTAATTTTTTTATATATTTTTCTTTAGTTTCAAATGTGCTTGCTCTATTTTTTTTGTGCTGAAATGTGGCACAAAATATTATTATGGTATTTTTCACAACATGGGTACTGTCGCAAATGTTTCCAATCTGATCTACGTTTTGGAACATTGGTCTATAAAACATTTTTTTTTTTTATTTTTTAATGTAAAATCGCCGCAGAAAGTTTTTCATAAACCTGATGATGTATCTTAATTTTAAAACAGTTTCATAATTTAAAATTTTACAACTACAAGAAAGCTTTTTACAAATGTCTTGCTTAAGTCTTAGCATTTTAAATAGCAAAAACTAATGATGTCCCAGCTCAGCAGGCCTAGAATTTTGAAAATTTAATGTTTTAATTAAATCTTAAAATAGTTAAATAATCTAACATTTTAGAAAGAACTCAGCGCCGCGGGCAAAAATTTTACAAGCTTCATGGTAGTTTTATATTCTTAAATAAGAAAAAAGCGGAAAAGAGTCCTAGCAAAACAATTTGACAATCTATATAAAAGATAAAAAGAAAAAAACTAAAAAGCTAAGATTTTTAACATTTAAAAAAATTGAAATTATACTATAGTACCCAAAAAGAACGTATACTTAATTTAACTAAAATAAAATTGTATTGTACAATTAATTTTAAAACGTTTTTAAAAACCTTTATCTGAATGTGCATATATTTCCATGAACTATGCTAATATGTTTCTTATCAGTCAATTCTATTAAAAAAAAAAAACATAAAACATTGATACAAGTCATGAATATTTATGATACAAGGATTTTTTATAACCAAAATTTTGAATAAAAAATCATTCACAAAAAAAATCTCAAATTTTCATATTATTATATTTTAGTCTATTTCTTTAATTTGTCAAAAATTGGCAGCAATGCTTTGTGTTATAATTTAAAAATTACACAGGATAACAAAATCAATTAATTAATTCTGGGAGATATGCAGCTATGATATTTCTATGTATTTTAGTCTGCTGAATCCTAATATGGTCGTTTTTTATAAAAATCGAAAAATTAGTCTTAAAACTTCAAAACTCGCAAAACTGAAAGATATTTTTTTTTTAATCTTAATTAAAGCCATTTTAATATCATAATATTATATGATTTACATAGGTAAACAATATATAAAATAAAATATTATATATAAAATACATATACACACTTTTACGATCTTGTGCAGATTTTTCAAGATTTGTAATGGATTAAGATTAAATCGCTTAACCGTTCAGTCGGGGCACCGGGTCTCACAGACTTGGTGTGCAGTAAAACGCTCGGTACTCGGCTGCAGATTTTTTTTTGGTGTAGGGCTTTCTAGTAGCTGTTTTAATTTATAAACAGTGCGTGTACACCAAATGGTAAGCGCTGACGTTTTTGGTGCTAAAAGTTTTTACGTAAAAAGTCTGGTGAACCCAGCTGTATATTTTTAGTTAAGTACATGTGTTTTTTTTTTCGGAAATTAATTTATTTCTATATTTTTACTTTTTTCAATATTACAGGTTCATAAACTTGTTATTTTTACCCGACTACAGCAAACGCGATTGGAGAGTTATATATTTAACGTGTTTGAATGTATGCTGTATGCATGTTTCTTTGTTCTCCTATACAAAGTCTAAACTACTTGGCCGATTTTAACAATCAAGGCTACAAAAGATTCTTCATGAACACTTGATTAAAATGCGCTATTAAAATGCTATGTTTCGACAATACTAATATTCATCATCAAGAAAAAAAATATTTCACATATGCAAGTGTCCAAGTTGCTCAAATTATCCAACAAATGAATAAAAACTAATTATCAGTGACAATTTAATTTCATTTTCATATTTTCTTTTTCTGTAAATAACACATGATCTTTGTTTTTTTTATGTAAATAAAAGCTTTTTCTCTTAGTTTTTTGATTATTATTTAAAATCCATAATTACAAAAAACCTAATTTTTGGACATGGGTCTAAGAGACCAAGCCCCGATTCGTGTTACAAATTTGGGTGCCCGACTGAAAGGTTAAAATACATAAAAATAAAGGGACCGGACATGTTTTTGGTCACACACGCTCTTGCAATGGGGTGAAACTAAAGATCTTTAGTACTTAGGGTTGTCTCCTAAATTTAAACTTAATAAAGTAATATTACTAGGCAAATTATTAAGTATCAATTTCAGAGCTTTTAAGCACTTAAAGTTAAAACTTCACCTTTGTAATGAAATTAATTTAATATTATTATTAAAACCTACAAAAATTTTACATGCGTAGCTATACAAATAAGTTGAAAATATATCAAAAAAATAATATTTGTTACAGTCAATTAAAAAAATCTAATACAGACAAATGCTAAAAAAATGTATATCTCCTTTATATGTAAATGTAACTTATTGTGTGTTTTAAGCAAATATCATATTAATATTTTTTAGGCAAAATCAAGTAAAATATTTGCTAAAAACAAATATTAACCCAGTAAATACAAAGGTCTATTTTTTGTAAACGCTACAATTTACTGTGCGCTGGGCCGTAGTTATAGGGGGATGGGGGGGCGGAATCACTCCCACCCATCTTGAAAAGCTGTATATTTCACTGATCCAAAACAAAAGTATATTTTATTATCTTGAAAAGTTGTATACTTTATTGAACAAAACAAAAATTGTATATTTTATGGATTCAAAATACAAAAGTTTCACAAAAAGGACCTTTTTTTTAGTCATTAATTTTTTTCTCGAGGAAAAAAGTTGTATTTTTAAGCTAAAAAAAGTTGTAATTTTTTACCTTCTCCCCCCTCACAAAATCTTCTTCGCTACGGCCCTGACTGTGCGCTTTATCTCGAAAAATGTTTCTGATGGAAAAAAAAATTGAAAGCAAATTTGGAATCAAAAGTTCAAAATTATATAAAACCAGCTCACGGCACGATAACAAAAAAAATGACCCAACGCTAAACTGGCCTTATAATTCTATCTTTCATTTAATACCTTTAAATAATTAATCGACAAAAAAAAAATTATTCAACTTTTTATTTTTTCAGTCTATATTTTGGACCAAATTTTTTAAAATGATACTAAGCTTTTGTTTTTATATTTTAACTATTTTTGAAACCAGCGACCCAAAATTAGTTAAAAACAGTTAAAATATCAAAACAAAAGTTTAATATCAATTTAAAAGAATTTGTCTGAAATATAGACTAAAATACTTCTGCAAACAAAATAATACTTGCCCCTATAGGCTTATGTTCATTAAAATCAAAAACAAAAAAAAGTTTTTCTTTTTTCGTAAAAGAAAAATAAATTAAAAAAAAAAATTTTGACAAAAATTGTTTTTACCCCATTTGGACCTTTCAATTCCTCAAACCCCCTTACCCCAACCCGATTTTTAAGAAAAACAATCCCAGCCTAGAACTTGGGATAATCAACCTGTGGTCCAAATTTGAGTTATCGTGATCACAAATTTCCCGGACACACAAAATCTTGCGTTAGTAAAAAAAAATCGAAAAATTTTTATTGGTTTTTTTACTTTTCTGGATATTTTATATCCAAAATTCCTTGGGGAAAGTAAAAATAAAAAGTTGAATAAAATTTTTTTCTTCGATTGAATTAGTATTTTAAATTTACTCTGAAATAAAACCCAGACTTATAAGGACTCGTTTAAATCTAGTTTCGCGTTAGGCCATTTTTTTTGTTATCGACCCAAAAAATCGCGCCGTGAGCTATCATCTCTCCTGCGACATTAGTTATTTATAACACAAGGGCGAAAAGTTAAAATTTTCAATTGAGTAGGTTTTACAACCTACGAAATCAAAATTTCACTTTTCGCCCATATATTACAATATTTTTTATTCGATTGTTACTAATTATAATAAATTATTAAAAATATTTAATTTTAAATTGCAAAATATATTTCCTTTTACTGTCTTATAACCTATTTAGTTATCCATGACAAATTTCTATCAAATCAAACGGTTAAAAAAAAACAATTGAATGGTTTCTTTTACGTGCGGTTTCATTTTCAGAGTAGCTTTGTGTTTTGATTAATTTGGGTTAAAATGTATTTGTTATGAAAATATTAATACTTCTGAAACCGTAGTATAAATACACATCAAAATTTATTTTACAATTGAAATTTTGTGTTTGTGATTTATTTTAGTGGATGAATACAGATTAAACGGTTAACCATATGTTCTGAGATTATGATTATAATACTTGTAACTGGTCAAAAAGAATATATAGTTCAAGACCAAAAGTGAACAAAATGTGATATTTCTTTATAAATATTACAGTAAAGGTAAAAAATCTTATTTAAAAAAGGCTTAAAAATAGCAAGCTTTAGTTAGAGGACCACAAAGTCCGTCCTGCATTTCGCAAGCAAACAAAAAGTGACGGTTTAAGAATCAATCGAATAAAAAAAAATAGTGCCCGATGCAATTGATTTTTGTTGAGGAAGTCGAAAGAGGGTAAAATAAAATTTTACTTAATAACTAACGAGGGGTGTCTCAATGGCCCAAATGTGTACATGTATTGTCAAAAATAATGTCGTAATGTCGAGTAATGTCAAGGTAATGTCAAGGTAATGTCAAGTAATAAAGAATAAAATTAAATATGCTCCTAACAAGAGTATCCCGTCAGGCTGTGACAGACGGACGGAAAACCGAGCGATCCTATACGGGTTCAGTATTTCGTTATGGACCCAGGGTCCGGGACCCTTTAAAAATGAACATATGTAGTGGTAAGTATTCTTTAGTTGGCTGCAGTATTTAATTTAAATGAATGGTTGATTTTTTTACTTAAACACCATTACTAGTGGTCCACTGGTGGTACTTTTTTGCACTAGGAAAAAACTGCTTGTAAGATTATTGATAACTAAAAAAAATCGTTTAAGTTTATTTTTAGAGAATATGACCTTAATACTATATAAATAAAAACACCCACCCCATGTCATGTTTCAGAACTAACCTCCCTCTTTCGCGTAGAAATTTTCACGCACGCAATGTCTACGCTCAGGCGTAAATAGTAGATAATGTCTACGCACATGCGCACTGGGAAATAATGTCTGTAATGTCGAGTAATGTCAAGTAATGTCTTGTAATGTCAAGTGATGTCATGTAATGTCAAGTAATGTCAGGTAATGTCCCGTACTGTCAAGTAATGTCGAGGTAATGTCAGCTAAAGCGTACATGTATTGTCAAAGGTGAGATACCCCTCGGTAAGTAATAATTATGTGCAAAGTAATTTTCGTAAAAAATACTTACGTGCAAAGGCAATGTCCCGCTGTTAAAACAAATTTATTATTTATTAAGGTTCCTCCACAAAAATGACCTCCTCGTCGAGTGATTGAAACAATCCATGGAAACTCGCCCTTTTCTGCATTTTCTCCGCCAACTATTTTTGCCAATCTTCTTGATTTTTTCTGTTGGCCACAAGCTATATCTGCGACTGAAAAAATAGTGCTCACAACAAAAAAATACTATCCCATCCTTAGCTTAAAACTTTTTTAATATATTTTTTTTATTTTGTTTTAAATATTTTTTTTTATTTTTTTCGTTTTTGATTTTAATGAACATTGGCAGCCTATAGGGGAAAGTATTATTTTGTTCAGCAGTATTACTAACCCCAAAGGAAGTCAATGTCTAGTAGAAAGAGATTATTTTTTCGTAAAACGAAAAATAAATAAAAAAAAATGAAAAAAATTGTTTTTACCCGATTTTACTCCCTTAACCCCACCAAAAACAAGCCCAGCCTAGATATTTGGTCCAAATTTGAAGTCATCAGCACGTAACGTTCTTAATTTATCGTAATCACGAATTTCCTTTACTGATAGAAGATTTTTCTTTTACGGAATTAATATTTTTTGGATATAAAACGTCGAGAAACGTTAAAAAGCAATAAAAAAATTTCGATTTTTTTTTACTGACGCAAGACTTTCCTCAGAGAAAATAATTAACTCCCCCCCTTACACCCAAACCTATTTTCAAGAAAAATAAGCCTGCCGGTTTCAAATTTTAAGCTAAAAAGTTATTGGGGTAACAATCTTCCAGACCGGCATTTTTTTCGCAATGCCATTTTTCAATTTTGTAGATTTTTTTATGCTTTTTGCTAGCATACTATTACCAATCTATATAAGTTTTTTTTATAAAAGTTTTCTAAGAAAAAGTAAGACAATTTTTTACAGTGCTCTAAAGAAACGTTTTTGCGAAAAGCATTTTAAATGGTTACTCCTCACTTTATGTTTAAATGTTTCATCTTTTCTGATTGTTATAAACAGAATTTTCGTATATATTATTATATTATTCATAGTGCCTGCGCTAGAATAATATACGTTAATTCGAATTTTCAAAAATTTTCAAAAATCGTCCTTGAAAAAAACTTTTTTTATGTCTGTCTGTCTGTCCGATGCCATTTTTGTGAACACGATAACTCAAGAACGAATAATCCAATCTACTTAAAATTTTCAGGAAACTTCAAGATTCCTATTGATTTTTAAAGTAATACCCCCAAAAACAAAACTTATGAGGGGTTAAACTTTTTAAAAAATCGAAAAAAAGCCTAAAGAAAAGTCCGATTAACTTAACTTTTTTAGGGAAAATTACTTTTATTTAGGATCAATTCTACCTAATATTTCGTTTTTTTGGTGTTTTTAATGCTAATGGGGGGGGGGGCGAGAATATAATTCTGACGAAAAATATACCTTAAAAGCTTTAAAAATCCTAAAAACCGGCCAAAAAAAAATACTGAACGTGGAAATTGTGGACGTCGGACGTGCAAATAACCCCTTCCTATAGTCTATTATTAGACTATAATAACTATAGTCTAAATAATAGCCAATGGCAAAAATCAACATTTTAAGAAAATAGTATTATATAATATTAAACAAACTTTAAATTGGTATTTTCTTAAAATGTTGATTTTTGACATTCGCCCATTTAGAACCAAGCCACAAATAAACAAGGCATCTTTAATCTGCTATTTTTTATTTTTCGAGTGTTTTTTTTTTTCATTAAAACTATTATTATAGATTATTATAGACCAGTTTTCTCGACTTAAGATTACAAATTTACTTTCGATTATTTCAGAATAATGTAAACAGTCCTTAACATGGTTTTCATTCTAAATCAGTACAAAATACGACATTCACGGTGATCTGAAACGGAATTCAACCCACTCGGGGTTACTTTTTATTGTTTTCTTGTGCTCTTAGGATATTTACTAAAGTCAGAATTAGTTACCGTATTGAATATTGAACAATTTTTTATATAGAACCCCATTATTGAATACAAGTTGTTACAGTGAAATATAACGTTGTTCTGTTATTGCACCTGTAATAACTTGTATTTAATAACTGCTTGTGGTTCCGTATATACAAAGTAATTTAATTGTAATTTAATAAGGTCATAATTTTTCACTGTACTTTTTGAGATATTCATCTTTAATTTGTTTTCCTGAAATATACGAAATACCTATTACACAAATGGGTTATGAAAGTCAATTTACGTTAAAATATGAATTTTATCCAAAAGGGTACCGTCAACTGGGGTGACTTTGGCCGGTGTGAGTGACTTCGGACACTCTCTAAAGTAAAGGACGTGTGCAAAAATTGTAGGGTTTTTAAATTCTAGTGCAGAAAGCCGGTAATTATATTGCAGGTTATTCAAGTATTACGTAACGCATATTTTGATCATTTTGAACCCCCACCCACCCCCTGTAACGCTATTTTCCTATACCATGGGCGTAATACTTCAAAATTACCCCCACCCCTCCTTAGTACAGTTACGTAATACTTGAACGTTCCCTTATCAGTGCAGGAAATATTTTTTTCTATGACTGTCTTAGAATGTTAGTCAAATCACCCAGAAAACTCTTACGGTATATAGCACATTTCGTAAGCGGATGCAACCTATTACGTTTTATGGCACATTCCGTAGGTTTCATATACCGTAATAGGTTTCATATTTTTAGCAAAATTAACGAAATACAAAATTTACTATAAAATATTAGATGAAAATTAAATTATTGGATGTAAATTATGGTTTTTTATTAAAACTTTTGGTTATTATGTAATTTATAAAAACAAAAATGAATGTATAAAACTTCAGTCATAGAAAAAGTATAGTATGCGACAAGTGTAGAATGGCTACTTCTCACTCGCTATCGCGGCTCGGGTAACAAACATCCACTCGTTCGGTATATATATCATTCTACACTTGTTACAGAATATACTATTACAGTGAAGAAATAAAATATAAAAGAGTAAAATTTCTTTTAGGTTGAACCTATTTTCATATCACCGTGCAATTACTTACAATTATTAAATGCAGTTATTCCACAAATTAGCACAACAATCACAAAACATTGAAAGAACATCATTTTTAAATGACAAATTCTTTAAATACCGATTGACTTCAAACGCTTAATTTAAATTTTATTAAAAGGTTATTATCAGACAGAGTTGTGCTCCAAATTATATAGCACCTAATATTTTTAATATTTAAGTACCGATATTGTGATGGAGCACAATGATAACAGCTGAAATAAAAAAGGGATTTATATATAAAAAATAGATATTTTTAGGAGGGATTGTCTCATCCCTACCCCTAGTTTAGCTTAAAATTTACTTCAGGGTAAATTTAACTGATAAAGTTTAAATTTATTTATAATAATTGCTATTTTAAGATAACCTTGTCTACGCACTAAGGTTGTCATTGTTTTTGTATTAGAATGGAGTAAATACAAGTTTTTTACTATATTAACTTTAGGTGCGTATTTTTTATATACACTGATAAAACATTTTATCTAAAAATACGTTTAATAAATTTGGTTATTTTGGGGCCATACCCTGTACCGACATATTACATGCCACATGTCGTGCTTCTGTAAATTTACATTTTGAATGTAAACTTGAAGATTAGGGTTTAGAAAACGTTCCGGTATTACGTAACGCAAATTGAACCAAAATTCATCCACTTCATAACCCGGTTCTCGCGTTATTATAGATTATAGAAATTTCATATTTTGGCTACCCCTCCTAAATCTCTACAGATATGAATAACGCGAGAACCGAGGTATGAAATGTATGAATTTTGGTACATTTTTACGTAATTTAAAAGTTTCCTTAGTTCCCTTAACTATAACAACTTATAAAAACTAATTTATTATTCCCTCAATCTATTTTTTTAATAATCGTACAGAGTGATATTGATATTGATATTGATATTGATATTGATATTGATATTGATATTGATATTGATATTGATATTGATATTGATATTGATATTGATATTGATATTGATATTGATATTGATATTGATATTGATATTGATATTGATATTGATATTGATATTGATATTGATATTGATATTGATATTGATATTGATATTGATATTGATATTGATATTGATATTGATATTGATATTGATATTGATATTGATATTGATATTGATATTGATATTGATATTGATATTGATATTGATATTGATATTGATATTGATATTGATATTGATATTGATATTGATATTGATATTGATATTGATATTGATATTGATATTGATATTGATATTGATATTGATATTGATATTGATATTGATATTGATATTGATATTGATATTGATATTGATATTGATATTGATATTGATATTGATATTGATATTGATATTGATATTGATATTGATATTGATATTGATATTGATATTGATATTGATATTGATATTGATATTGATATTGATATTGATATTGATATTGATATTGATATTGATATTGATATTGATATTGATATTGATATTGATATTGATATTGATATTGATATTGATATTGATATTGATATTGATATTGATATTGATATTGATATTGATATTGATATTGATATTGATATTGATATTGATATTGATATTGATATTGATATTGATATTGATATTGATATTGATATTGATATTGATATTGATATTGATATTGATATTGATATTGATATTGATATTGATATTGATATTGATATTGATATTGATATTGATATTGATATTGATATTGATATTGATATTGATATTGATATTGATATTGATATTG
Source organism: Brachypterus glaber (assembly GCA_958510825.1). Lineage (NCBI taxonomy): Eukaryota > Metazoa > Arthropoda > Insecta > Coleoptera > Kateretidae > Brachypterus > Brachypterus glaber. The sequence continues at coordinate 73,664,040 of OY294045.1, read as the reverse complement.
ATATTGATATTGATATTGATATTGATATTGATATTGATATTGATATTGATATTGATATTGATATTGATATTGATATTGATATTGATATTGATATTGATATTGATATTGATATTGATATTGATATTGATATTGATATTGATATTGATATTGATATTGATATTGATATTGATATTGATATTGATATTGATATTGATATTGATATTGATATTGATATTGATATTGATATTGATATTGATATTGATATTGATATTGATATTGATATTGATATTGATATTGATATTGATATTGATATTGATATTGATATTGATATTGACATTGACATTGACATTGACATTGACATTGACATTGACATTGACATTGACATTGACATTGACATTGACATTGACATTGACATTGACATTGACATTGACATTGACATTGACATTGACATTGACATTGACATTGACATTGACATTGACATTGACATTGACATTGACATTGACATTGACATTGACATTGATATTGATATTGATATTGATATTGATATTGATATTGATATCGATATCGATATTGATATTGATATTGATATTGCTATTGATATTGATATTGCTATTGATATTGATATAGATATCGATATCGATATTGATATCGATATTGATATTGATATTGATATTGCTATTGATATTGATATTGATATTGATATTGATATTGATATTGATATTGAGTCTTGGTACTGAAGAGGGCCAGCAGCCCGAAACTGTCAGTCTACCAATATCACTCTGTACGATGATTAGAAAATAGATTGATGGAATAATAAATTAATATTTTTATAATTTTGTTTAAAATTAAAAATTTCTGTCCTTATAAAAACTAAAATGTGTGGTTGCCATTTTTTTCTTTTTTACTTAAAAAAAAGTGTGGTTACACATCAATCAGAAAAGAAATTGATGCTCAGCAAAAAAAGAGAAAATTCTCATATTTTTGGAGGATTTTTAACTGGACTGGCCTTCCATTAATTTCTCTGATTAATGTACACGTGTAAGAGCCTATCCTCACTGTGGATTCCACAGACTCTTATGCGAGCCTAACATAACGTTATAAGCCAGCGCACAACCTACATGACAGCACATCAAGCCAATCACGGCATTCTATGTTATGTATTATGGTCAGTTATGCGAGACTCTGGCTAGGCTTTAACTTAGCACAATTGTTTTTAGGCAAAAAAGAAAAAAATGGCACCCCAAGCATTTTAATTTTTATATATACTATATAAAGTACTTTACACCCTATTGTTGATTGAAAATGTAAAAATATATATTTAGAATCTATTTATACATCTAAAATGTAATTTTAAGTTTTGAAATTTAATTTTACATCTTAGATGTATCCTATAAATATGAGTTTTAAAAGCTGTCATACATTTGACAAGTTTCATGATATGCAATAAGAAAACACCAAATATAATATTTTAAAATAAATTGCGATTCTACTAGCTGATGTTTCTTTGCATGGCACGAGACTTGCCTAATGCATGACTGGTTTAAAACTACTATACACATCATGTGTAACCCATGAAAGAAAAAACTGCAATTTTTGTAGGCAAATACAAAACGTGATTGTATTAAACAATTTATTATAATAACAATGCAAATTCTATTTCTCTAACGATTTTAAATTTATTTCACAGATTTTACACTTGAACAATGTTCAAGTGTAAGTTCTGTGAAGTAAATTTTAATTAACCTGTTTTAAATTAAATTATAATACTTTAACAGACGCCATGCACATTGTCTGTATGTGGATTTGACAACATAAGAATGATTGCGTCATCACGTGATTAATATAAACCAATTACAGCGCTAATTAAAAAACATGTGTAATGTATTTTTACGTAGAAGGCAAAAGAAAATTTACATTTCAACGCCATAATTATTATACAGGTCTGGACTGAAAATTTGTTTTGATAAAACATTAAATATACATAGGGCAAGTATTTTTAAATTCATAAATAAAATTTACATTTGGATAAGGGATGATGTACAAAGTTTATCAACTTTTACATTTAAAATGTATTATTGCGCATATGTTAATGATAATTATTATTAAAAATACAATTTTACAGTTCATACATCGTAATCTCTCTTGTAATTTTACACAGATTTTATTTCTTTTTATCAGTGTCATTTTTGCAGATGATGGTCCAGTATAAGTCATACTGGACCATCATCAATGGGTGATTTAATATTGGTGTTAAATTATTGAGCAATTTTTTAATAAATTTAAACTCTGTATTTTATCTTATTTTAAAATATGTTCAAGTGAAATTTTTGTGAAGTAAATCATTAGAGAAGTACAATTTGCATTGTTATTATCATAGTTTAATAATAGTATATTATTTAATAATAATAATATAATAATTGCTATTAATCAATGAGGATGAATTTTGGGACACGAGCCGAAAGGCGAGTGACCTAATCACCCGAATGATTAATAGCTATTATAACCGAGTAGAATTCTATACTTTATCCACGGTCGTTTTAAAGTTTAAACGGTTAATTTTTACAGACCCGTGATTAATAGACCTATTAATCACGGCCGTGGATAATAGTATATTATGCAATCAGCGTATAATAATTGCTATCAATCAATGAGGGTGAATTTTGGGACACGAGCCGAAAGGCAAGTGACCTAATCACCCGAATGATTTATAGATATTATACGCGAGTAGAATACTATACTTTATCCATGGTCGTTTTAAATTTTAAACGATTTATTTTAATAGACCCGTGATTAATAGGCCTATTAATCATGGCCGTGGATAAAAGGTATATAGTAGATACAATAATTATTATAATTAAATAAATAAAAAAAATAACTCCACTCTATTGTGCTTAGATAATAAAATGTAAATACCCTACTGAAAACGGTAAACTTCAGGTAAGGTTCACGGGCATGGCCCGCTTTTTGATAATAATGGAAATTTCTATTAAGGAAATATACTAGGTACTTTACTTCCTATGATTCTTTTAATTTTTGGAAATATAGATACTATACTTCCTGTTACAGTGATTGTTTTTTATTTATTTAGGTACTAAAAATTTTAAAATTGTTTAAAAATTATAATTTTTATTGTATCGTTAGGTCCGGTACCTAGGTATTAATAAAATAAAATGCAGCTAATAAATTACTTAAATCTCTCCCAAATATTTTTTTTAATTTTTATTTATTTATTTATTTATTTTTTTTTGAAATAGTATATTAATAAGAAAATGAAATATTCTATTTGGCTGAGGCGCAGTCTAGGCCAAATTAGCATCTCGAGAGTTGGAAATGTCATTTTCTTATGAGGTTAGAACAGTTTTTTATTCACTATCACAACAAAACATGAAATACTATGAAATTATTTACATTAAAACAAATATTTGGTTATGTTTCTCTCAGTGAAAATCACAGCGCACCATCTATGAGGTAAAATATAAAGCCAATGTATAATTTAGCTTTTTGATTTTTGGGGAATAGGGCTTTGGATTTGACTAAAATTGTTATCTAATTTTGCTGTGACGTTTCGACGATAGATTTTCGTCGTTTTCGAACAGAGAATTAAAGCCAAAGATTAGTCATTGTCACTAACAGTAAACCATCAAATAAACAAAACATTATTTAAACAAATAAATAACAGTTAAAAAATAAAATTAAGACAGTGTACTTTTCTATACGCAGCAACCGAACCTACTGATACAAATTAAATAAAAAATTTTACTTTGCAACTTTTTGTAATGCACAAATAGGACATTGTATGATTGTGAATAAATTAGTTTTTTGTATTTTTTTTTTGTTTTGTTTTTTTTTGTCAAAAAAAATAAGGTAAAGTATTTGTTTCATCAATACTTAATTGTTAAATATTATATACAGGATAAGAGACTCAGTAAAACCGCATAAAAAATATTAGCAAAAAATTTACTACTTAAAAAATTTACTGAAACAAAACCTGTATTGTATTGCTTTTTAATTTAATTTAATTTAATTAATTATTCTTACATTATAATGTTCAGTTATAGATTTTTATTAATTAATAATTTAAATTTAATATATTATTTAACAATAGAGTTCATTTAACTATAGGTTAATTACATTACATAAAATTTGACTAGCGAATTGCACATTTTAAAAATAAGTTGAAGGCTGTGCAAATAAATAGATCATTTACCTATATTTTATCGGAATTAGTTTTAGGTTCATTCATTCATTCAAAATAATTTTTGCTAAAATTGATGCTATTTTATCACATAAATATTTAAAAATCTAAAAAATAAGTTAAAAAGTTCTTACAAGAATAAATACATCAAAAACACATAATATGTTACATTATAATTGTTTAGAAAACCAGGTCATTAACAGGTCATTTCCGTGCCTATTTGCCTCCCGGCAATATGTTCGGAAAACCTGAACAGGCATTATTTAAAATATATATTTGTATAAAAAAGAAGAATTTGGTTACAAGGAACAGCAATATTAAAATATGAAACATAGTCAATGCTAAATCGTGCAGATTAATAAAACACTTAAGTTCTAAATTGTATATAAACCAAATTATATTCAAATAAAATATCATTCACCTATGATCATTCTTTCTTTTAACACCTTTGACTTTTTGAAGTTAAGTCTATCTACAAGCTGAGGCTGGGGGTTGAGTGAGTCACAGTTAGAGTCCAGCTCCTAAGCTGCCTCCAGCTGCTTGTAAACATGGTCCTTTGAAAAGAAATTAAACTATATGTATATTTTAAATAATGCCTGTTCAGGTTTTCCGAACAATAATTATTTGATTTGATTAAAATTTTATCTAGCAATAGGCACTAAGTCACTTAGTACGTTTATTATTTCGAATGTTTTTGTAAACGAATTATTAACACAGCGACTTAGTACTAATTAGTGCTTGTTTGTTTGCCGAGACTTGCATTCTTGTGTTTTTTCTCTTTTTTGTATTCTACTAAACAATTTTTTAATTTTTTTTTTCAATTTTTTTTTTTTTCGTTTTACAAAAAAAGAAACTTTTTGAAAAAAAAGAATTTAAAAAAAAATATACATATATATATTTTTTTTTTTCGTTTTTGCAGCACTATTTTTTGCCTATTTTTGCGTTTTATAACGTTTAATGTCGATATAAATCACGAACACTTAAGAACGCTTTAAGCTAGGGACTTGATATGATAATTTTTTAACTCTACCGCCGAGGGGGTGAGGAGTAAATATTTTTAGATGCTTTCAATATTTGCGGCAAAATTGGTATACCTATAGATGTTTTTGGGGTCGGCGAAACTGAATCTGATAATAAGAATTTTTTAACTCCATTTCGGGGGTGGTGGGTGATTAGAGAAGAAAAAAAGATGTGTTTAATTAAAATTCCCCATAACAGCTCTACAAGTAAAACGCACTAAGTAGATATCAAAAATCAAAACAGTTAAATTTGTCAATATCTTAAAACCATGTTTTTTGACTTAGTGCTCTTTACTTGTAAGCCGACGATATTATATTTAACTAAATTTAAAATTCAATATTTTTTAGTTTTGCTTAGCAAAAATATTTTTCGTTTTTTGAATAAGGGCTCTTCTATAAATTATGTCACACTTTAGGTGGTCCTCAGAATTTGTGAAAGTTTTAGACAAGAGGTGGAGGTTATAAGCTGGTGTGATATCACAAAATATATCAATATTATTTTCGAAGTTAAATAGAGGTGCTTATTAAGCACTGCTTAAATATTTGCTTAAAAAAATACTTTAGTAATCCTATCCTATCATAGCCTTTATTCATTTTAAATAACTAAATATATACAGTGCGTACATTAAGTCTGGAATCACGCGATTAATTTTTCAGTTATGTCTTTTAAAATAAGGCTCGGACAGGTAGATTTTTATTTTTGCAAAATTTTGGTGTAAAAAAATTATCAAAATTTTCAACACCTTGCACCCTCCCACAACTTTTTTTTTCAAATAGCAACCTACCCTTTGTTACACATTGTCACCATGCAAGGCCTTGTGATACTTTGTGACACTATTTTATAGGGGAAATTTCCATAATTTATATTTAGTCTATTTTTAGTAGGTACACACCCAAGTTTTGGTTTAAAATAAATGATAGAAAACTATCTATTGGTCTAAACTATAGATTGCCAAATAAACTGAAATAACCTTTAAATTATTTTGTCAATTGTAGGTAAACGATCTATTAAATTTTATTTGAACAACCTTCATTGTATTTTTTTAAAGTGCAATGTTCTTAGAAAATTTAATTTAATGCATTTATATTAAAAAAAATGTGTTTAGGTAATTAACCTATAGGCTAAAAATTAAGTTACAAAGAGTACAATATCCAGTCATGAGTTAGTCAGAATACTGTTAAAACCGAAAAAACTGGATGCTAATGGATTACTTGTTTGTCATTAAGGACAGCAGTGTTGAACCGACGAAGATTTAATCTTCTATTGGGGAATCATAGAGTCCGAAGAAGCCGTTGAGGCTCCAAACATAAATAGTCCAGGGATATGAAACTTTTGCCATGACTCTGACTCAACCAGAGGTGTATCAATCAAAACCTGTGGATTTGGTGTGGTTTTTAAGATATTAACAATTAAAGGTCAAAAAATGTATATTTTTGCATACCAGTAAAAAAGTTTAGTTTTTTATAAACAATCAAAGTAACCATCTTGTAGGAAATTAAAAAACCTTCAAAATAGTGTTTTAAATGTCAATAGGATGATTTGTTGCTTAGAAAACTGCAAAAAACGATCAAAATTTTCATATTATTCAATAAACAATAAATTTTGCAAAAATCAACCTACGACTTTGTTATTGTGTAAAAAGTTGCGTCTTGTAGTAGGTACTCAATATGTAGTTAAAATTTCAGCACAATTCATTGAATAGTTTTTGCAAAATTGCAATTGTTTGTCCCAGGGATATTTCTTAATGCAGATTGGATCTTAAAATTACTTTTAGTTTTTGAGTAATACTCCTTAAAAGTTTTAAGTAAAACACCCTGTATATAGTTTTATTTTTTTTAATCTATTTATTCCTTGATTTTAAACCCATCAATATTAGACGCAATACATATATTTTATATAATTTTGTTTTTTAACCAATGGGAGGCATAGCGTAGTGGCTAGCGCGTATGCATAGCAAGTCTACTAGCGTGAGTTCGATTCTCACTGGCTCCGATTTGCCTTTTTCAGTTAATTAATTTATAATTGAAATTTGGCGAAGGCGATAAGTGAAACCGACACTCCCTAGAAACTGGTTCGAAAGTCAGTATAAGCCGGTGGTTCCCTCTACTACTAGCCCACACAAGTCCTGGATGCTTAATTAAGTAGAATAGTACGAGGTTAAACAAACATGTAATGTAATGTAAATGTAATGTGACGTGACAGGGGAGGGGGTGGGGAGTTTGTCGCCTTGCAAGGCCTTGTGATAATTTGTGACACTATTTTATAGGGGAAATTTCCGTAATTTATAGTTAGTCTATTTTTAGTAGGTACACACCCAAGTTTTGATTGTTTAAAATAAATGATAGAAAACTACCTATTGGTCTAAACTATACATTGCCAAATAAACTGAAATAACCTTTAAATTATTTTGTCAACTGTAGGTAAACGATCTATTAAATTTTATTTGAACAACTTTCATTGTATTTTTTTAAAGTGCAATGTTCTTATAAAATTTAATTTAATGCATTTATATTAAAAAAAATTGTGCTTAGGTAATTAACCTATAGGCTAAAAATTAAAAATTAGGAAGGATATATATGAGGGGTATAGAATCAAATGGCGCAATGTCCACATTTTTCTCGAATCGAGTTAGAGATGGCATTCAAATCAGTTTTTCCCACTTTATCCAACGTTATAAACCTCGGATCTAAACTAGCAATGTCCGGGTATAAGATAGGGTTAAAATATGCGAATTAGTTTCAAAGAGTACAATGTCCAGTCATCAGTTGGTCAGAATACTGTTAAAATCTAAAAAAACTGCTAATGACTTCATCATCATCATCATCATCATCATCATCATCATCATCATCATCATCATCAGAAGCGGTGTGGTTATTACCAAGTAATAGCCACGGCACTCAGACCTGAGATCCATTGTGCATGCCGCAGTCATCTAGATGACACATCATTTGATCACGATGATATTCCATGGGGGCAGCTATCTAAAAAGGCGATGATCCTGCCCAATGAAAGTTCGACTAAATCGCTAGGTTGCACTGATGGTGAACCTAAAAATCGCAGTCTTTTTTGTGAGAAGATAGGACATTGTCCCAAAATGTGGGATACAGTTTCTTTATCATAGTTGCAGATGCTAATGCGTTACTTGTTTGTCATTATGGACAGCAGTGGCGAACCGACGATGATTTAATCTTTTATCGCGCAATCATAGAGTCCGAAGAAGCCGTTGAGGATAGTCTAGGGATATGAAACTTTTGCCATGACTCCGACTCAACCAGAGGTCTGTCAAGTTTTTCAGGTAATAAACATGTATGGAAGCAAAACCTACGTATTTGCTTCCAATGTGACGTGACAGGGGAGAGGGTGGGGAGTTTGTCTCCTTGCAAGGCCTTGTGATAATTTGTGACACTATTTTATAGGGGAAATTTCCGTAATTTATAGTTAGTCTATTTTTAGTAGGTACACACCCAAGTTTTGATTGTTTAAAATAAATGATAGAAAACTACCTATTGATCTAAACTATACATTGCCAAATAAACTGAAGTAACCTTTAAATTATTTTGTCAATTGTAGGTAAACGATCTATTAAATTTTATTTGAACAACCTTCATTGTATTTTTTTAAAGTGCAATGTTCTTATAAAATTTAATTTAATGCATTTATATTAAAAAAAATATTGTGCTTAGGTAATTAACCTATAGGCTGAAAATTAGGTTACAAAGAGTACAATATCCAGTCATGAGTTAGTCAGAATACTGTTAAAACCGAAAAAACTGGATGCTAATGGATTACTTGTTTGTCATTATGGACAGTAGTGTCGAACCGACGAACATTTAATCTTCTATCGGAGAATCATAGAGTCCGAAGAAGCCGTTGAGGATTCAAACATAAATAGTCCAGGGATATGAAACTTTTGCCATGACTCTGACTGAACCAGAGGTCTGTCAAGTTGTACAGGTAATACACATGTATGGAATCAAACCTATGTATCAATCAAAACCTGTGGATTTGGTGTGGTTTTTAAGATATTAACAATTAAAGGTCAAAAAATGTATATTAAATGTCAGTAGGATGATTTGTTGCTTAGAAAACTGCAAAAAACGATCAAAATTTTCATATTATTCAATAAACAATAAATTTTGCAAAAATCAACCTACGACTTTGTTATTGTGTAAAAAGTTGCGTCTTGTAGTAGGTACTCAATATGTAGTTAAAATTTCAGCACGATTCATTGAATAGTTTTTGCAACATTGCAATTGTTTGTCCCAGGGATATTTTTTTTTGCAATAATATATTCTATGCTTAATGCAGATTAGATCTTAAAATTACTTTTAGTTTTTGAGTAATACTCCTTAAAAGTTTTAAGTAAAACACCCTGTATATAGTTTTATTTTTTTAAAATCTATTTATTCCTTGATTTTAAACCCATCAATATTAGACGCAATACATATATTTTATATAATTTTGTTTTTTAACCAATGGGAGGCATAGCGTAGTGGCTAGCGCGTATGCATAGCAAGTCTACTAGAGTGTTCGATTCTCACTGGCGCCGATTTGCCTTTTTTAGTTAATTAATTTATAATTGAAATTTGGCGAAGGCGATAAGTGAAACGGACACTCCCTAGAAACTGGTTCGAAAGTCAGTATAAGCCGGTGGTTCCCTCTACTACTAGCCCACACAAGTCCTGGATGCTTAATTAAGTAGAATAGTACGAGGTTAAACAAACATGTAATGTAATGTAATGTAAATGTAATGTGACGTGACAGGGGAGGGGGTGGGGAGTTTGTCGCCTTGCAAGGCCTTGTGATAATTTGTGACACTATTTTATAGGGGAAATTTCCGTAATTTATAGTTAGTCTATTTTTAGTAGGTACACACCCAAGTTTTGGTTGTTTAAAATAAATTATAGAAAACTACCTATTGGTTTAAACTATACATTGCCAAATAAACTGAAATAACCTTTAAATTATTTTGTCAATTGTAGGTAAACGATCTATTAAATTTTATTTGAACAACCTTCATTGTATTTTTTTAAAGTGCAATGTTCTTATAAAATTTAATTTAATGCATTTTGATTAAAAAAAAATTGTGCTTAGGTAATTAACCTATAGGCTAAAAATTAAGTTACAAAGAGTACAATATCCAGTCATGAGTTAGTCAGAATACTGTTAAAACCGAAAAAACTGGATGCTAATGGATTACTTGTTTGTCATTATGGACAGTAGTGTGGAACCGACGAACATTTAATCTTCTATCGGAGAATCATAGAGTCCGAAGAAGCCGTTGAGGATCCAAACATAAATAGTCCAGGGATATGAAACTTTTGCCATGACTCTGACTCAAGCAGAGGTTTGTCAATTTTTTCAGGTAATAGGTATAGAAGCAAAACTTTAATATTTGCTGCGGTGGATTTGGTATCGTTTTTAAGATATTAACAAAGTTCAAAAAATGTCTATTTTTGCACATTTATGCATACCAGTAAAAAAGTTGAGTTTTTTATCAACAATCAAAGTCACCATCTTGTAGGAAATTAAAAAACCTTCAAAATGGCATTTTTTAAATGTCGATAGGATGATTTGTTGCTTAGAAAACTGCAAGGAACGATCAAAATTTCCATATTCCATAAACAATAAGTTTTGCAAAAATCAACCTACGACTTTGTTATTGTGTAAAAAGTTGCGTCTTGTATGTTTATCCCAGAGATGTTTTTTTAATATTATTATGCGTACAATAATAAAGATATAATGATTCTACTGGTATGTTACGAAAGGGGAAGAGTTTTTTTGTCAAAAAAAAATTATTTATTAAAAAAAATCGATTTTTAGCATTGCAAAATCTAGTTACAAAAACACTGTCGTTTTTACCTTAGAAACTTTGTTGCACTTACCTTTATGAGAATAATTTTTAGATATTCGAAAAGCTGACATTTTTACACTAATTTAAAAGAAAAATAGGTTGTTCTAGGTTAATATGGGGCAAAGTTAGTCACAGAAATTTTTTTTAGCCAAATTTGGTTTGGACTTTTCAGGGACGCTGAACCCTCCTGAGCAATGAGTTTTAGTGTAAAAAATTGCTATGTGTTTTCTCGAAAAAACGACTTTTCAAAAAATTGTAGCAGGCTCAGATCTAAAACTCTGAAAAACTAGTTCAGTTCAGTAAATCCAGTTTTTGATGAGGTATTTGAAAAAAAAATACCCGACCCTCATAAAATAACAAGTACCAATACAGGGGTGATTCGAATTTAAAGTAGAATGATCTCTTAAATGCCAGTTTTAGATATTTTTTTGGATAATTCCGAACTGAACTTTAGGCCAAATGCGCTTCGGTTAAACTTTTTTTAAATCATCAAATTTTTTTCGTAAAATATTTTGAAATTTTTAGAAACTTTTTAGACATCTATCTTTTTAAATTTTGTTAAAAACAAAATTATTAAGGTTTATGTAATAAAAAATAATTTTTTTACTAAATTTTTATGAATTTTATACATAGCCCCCCCCCCTAAAACGTATATTTATAATTATTATTTATTTTAAGTATTAGGTATTGTTAAACCTGTTAAAGTCATAACTTAAGCTGTCGTCTCGTTTAACACATACATAATACTTATATATATTTTATTTTAAAACGCAAAATCTTGACGGTTAGACCCTAAAATTGGCTTTCTGATCATTTATTTGAGCTGAATTTTTTATGAGTCACTTAGGGGACTAGAATGGTTTTAACAAATTTTGGTTAAAATCGGTGACAAAAAAAAATTTCAGCCCAGCCTAAGGTAACGTTCAAGTATTACGTTGAACAAATTTTGATCATTTTGGACCTATAACTCAAAAACCAGCCGTCAGATCAAGTTGAGTCAATGGAAGCTTTTGGTCAGAAAGATGAAATCTACATCATACTAAAAATTCAGAATTTTTGACCGAAAACCAGTTTCCTTAAGAAACGTGCCTCTCTGTTTGCTGGGTAAATAGAGTTGTGGCACCCTTTCGCTACAGGGTGTCACAATTTTGACTTTATGTTTCCCAAGAGAGAAAAAAAACTCACTTTTTTTAGGCCAAATTAATCTAGTTCAGTATAACCCTCCTGAAACTCCACAGAAACAAAAACTCGAGCAAAAACTAAAAAAAAATTGGTTTAATATTTATTTATTTTTTCTTTTTTTTAAGCATAGCAAATATAAAAAAAAAACAGAATTAAATTGAGAATTTATCTAGGGTAAAGGGACAAGGCATACTATTTTAAAGTTTATTACATACACACTTATTTTTTCTGACTATGAAATAATATGACATATTTCGTAGAATTTTGATAAAATTTTTCATTTGGAAAATTACCAATCAAAAATTGCATAGAACCAGTTATCAATTTTGGAACCTGTAAAATTTCATTATTGTAGCTCATAAGGTTTTAAAGATATTAAATAATAACATTGGGCCTATAGGGTATACCCTACCACCAATAAAGATAAAATTTTAGCTAAGTTCATTAGTATTTATAAATTTAAAAACCTGGAAAATAAAACAATAGTATTAATATGTATAAGCAGTATGATAAACAAGTCGTAAAGATATGTAATGCTATGCATTCCATTATATACTATTCATAGTCGATGGTATAGTGTCACGTGACAATATGTTCTTCCCACTTTGCCGTTCATAATCATAGAGTGGGAGAGAGCACACAATAGTAACGTGACTTGTTTGCGAGGAAATGTTCACTATGTATTGCATTTTTCCAAATACTTAAGGCCTATCCAGAAGCTTGCATAAGAACATAAAACATAAGAATGCGATACGGTGATTGACTTACAAGATACATGGTGGCACATCAAGCCAATCACGGCATCGCGTTATGTATTATGTTGCTATGTGAGGCTGTGGATATGCCCTTCAACGCAAGTTAAAATTATTTAAAATTCAAAATAAAATAGGGCTGTTAACGGAAAAATATTTCTCCTGTATGCCTAGGTTGATTAAAACAAAAAATCATTTTTTTTTAATTTTGTGTGTTCGAAAAACAAAACATTGTTAAAAAAAATTAGTTTTGAAAAATTATTTTTTTTAGAAAAATTTTCTTATTTAAAAAAATAAAAAAAGAATTGAGAAGGACTTTTTTCATGTTTTTGTCAAGTTTTTACCCCCAATAATAATTTTGTGTGTTCGAAAAACAAAATATTATTAAAATAAACAAATATTCAAAAATCTTTTTTTTTAGAAAAAATTTCTTATTTAAAAAAAACAAAAAAAGAATTGAGTAGGACTTTTTTCATGTTTTTGTCAAGTTTTTACCCCCAATAACTTTTTTAATTTTTGTGGTATTATTTTTAAAAAAAATATGGATCATCCTCTTATAAAACTTATTTTTCCTGAAAATTTCGAGTTTGTTTGTTTGTTTGTTTGTTTGTTTAACCTCGTACTATTCTACTTAATTAAGTATCCCCTAAGTCCAGGACTTGTGTGGGCTAGTAGTAGAGGGAACCACCGGCTTATACTGACTTTCGAACCAGTTTCTAGGGAGTGTCCGTTTCACTTATCGCCTTCGACAAATTTCAATTATTAATTAACTGAAAAAGGCAAATCGACGCCAGTGAGAATCGAACTCACGATAGTAGACTTGCTATGCATACGCGCTAGCCACTACGCTATGTCGATCTGATAGTTTAGTATTTAGTATTTAGTATTTATTTATACTCGTTTAGGGACCTTTTTTAAGGTATTTTACACCACAAAGTGTTAAGTTATACATATAATTTATATAGAACACAGCTCCAGCTTCTTAATCTTGATTATCAAATTTTAAAAGCTTCTAACTGCTCCTCCATAATCTTCCATGCTCGTGCTATATACGCTGCATCATTTTTATTGAAATATATTAAAATATACTGTATAAACTAAATAAAATATGAAAAATATAAAAAAAATAAAAATAACTGTCTATTGACTTTGACAGCATTATTAGTTCGTTCTTTAGTTATCGTGCTTACAGAAAAGGTGACGGAGAGTCGGAAAATTTAAAAGTTTCTTATTTTTTTTTGCAAAACACATTTGCATCCAAGAATTTTTTGTCTAGGACTTTTTTTTGGGATTTTGGGATATTCGAAACTACCGTATTGTACTATTCTAGCGCTTACACGCTGTGAATATTATAATACGTGAAACAATACCCTACCTACCAATACCAATAAAAAACTTAATTTATGAAAATAACATACTTTTTAAAGTTTAATAACAATATCTTGGTAAACGTATTGTTTTAATTTTTTTTATATTTTTATGCGAAATACCAAGGCAAGGGTTTGTTATAGGATCACTTGATTGGTTGTTGCCTTATTTAGTTGGTTTTCCTGTGTTTTGGTGGTTACTCGATTTGAGCGTTTTAAAGCCACACGTAAGTTAAATTTACTTGGTTTTTGGTTGTTGGGGATGTGGTAATTAATTTGTCAGAGACCAATGTCAGGCAAGGCGGCTTTCCATATAACACCCAATTTCCCCCGGATATCCTCTCAATGTCCTTTCAATGTCTCATGTCCCGGGACATTTAGTCATATATCCCAAATATATCCCGAAAGTTATGTCCTGAGGATATACTGTCCTTCGTACATCTCAGGGACGTACTGAGGGGATGTCCGGTTGTCTTTTCGAATGTCCCTGGGATGGCTTTTCCTTCATTATTTTAAATTTACCGCGTTTTTCGTGACTTTAATGGAGGATGTTATTCTCGGTGTTTGTGGTCTGTTTATGTGTGTAAGTTTTTTCCACAGTTATTATTAAATATTTATATTATGTTTTCCTCTGTTGGACAGTTTCGTGAGAATTTCCCCTCCATGAGGGAAAAAGGAAAAGCCACACAAAAAAATGTTTTCTGGCCTGGCCATTCTTTTGTTAAATTATTTATTAAATTTAATGTGTTGCTTTTGTGACAAAATAAGTTTATTACATATTTATTTTATAATAACAGAATCAACTGAAAAATCGAAATATTCCACAGTTGGACAGGAAAAAAAAAACAGGGACAAAATTCTGAATTGTCGCATACGACTATTTTTGATACCGCTGATTTCGAATAAAATAACGAAAAAATAAAAAAAAAATCTGCGCCAAAATTTTATTTTTTCTTCGATCTCCTCAACCTCCTTATTTTGAATTTTTAAGTTAATAACATTGGTCTAAATGAACATAATCAAAAGAAGCCATTTGACACATTTTTAGAAAGGTCGAAGAAAAAATAAAATTTTGGACCACCCTAATGGCGCGGATTCTTTTTTTAATTTTTTCGTTATTTTATTTAAAATCAGCGGTATCAAAAATAGACCTATGCAAAAATTCAGAATTTTGACCCTGTGTTTTTCTTTCCTGACCCACTGGAATATTTCGATTTTCCGCTTGATTCTGGGAGATGTTCCATTGCCAATCATCGCCAAAATTTACAGGCTTATTTTCTAACGCATTAAGAAGCCTTCTAGCTCTACCCGAAAACCCAACTAAAAGAAAAATCTACCTACCCTAGTATACACTCAAAAATTTGAGTTTGGACTTTTTGATGAGACCTGTTTGATGTACTGTTTTTGGAACATTGATTCGTTTTTCTCTATTAGCTCGTTTTTTGAGGTATAGCGAACAGTGGTTTTTTTGCTTATAGCTGTGGTAAAGAAAATAATAACTTCTAATAATTTTTTTGCGGTGGAATGGTTCTCTTTTAATAGGGCTCTAAGCCAAAAATAAAATCGAATATAAAATATCGTTATTCTTTTGTTTTTTATAGGCTTTTAAATTTAAAAAATTTGATTTTTTCGCTTTTTTTCGATATATTTTGCTGAATTTTAGAATTTTTTTAGTAAAAATGACTTATCTGGACTAATAATAGTAATATCTGATAAATATTTCATATATTATTCAATAAATTCATGGGTCAGTCCTTATTGGGGTAGATTTTGTTTGTTTGTTTAACCTCGTACTATTCTACTTACTTAAGCATCCCGTAAGTCCAGGACTTGTGAGGGCTAGTAGTAGAGGAAACCACCGGCTTTAACTAACTTTAGAATCTGTTTATAGGGAGTTTTAGCTTCATTTATCGTTTTCGCAAAAGTTCAACTATACTATTAATTAACTGAAAAAGGCAAATCGAACTCACGCTAGCCGGCTTATCATGTCGACGCGCTAGCCAACTAACCCATGCCTCC
Organism: Brachypterus glaber; assembly: GCA_958510825.1. Classification (NCBI taxonomy): domain Eukaryota; kingdom Metazoa; phylum Arthropoda; class Insecta; order Coleoptera; family Kateretidae; genus Brachypterus; species Brachypterus glaber. The sequence goes on along the minus strand of OY294045.1, from coordinate 73,647,672 downwards.
CACGGCACCCTTTTCCATTTTATATTTGATTTTATAGAATTTTTATTGCATTTTTGAACTAAATTAATTTTTCATAAGAATTTTACAAAAAATCATATATACAGGGTGATTCGAAAATAAGGTACAAAATTTTAAAGGCTGATTCTGGGTCCAAAAATATGAAAAAAAGTTCCTAATGTCAAAAAATGTATGTAAAAAAAGTTTGGGGCAAAAAGTGACATCGCCCCCCATATTGCATGTCCCTGGTTAAAATTACCAAATAAAAATTACATAAAAGGATAGCATTTTTCAATGTTAAGTCATGTGCAAAAAATTGTTACTGTAGTTCATAGAGTTTCAGAGATTTTAAATAAAAACTACTTTTCAGATGTACCCTTAGTAGGGTCGTAGGTCCCTCAAGGCTGATTTTCGGACCAATTTTATAAGAACATTTTTTCATATTTTTAAACGTAAATCTTTCCTTAAAATTTTGTACCTTATTTCTGAATCACCCAGTATAATTATGGAGCAAAGGAACATTCTCCACTATATGTGTTTGCTGCACTTGTCTGAACATTCACACGCGGGAGGCAATGTGGTCCTTTGCTCCCTAGTGATGCAAATAGCAATTTTTTATTCCATTAAACAATTTGTTATTAAATAGTAAACATTTAAAATTTTAACTTTTTTATATCGGCACTTAGTACTACTAAGAGTGCTGATGTTTGAAATCTTCGCCGAAAAGTCAAAATCTTTAACCACGTTTTTTTTCACATTTCTCGACATTTTAGACCATCAGAGTCGAAATCAGTAAAAAATTTTGCGTCCGTCTATCTGTCTGGGTGTAAACTCTCTAACTCCATTTCTACATGAGATATCGACTTGCATTTTTTTGCATATTGTTTCTTATCGTATTCCGAAGAGCTGATTAGATTTTGGGGGTAAACGATTGGGGGTAAGGGGATAAAAATAGGGTAAAACTCCTATTTTTACCGTTTTTTGTTTATAATTAAGGCAATTATTATTGTATTTGGTTAATTTAGCACTCACATAAAAGATAATTTTAAATTGGTCAAAAAATGTTATAAACAACGTTTTCCTAAAACGCATTGTTTTCGAGATATTGGCGTTTAAAGCAGTAAAAGTTTTTTTAGCATATCTTACATATTTATAACCCGATTTCAAAAAATTATATTTTAAATAAAAGCTCTTTTTAAGCCCTATAAAAAATGTTATATACAGTTTTTTGCTAGAATATAATGTTTTAAAGATACAGAATTTAAAATCAAACAAAAGTAGTTTGAAATTTGCAAACTAGATGGCAATAGTGCCGATATTTTGACAGGGTGCTTGCAACGTTTCATCTAGTTTTTAATTAATTTTTATAGTTTCAGAATGAAACAAGAAATATTCATTATATTCAAAATATTTCTCCTATTAGGAGGTAGTTATGGAAAATGTGTTCTTGAATACAATTCTTTTAATGGAAATACTATGATATGTTCCGAATTGGAACAGAAAAATATTTACAGTATAATATGGGACATCGAATTTGCCACTTATCACCCTCATCATGGAATTCGTGAAACGTTTAATGATTTACGGATTGAGAATTCAAAAATTAAGGAAATACCCAATAATATATTAGGTAATTTTAATTATAAGCAATTTACATAAATTTATAAATGTACGAAACGTCCAGAAAAATAATCCGGAGACATATTTTAGTCAGTCAATGTAGTTTGTTTGGTATACACGCCTAATGCCTATTACTTATTTATCCTAATATATTACTATAAATAAGTATATAGGAATTGGTTTGATTCGGGTGGGTGTGAGTCTAGCTTACTGATGCTAGAGTTCCATTGGTCATATATTCGTGGGACACAATATCACCCAGATGTCCTATCAATGTCGCATGTCCCGGGACATTAGTCGTATATCCTAACGATACACACAGGCGGAATTTTCTAAATTCCTGGCCAAAACCCTTGAAAGCGAAATTGCTCCAAATAGTTGTCTCTGTCGTTTTTTATCCTTTATATAAACTGTACTAATTGATGGTGCCAAGCTTTTAAAAATGGATTTAATTTTTTTGGGTATGTACCTATTAATTTCTCACAAAAAAAGTATTGTTTTCGTTTATTGAGTTTAGAAAGGAAAGTCATAAATGTTGGATCGTAATTTTGCTTGTTTTTTTTTAAACTTGTAATACGACTTGCCAAGTCGTATTAAAATGTTTCAGATTAATCGAAATTAAGCAACTTTATACACTTGATAAGAAGATAGCGAAGGCCAGTTTCCGGAAACTTTAAAGACCCCAAAACCTATCGGTATTTTACAAATTTTTTGAAAAAATATTCTACGACAGAATGACTAACTTTCTTTTACAAATATATTTCTTTAGTGATAGCCAGCATGGCTTTATTAAAGAAAGATCTACAGAATCTATATTTGACGCATATATGAAAATACTTGAGGGGTTGGATACGGGCAGATTTAATGATGGCGATCCATCGATCCATTGATCGATCCATCGACTTGGAGGTATGGACTTGGATGGATGGACTTGGATGGATGGACTTGGATGGATGGACTTGGATGGATAGACTTGGATGGATGGACTTGGATGGATGGACTTGGATGGATGGACTTGGATGGATGGACTTGGATGGATGGACTTGGATGGACGGACTTGGATGGATGGACTTGGATGGATGGATGGATGGATGGATGGATGAATGGATCCATCCAAGTTCATCCAAGTCCATCCAAGTCCACCCAAGTCCATCCAAGTTTATCCAAGTCAATCCAAGTCCATCCGAGTCCATCCAAGTCCATACAAGTTCATCCAAGTCCATCCAAGTCCATCCAAGTTCATCCAAGTCCATCCAGGCCCATCCATGTCCATCAAAGTCCATCCAAGTCCATCCAAGTCCATCCAAGTCCATCCAAGTCCATCCAAGTCCATCCCAGTCCATCCAAGTCCATCCAAGTCCATTCAAGTCCATCCAAGTCCAAGTCTGTCCGTCCATCCTTCCATCTATCCATCAATCCATCCATCCATCCATCCATCCATCCATCCATCCATCCATCCATCCATTATTAATAGAAGAAAAATTAAAAAAAACACGTAAAAGGTAAAATTACACAAAAATGTTTTTATAATGTTTTGTATAGGTCTATTTTTTGCAACGCAGATTACGAAAAAAAAAGAGAAAAAATAATTTTTCGATATTAGGGTGGTTCAAAATCTTTTAAAAATCCATCCAAGTCCATCCAAGTCCATCCAAGTTCATAAAAGTCCATCCAAGTCCATCCATCCATCCATTCATTCATCCATCCATCCATCCATCCATCCATCCATCCATCCATCCATCCATCTATCCATCCATCCATCCAAGTCTATCCAAGTCCATCCAAGTCTATCCAAGTCCATCCAATTCCATCTAAGTCCCTCCAGGTCCATCCATCCATCCATCCATCCATCCATCCATCCATCCAAGTCCATCCAAGTCCATCCAAGTCCATCCAAGTCCAAGTCTGTCCGTCCATCCATCCATCCATCAATCCATCCATCCATCCATCCATCCATCCATCCATCCATCCATCCATCCATTATTAATAGAAGAAAAATAAAAAAAAAAACACGTAAAAGGTAAAATTACACAAAAATGTTTTTATAATGTTTTGTATAGGTCTATTTTTTGCAACGCTGATTACGAAAAAAATAGAGAAAAATCTGAAAAAATAATTTTTCGATATTAGGGTGGTTCAAAATCTTTTAAAAGTCCATCCATCCATCCATCCATCCATCCATCCATCCATCCATCCATCCATCCATCCATCCATCCATCCATCCATCCATCCATCCATCCATCCATCCATCCATCCATCCATCCATCCATCCATCCATCCATCCATCCATCCATCCATCCATCCATCCATCCATCCATCCATCCATCCATCCATCCATCCATCCATCCATCCATCCATCCATCCATCCATCCATCCATCCATCCATCCATCCATCCATCCATCCATCCATCCATCCATCCATCCATCCATCCATCCATCCATCCATCCATCCATCCATCCATCCATCCATCCATCCATCCATCCATCCATCCATCCATCCATCCATCCATCCATCCATCCATCCATCCATCCATCCATCCATCCATCCATCCATCCATCCATCCATCCATCCATCCATCCATCCATCCATCCATCCATCCATCCATCCATCCATCCATCCATCCATCCATCCATCCATCCATCCATCCATCCATCCATCCATCCATCCATCCATCCATCCATCCATCCATCCATCCATCCATCCATCCATCCATCCATCCATCCATCCATCCATCCATCCATCCATCCATCCATCCATCCATCCATCCATCCATCCATCCATCCATCCATCCATCCATCCATCCATCCATCCATCCATCCATCCATCCATCCATCCATCCATCCATCCATCCATCCATCCATCCATCCATCCATCCATCCATCCATCCATCCATCCATCCATCCATCCATCCATCCATCCATCCATCCATCCATCCATCCATCCATCCATCCATCCATCCATCCATCCATCCATCCATCCATCCATCCATCCATCCATCCATCCATCCATCCATCCATCCATCCATCCATCCATCCATCCATCCATCCATCCATCCATCCATCCATCCATCCATCCATCCATCCATCCATCCATCCATCCATCCATCCATCCATCCATCCATCCATCCATCCATCCATCCATCCATCCATCCATCCATCCATCCATCCATCCATCCATCCATCCATCCATCCATCCATCCATCCATCCATCCATCCATCCATCCATCCATCCATCCATCCATCCATCCATCCATCCATCCATCCATCCATCCATCCATCCATCCATCCATCCATCCATCCATCCATCCATCCATCCATCCATCCATCCATCCATCCATCCATCCATCCATCCATCCATCCATCCATCCATCCATCCATCCATCCATCCATCCATCCATCCATCCATCCATCCATCCATCCATCCATCCATCCATCCATCCATCCATCCATCCATCCATCCATCCATCCATCCATCCATCCATCCATCCATCCATCCATCCATCCATCCATCCATCCATCCATCCATCCATCCATCCATCCATCCATCCATCCATCCATCCATCCATCCATCCATCCATCCATCCATCCATCCATCCATCCATCCATCCATCCATCCATCCATCCATCCATCCATCCATCCATCCATCCATCCATCCATCCATCCATCCATCCATCCATCCATCCATCCATCCATCCATCCATCCATCCATCCATCCATCCATCCATCCATCCATCCATCCATCCATCCATCCATCCATCCATCCATCCATCCATCCATCCATCCATCCATCCATCCATCCATCCATCCATCCATCCATCCATCCATCCATCCATCCATCCATCCATCCATCCATCCATCCATCCATCCATCCATCCATCCATCCATCCATCCATCCATCCATCCATCCATCCATCCATCCATCCATCCATCCATCCATCCATCCATCCATCCATCCATCCATCCATCCATCCATCCATCCATCCATCCATCCATCCATCCATCCATCCATCCATCCATCCATCCATCCATCCATCCATCCATCCATGCAAGTCCTTCCAAGTCTATCCAAGTCTATCCAAGTCCATCCAAGTGCATCCATCCATCCATCCATCCATCCATTATTAATAGAAGAAAAATTAAAAAAAAAACACATAAAAGGTAAAATTACACAAAAATGTTTTTATAATGTTTTGTATAGGTCTATTTTTTGCAATGCTTATTACAAAAAAAAATAGTGAAAAATCTTTTAAAAATGTCCGATTTATCTGAAATTTGGTACAAAATCTTCTTTTGTCAATCCTTATGCAAACCTATACACAGAAATACAAAATAGTGGAATAAATATGGCGATTTTTTTTAATTTTTCTTAAATTACCCGAAAATAATTACATATATGTATGGGACTAAACAGTTTTTTTTTATTAAATCTGTAAATATCTTAGGGTAATTTTGTTTAATATATAAATACAATAGAAAAATTACTCATATTTCCCAAAATTTTAAAAATTTTTTTTCAAAATTAAATAAAAAATAAACAGGCCAGTATAAAATCATGAAAATTTTACAGTACATATAAGAAAAATAACCCGTAAAAATTTAAAAAATAAATCAGTCATATTTATTCCGTTATTTTGAATTTTAAGTTTCTGGGTATTGGGGCGCATTAAGATGAATAAAAAAGGCTTTATAACAAATTTCAGCTAGATTTTTTACTATTTATCCATACTTAGCAGTGCAAAAAAAAACAAATAATAATATAGAACATATTATATTAGATACAATACAGTAAAACGATATGCAACTGAAAGAAACTGTGGTATAAACGCACGTGCAGACATATGTGAACAGCAGCAACATATGCAGATGGATTTTATTATAAAAAATAACAGTATAATATTCATAAATTCGGGTAATGTTTTTAGTTTTTCCAGGCTTCGTTGCTGCCGAAAAAAAAATGACAAAAATTTCAATTTTAGAATGAAAATTTGCTTTAGCGCCCCCAATAGGTAAAAATCGGAAGCTTTTTCTACAGGAAAAATTAGTTAATATCAATGTATATTTCTTGATCAAATATAAAAAAAAATATCTTTTAAAACAATTTTTTTATGGCATAATAAAAGATTTTAACGCTTTGACTTAGCTGTTTTTACCCTCGCCTAGCGGCGAAAGTTGATATTAAAATAAACTAACATTTTAAATTTAGAGTATACTTGGATAGGAGAATATAAAAAAATCGATTTTTAGAAAATTTCGCGATATTGCAGTTAAGGAGTTGGATAAAAGTATATTTTTGACAAAGAAGAGTATAATGAGAACTAACGGCATTATACAGTGCGGTCCTAAAGTCACCCCCCTTTTAACTTTTGAACGAGTTGAGATATCGACTTCAAATTTAGAACTCTTAAATAAGACAACATAAACCATCTTTTACCATATATTTGATATTTTCAGCTATTAAAATGTGGGCAGGGGGGCATGGGGGGACATTTTTTTAAATTAAAGCTTATAAAATTCTCTATTTAAACTTACATTTTTAATTTTTTTAAAAATATTTTTTAAGGTTTTCATTTTTCAATTTTTTGTGCTGAAACATTCGATTTTTTAAGTTTTTTTTTATAAATTTTTATTTATGTCAACTAAAATTAGTTTAAAAGTATAATAAACATTTTTTATGATGAAATTAGGCATTTTTAAAAAATTATTTGTTTTTTTAGAGGAATTTTGACATTAATACCCATTTTCAACCCCATTTTAAACCCAATTTTTTTTTTTTTTAATTTAAAAATATGGAGTTAAATGGAGAATTTTATAAGCTTTAAAATGATGTATTACACGATCCCCCTTTCCATTTAAAAAAATGTGCCCCCATGCCCCCCTGCCCACATTTTAAGAGATGAAAGCATTAAATATATGCTAAAAGATAGTTTAGGTTGTCTTATTTAAAAGTTCCAAATTTGAAGTCGATATCTTAACTGGTTCAAAAGTTAGGAGGGGAGGGGGTGACTTTTAGACCGCTCTGTATATTGCATTAATATTTAATGGAATAAACTAATTCGAATAAACTGATCGAACAAGGACTTTTCCCACTTTGATTGCAATAATAACATTGACTATTCTTGATCATATCCAATTTTAACATTAGTCCTAAATTGAGTTACAATTTTCTTCGTTGGGGAGTGTAATTATAAACTAATTTAGCGATATTATAAAATTTTCAAAATGGCGATAAAGCTTTCTGGTTGACATATTTCGGATGTGAGATATAACCAGAAGTTTTTAACAATCAGATTTTATATAACACCAGAAAATAACCTCTTTAATTAACCCCATATTATAATATTCCAATAGGAATATGTGTATTAATTTTTACTCTCAAACAAAGCTTTTTAGCCTTATTGTCGTACAGTCGTAGAAAATTTTTATTTTGTAGTATATTATTCCAAAAGTTAATTATCTGAAATTTAAATTTTCTTTTAATATTTTAGGTGATAACGAAAAGGCAGTTAAAAAGCTGTTTTTTAATGGAAATCACATAGAAAGCCTAAGAGAATATGCCTTTTTCCGAAACACTGAAATAAGAGAGCTCCATTTACAAGATAACTTATTAGAGGACATACCAGTTAATATGTTCACCGAACTGCAATATTTAAAAGTCCTTAATTTGGGAAACAATAAACTAAACTCTTTATCATTCAACCTTGGAAACAATGAAGATTTAAGAAAACTGTTTTTGAAAAATAATAACATCCGTAACATATCTAAAGAATTAGTGGGACTGAAAAATTTAGAAGTTTTGGATATATCGAATAACATTATTCAAAATATTGAAAAGTTAGATTTAAGTACAAATTTTAATTTAACCTATTTTGATATACATAATAATTTAATTGCATTTTTGCCAAAGGATTTATTTAAACAAACTAAACAAATTAGTTTTATCGATTTTTCGAGTAATCCTTTGAAGCAAATGGATGCATATTTTTCAAATTTAGGTAAATTGGCTACTCTTAATATGTCATATACCGATACGTCTACCACATATGATTTTAAAATACTAAACAATAAAAATATTAAAAATTTAGTTATTAATGGTAGGAATATTAAGGAGGTAAAAAATATTAATAACTTAACTTATGTAAGTGTATCACATAATAATTTAACCGAATTGGGTAAAACAATATTTGAAAGTTCTCCTAATATACAAAATTTAAATTTGAGTTATAATAACTTAAGTGAGTTGGACAAGGAAATATTTATTAAATTAGTAGATTTAAAAGTCCTGGATTTAAAACATAACAAACTAATTAATATTTCAAAAAAAATCTTCAACAATTTAGAAAAATTGGAATATCTTGATTTATCTTACAACGGCCTAAAAGTCATAGATGGTACCACATTTCCAAACCTAAAGGAACTGCTCCATTTGTCTCTTAATAATAATAATTTAAAAAATTTAAATTCAACAATGTTTAAATACCTAAGAAATCTTATTTCTCTGGATTTAAGTAACAACATTAACTTGAAGCTAAACAACGCAACAATATTTAATTCTTTAACTAAATTAAAATATTTAAACTTACAAGGAGTATTAGAATTAAAATCTAAATCATTTCGTCAACTGGGAAACTTAAGGCATTTAGATATATCTCAAATTTCATTTAATGGATTTAAGTATGGAGTTTTTGATAATTTAAAAAATTTAAAGTTTCTAAACGTTTCATTTGTTAAAGACACTAGTACATCCAAAAAACTTGTATATGGTGAATTTCTTTATCTTTTCTTGAACTCTTTTAAAAATATTAATGAAATTCATGCAGATGTAAATATGATTATTGAATTTAATTGGTTGATCAGATTATCTAAGAATTTAAAAACTGTAGTTGTATATAATTTTAAAAATACTACATGTTCTTCTTTCTACCACTTATCAATATTTTATCGCAATATAAATATTTTATATGGTTTTGGTCGCAGTTCTTCTTCATATGGAATTTCTTGTGATGAATCTAGAAGTATAAGAAGATAGTCATGGTTTTTTACATCACAATATAGTCCAGTAATATAAGACTAAATACACTCATAGAATAATAGCGTTATTAATACAACAACATAGTGTTATATATACGCCAACCAAAATTGTACTATATAGCATAGTACTAACTATGACATAAGTCACACTTGTATTTATTACAATTTTATGTTGTTTACCTCTTAATTCTACAACTGGTTGTTGTAACATATTTATGTTATAACATATTACAAAATATGGTTGGCTACTATATTACAACAACATTTCTGTGTATGCTGTGATACCTGACAAAAGTTTGCAACATTTTTAGTTTTACATAATTTTACGTGAAAATTACTCGAAAATCCGAAATATTTTTTCATATATTTATTTAAACAATCCTCTAAAATCGAAAATTTATTTCAACATAAAAGGGTATACGGCTGGTATCTTTTCAATGAAAATATTTAGCCCCATACCGTTCTTGCACCGATAGTTACAGTGAGAAGCTTTTGAGATATAGCAACGAGATTTTGCACGTGAACTAATCTTAATAAGGCCCATCTTCGTATGTTATTTTTATGTACTTATTTTAACCAGGGGTGTGCAAAACTGTGTAACTTTTTTGTAATTTTATTTTTGGAATATAATTCCTTAGGTCAAAATACATAAAAAAGGTACTTTTGTTGTAATACTGTAAGATTAACCGTTTGGTAAGTTGGTAAAATTGAGGGGTGATGTTGGGAAATTGGTTAGTAGTGTTGTTTTTTTTTTAGAGTTGAGAAAAGTTGGGAATTTTGAGGGGTGGGAAATATTTGCTCTTCCCCCAATAAAATCGCTTCAGAGCACCCCCGCCCAGACAGCACATAATAACCATTAGATATCCATTAGACAGCCCTATATCCACTGAACGTCGAGTCCATGATGGATCTCTAATGGATATTCAGTGGATATACTTTAGGATATCCATGGATATCTATGGATATCTATGCATATCTATGGATATCTATGTGGATATCCAGTGTATGTATTTTTTTTTGCAATAACCTATTGTTATGTTTAAGAGCCCAGCAATATTCTGCCAGCATACGCGATCTTGCTTTTTATTTTTATATCTTATAAATTTACTTAAAAAACTAGGATTAATTAAATTTGATTACACCCTGGCAAGAACCGCCGATGGTGACGATAGGCCCTAGCGGCGCATCTAAAGCCAGCCTTTTCCCAGGCTTGATCGAGATGTCTGGCCAAGACTGGCGTTCGATGCTCGGCCAGACTACTGATCGGTAGCATTGCCACGTCGAAACTTTAACAGTTATATAATTTTACATTTTTTCAGTGTAGTGACTTTTTTGTATATATTTTTAAAATGTCAGATAATAACCACAAAAACAAAAAGGAACGGGCAACATTCAATAATTAGCATTTGCCCAAGAACAAAAACCATTCTCGGAACGAAGTTATCATTTGGATGTTTACCCAACATCGGCCGAAGCTTGGCACCGACAGGCGTCAATACTCGGCCGAGACTAGCCCGATAGTTCTTTCTTGTTAGGGCAGTTTTGAAATCTACTACCTATCCAAAATTGATTTAAAAAAATTGGTCCGATGCTAAAATTTTTGTTGTTGTACCATGTAATCAATTGCCGTTCAGAGGCTCGCATAACCATAATATATACAACATAAAACGATGCCGTAATTGGCTTGAAGTGTGGTCAAGTGACTTGAACGCAGGCTTATAACCTTATGTTTATGTAATGCGAGCCTGGGGATGACGCCCTGGAAGGGCCTGCTTTAATTTTATAAAGAGTAAAGAGTAAAGAGTAAAGAGTAAAGAGTAAAGAGTAAAGAGTAAAGAGTAAAGAGTAAAGAGTAAAGAGTAAAGAGTAAAGAGTAAAGAGTAAAGAGTAAAGAGTAAAGAGTAAAGAGTAAAGAGTAAAGAGTAAAGAGTAAAGAGTAAAGAGTAAAGAGTAAAGAGTAAAGAGTAAAGAGTAAAGAGTAAAGAGTAAAGAGTAAAGAGTAAAGAGTAAAGAGTAAAGAGTAAAGAGTAAAGAGTAAAGAGTAAAGAGTAAAGAGTAAAGAGTAAAGAGTAAAGAGTAAAGAGTAAAGAGTAAAGAGTAAAGAGTAAAGAGTAAAGAGAAAAGAGAAAAGAGTAAAGAGTAAGGAGTGAAGAGTAAAGAGTAGAGAGTAGAGTAGAGAGTAGAGAGTAGAGAGTAGAGAGTAGAGAGTAGAGAGTAGAGAGTAGAGAGTAGAGAGTAGAGAGTAGAGAGTAGAGAGTAGAGAGTAGAGAGTAGATAGTAGAGAGTAGAGAGTAGAGAGTAGAGAGTAGAGAGTAGAGAGTAGAGAGATTCGCACACTTTTTTAAAAAAGCTTTTGACTTAAGGGACGAATTTAAAAAAATCACCTCTTAGTTTCTAGGTCCATATCTACTATAGTGAGTCTAAACTATTTTATGATTTTATTTGACTTTAGACCGCCCTTATCTGGACTTGCAAAACTATAGCATTGCATTGCAATGGCCCTCGGCCATGTATAGGAATATGTGGTACCAAATAGTAAGGGGAGCACCGCGGTGGCCCCATGCAGGGTTGTTTTTTTTAAATTAAACTAATTTATTATGTTTATGAGCGTTTAATATTTATAATTTTCAACAATATACAGTACAGTATGGGATGAACCTGACACACATACATTTTTATTGACTGGACAATTTTAACATTTTATTAGTTTATACAGTTTCATTCATTCATTATCAGTAACAATTAAGAAAAGGAGTCTTAATAAACAGAAAATATAAAATTTGATCTATTTTTTACAGATAAACCTTGTCCTTTATGGGTAAATAATATTTACTAGGGAAGCATACTCGTAATAAATATATGGATAAGTTATCCATATATTATCCAGGATAACAAAACATCATCTTTTTATTTCTCTATAAGGATTCGTTTTATATAGCTAGATTAAAAAAAAAAACAAAACTGTTCATTTAAATGAAATTTAAGATATTTATTTCCAGTATACGTATCTTCGTGTTACTTTCTCAATCTTTCCTCCACCTCCAAAATGCGTTTCTGTTTTTTGGACTAATCATTTCTGTACATATAACAATGAGTTATTAACAATGACTGATTTGTTTAAATAAAACTACAAATGATTACCTCAATTACTTTATAAGTCACTTGTACCGAATTGATTATTGCAAGCAAAGAACCGAAAATCAATTTAATAATAAAAATATATATATAAAATAACACGAAAATATATTTATTTTACCAGAAACTTCTACCTCGCAAGCAGTGGCGTTAGATCAAATAATTTTAGATTTTAAGAATTTCTAAACGTTGTAGATGATTTATTGCGTAGGTATTTTGCTTCCCATTCGTGCAAAAAATTTTTTGTTTTTTTGTTTTTGCGTTTTATGACGTTTTATGTCGATATAAATCAATTTCGGGCAAAAAAAAATTGTCGGTAGGTTGGTCGATCGTTCTGTCCGTGATATCTTGTAAGCACGATAACTTGAGAATGCTTTAAGCTAGAGACTTGAAATTTGGCATACAGGTATGTTACCAAAATTTCTCGCTCGGGATTGTTTTTGGTGAAATGGCAAATGGGGAAAAATATATATTTTTTTACAAAAATTGCTATATAGGGGTTTTTAAGGTTGCTGAAATTGAATCTGATAATAAAAATTTTCTTAGTCCACCCCCAGAGGGGTAAATTTGAGTAAATATTTTTAAATATTTTCAATATTTTCGTCAAAATTGGTATATTGGGGTTTTTGAGGTTGCTGAAAGTGAATCTGATTATAACAAAATTCTAACTACACCCCCAAAGGGGCGGGGAGTAGTTTTCGTGAAAATTGGTATATTGGGGTTTTTGAGGTTGCTGAATCTGATAATAAAAAAACTCTTACTCCACCCCTGAGGGGGTAGATTTCTTGAAAATTTATATACTGGGGTTTTTTAGGTCACTAAAACTGAATTTATAATAAAAATGTTCTAATTTCACCCACTAAGGGGTGGGGGGTAGTTTTTGTGAAAGTTGGTATATTGGGGTTTTTAGGGATGTTGAAAGAGAATCTGAAACTCAACCCCCTGAGGGGCGGGGGATAGTTTTTGTGAAAATTGGTATATTTTTAAGGTTGCTAAAGGTGAATCTGATAATGAAAAATCTATTTTACGCGCGGAATTGAAAAATGGGAAAGCTCTTTTACTGGGCAGTGTATTTTTCACCAGGGGTAATGTTTTTTCAGGTTGGGACCTTTTTATAGTCTTTGAATTTTGCGCCAGGGGTAGTAAAGCTTTTTTTCATTGGATGTTCCCTATAGGGAAGTTTTTATGAAGCACCCCTTGGGATGGGTCCCTATGAAATCAAATCCCCTGATTTATTATACGCCTACCCAGGAAACCAGATGTCGTTTCCGACCTACTATCGACGTCAGGTTTAGGTCTTATTTTTGATGTCATACATACGACGCATATCTAAGTCCGATAAGGCGTCAGTTTTTGGTCAAATCTTGATGTCATCAAAATTGTACGTCGCTGGGACGTCAATTTAATGCTGAGGCTATAGGTGGTGCCACATATTGTTTTCTACCACTAAAAAGTTTTAAATTCTATATACTGATTAAAGATTGATACTTTATGGAATTACGTAAACTGAATAGTACTGTACAGTTGTTATAGCGACTATAGTCGAATATATAGTTATCCTGCTAATTTGATGTTCATCATCGGATTACTATGGATTTTTTATGCATGTGTAAAGGCAAGAGCAGATATGTGGAGGGAGTAATGGCAAGAAATTTTCTATGAAATCCTGTCATAGGATCTCATATTATAATATTGCCCTCTCTAAAATTAACCCACTCCGCATCCAGCCTTATGGGTTAATTTTTCTCATGGACAAAATCCTACTTTTCTCTTTCATGCCATAAATAACTGTTATTGGAAAGATATATAATTTTGAACACGTTATTCTAATGTCATATTTCTGACGTTATTATAACGTCAGTAATGTTACGTCCCTGGGCTGTGACTTATACACGTCACCGGACGAAAGTACGACGTCATAAAATAACGTCATGTAGGTCAATTAGTCCCCATAATTGACGTTAAAAAGAAGTGTTTTGGTTTTCTGGATAGTATGCGAACTATGTCTTTAGCTCGTGACTAATGTTTTTTTTGCTGAGACGGAGTCCAGGCAAAAAATCAGTCGAGAACACTAAAGACAGTTCGCATACGTGGTTCATACAATATTTTTGTACCTACGTAAAGCTAGTAACTCCAAATATAACTTAAAAATATAGTTTAAAAATTATTTTGACATAGCTGTAAGGTTGACAAATAAATTAAAAAAAAATTGCAGTTGTCTTAAAATATTTTCTTTATCGACCGTCGTCAATAATTATTATAATTATAATCAATGCTTAATAACGAATAAGTTTAATTAATTTTATTGGTTTTCAAGGTAAACTAGCATTGACAACGATTAATAATATATAAGCTCTCTTATAATTATAATTGAGCAGGTGAAAAGTTATAATGGCTAACGGCTAATGGCTAACATCATAGATAAAATCTCTGCCCTAGTGTAAGAATATTATAGATTTTTATTAAAAAATGTAGTTGTTAACCCTTTGTTATAATTTTTTATTTTTATTTTGGTGATAAACGAAAAATCCACTGATCCAAGTTTTTATTGTTAAAGTTTTTTGCAATATTCCAAAACCAGCGTGTCCACGCGTGGTAGGTAAAACGATGACAATGATCTCGTAAAAGCATGTTTAAGATGTTTAAGACTTAAGGTTACAAATAAATTAGATCAAACTTCATATTTTATAATATATACACAATTTATCAAATTTTATTTATTTATTTAAATCATTTTAAGGAGGAAAACAGTAAAAATTGTATGTTCAAAGCACATTTAGCTGATTTATGTACTAAATAATCATAAAATAATGTTTATGATAATATTTAATCTACAAAAAGAAAAGATTTTTTTACAGCTTTTTGTTTAAAAGTAAGTAAAATACAGAAATAAATATTAATTTGAAAAATATTTACGTAACCGTAAAATAAATAAATGAACCTACTATTTTTTTTCAACAGCAGATTGTATTTATCTTAAAGGCACTTTTTTACATTAATTATTATTATTATTATTAATTATTACATTGGCAAAAATTGGAAGGTATTAGTTGCATAAGTTAATATTTTACACGTATTTACAATAGAGATGTTAAAAATTACATTTTTAATGTTTTTCTTATAACTCTAACACTGTTATGTGATTTAGATTAAAGAAAACAGTTTTTTGTTTCTCCTGTCGTATTTACTAACGGGACGGATCAAACAAGTACTTAGATTAATACTGCTCTGCTAAGACAAGTTGTCTATCTGCAAATTAGATGTTTTGAGACATGGCCAGTTTTATTGTTTTTGTTTGCACTTCTTGAAAACATGTTTAAATAAATATGGCGTTGGGTTCTGCTTTATTTTAAATCAAAAATACGTGATTGAAAAAAAATATATACAATTTTTTTGTCAGAAAAATAAATGGTCGTACTAAATACATTTGTTCTATCTGAGAAAGTTAGGACAAAATGATCTAAAAAGTCCAATCAAATTACTACCTGTAAAGTTGGTCCTAGTCCTGAATTATTCGTCTATTAAAGACTAGTTAGGACAATTTTATTTAGAAAACATTGAAAATTTTAGGACGAACATCTTAGGCTAATTTTTAGGACTTGGGTTTTAGGCACATAGGGCTAGTGTAAAGCAATACAATGGTGTGCTTATCTCAAAAAGTGAATTTTTGCAGATAGGAAAACTTGTCTTAGCAGGGCAGAATACTACTTATCAAAAGAAGTTATTTAATTTTAAAACAACATTTAAAGTTATAGTTTCGTTAAATTTTAGATAAATTGAATCATTCCATGTAAAAAGGGCATTATTACTGCCAATCTAGGGCGAGTCTAATCTCATTGTATGATTGGCCGGGTCGAGGCTACAGTCGGCTCACAGTGAAAAAAAAGTGACAAAAGTCTGTTTTTTTATGCATAGGGCCATTTTTTGGGCCACTGATTACGAAAAAAATAGTAAAAAATCTGAAAAATAACTGCGTCATTAGGGTGGTTCAAAATTTTTCAAAAATATCTGATTTAGCTAAAATTCGTTATAAAAGCTTTCTTTTAATCTTACTGTGAACCAATACCCGAAAACCCAAAATTCAAAATGGCGGAATAAATGAGGCCTTTATACCAAATTGACGCAATTTTTTTTTCAAATTTTTCACTATTTTTTTCAGCAGTGCAAAAAATGACTATAAACAGAATTTTTTACTTTTTTTTCTGGGACCAATTTAGATGTTTTTTATTACGATTTTTCTTCCTTAAGCATTCAATAGTTATTTTTATACCAAGGACTAAACTGGCTGTTTTAGTTCCGTTGCATGAGTGTTTCAGACATGCAAGGGACTAAAACAGCCACGTTTAGTCCTGAAGTATATACGCTATTTTTTGCACGACCAAACATAATTTAGGTAGGTACATAAAATTAAAATTAAAAACCATGTGTCTAAAATCGGGTGTTTTATTTTCGTAATTTAATCAAGATACCTGTAAATTGCGAAAAGTCAGTCTCACGGCTATCGCTATTTCCATTTTTTTAAATTATGGTTGACACAAACGTCAATTAGAAAAAATGGATGAAGACGATACATTTTAAGTAATTTAAACAATGCTATTTTTAAAGGTTTTCTTTGTTAAAGTCAAATAAATTAGTTTGAATCGCTAATTTATTACAAAAAATCACCAAACCTAATTTTTACCAGTTGGAATAATATTGTAATATTATCAAGGTTGCCGTGATTTTTTCCCTTGGGAGAAAAACGGCAAGTTTAGTCCGAAAAATTAAAGAGTAAAATTAAGTTCTAGTCTTGGTCGTGCAAAAAATAAATTATGTTTGGAACTAAACAGCTTTTCTTCGTAAATCTGTAATTATTCTAGGCTTATTTTGTTTATTATATTAATAAAATAGAAAAATTTCTCATGTTTTGCTTAATTTTTAATATATATTTTATTTTCCAAAAAAAAAAACACGGGAGGTAAAAAATCATGAATTTTTACATTAATTACTAGTACATATAAAGAAAATAATAATATAGTAAAAAGAAAGTAAAATGGGCCTTTTTATGGAGAAACGAAAATGGAAAATGTCCAAGCATCAATAAACAGACAATTTTTCTAACGGAAAAATTTATTTTTCATGGATAATGCAAAAAATATTCTTGCAATGAGGACCTTTAAACATGGAACTGATTATTTTTAAAATTTAATCTTATTATTACTAAGAAAAAATCATGTAGTGTTAAATGGAAAATTGTAGGCAAAATAAAGGTGTTATAGAATAGCGTGGCAATGCCACGGTGGCATAACTAATTTTTGCATAGAATGATTAAATTATATTAGCAAATATAAATTTTTAATTTTAAAAGTAGGTAGTTTTTTTTTGTAGAGGAATGTTTAATCTTTATTTTCTTATTATTGCAGAAGTTATATTTTTTAATTTTCGTTTTCAGTCTCATGCTCTTAAGCTACACGATAAAGAATATATTACAAAAAACACTGCAAATTTCCTGATAGGTATACCTATATTTATTCCTTTTAAAGAAAACTAAAACTATATTAAAAAAAACTACGGTCATGTTTTTAAAATTAGGAGTCGAGATTCTAATTTTATTTAAAAAATGTAATTTTTGACTTGCTCTAATTTACAATCAGTCCTAAGTAAATTTTATTTTAAAACAAGCTCTTATATATCTTTACAAATTCTGATTAATTTTTCTCTATAGAATGATTGTTTATGCTAGATTAATTAACTATAATTAACTAACAAATATAAATTTAAATAAATCGATCTATTTTGTTTAATTTAATACCCTATATGTCCGATTTGAGTATTTAACAATTGTGCATTCTATTTCTTTGAAAAAAATATATTCTTTTCAATTTAAAACTTGCCCTAATAAGTAAAATTTTTTGATTTTTTTCACAAAATTAATTATTTTATTAATAAACATTTTTTAGTAAAATATTTTTATATTTCACAATTAGTAAATACTCACTTTGCTCTGTTACGAAAAAAAAAAAACAAAAAAAAAACAAAACACATTAAATGAAAATATTTATTCTTAAAATAAAAAATAAAACAATACTCTAATATGTACAAAATAAAAAATCTAAATAAGAAGTAAAAATAAATTAGAATTCCAAATAAGCAAAGAAATAAGTAGATAAACCACATTTTGTCAAAAAATTAAGGGGTTTTCTACCACAGAAATTTTAAAAATAATCTTTTTTTTTAAACATTTTTTTATACAGAAAGAAAAAAGATATCATTGTGAAATTTTGTAGGTATGTTTATTCATATTCAAAGAATACAAATAAAATTTCTTTAGATTTTTAAAGTGCCATTTTCTATTCATATTTTTTTTTTTTTTTTGAAAAAAACAAAAAAAAACGGTGTTCACCATGATTCCGGCCGTTTGGATCGACTGAAAAAAAAACAAAACGGGATATTATTCAGTACTGAAGTCGCTAGAAGCCCTATCTAGAAGATTTTTTTTTCAGTCGATCCAAACGGGCCGAATCATGGCGCACAATTTTATTTTTTTTTCTATATAAAAAAAATGTTGAAAAAAAAATTATTTTTATAGTTTCTAAGGTAGAAAGACCCTTTAATACATTCTATTAACATAAAAATAATCAATATTTATTAGGTTTCAACAATCAAAATTATCGCAAAATTTTATAAAAATTAAAAGAACATAAAAATATTTAAACGTATTACAATTTACCTGGGTAAATTGTTATTTAATTTAAATGTTGTTAATTTAATTTTGCAACAAAATGTACACGTTTAGAGAAATAATCTAAATAATGAAAACACTTTGGTTATTTGATGGGACTAGTCAAATATTTAAAAATATAAAAATAAAAATAAACGTAATTATATATACAAAAAGTTTTTTTCTCGTGTTGGGCACCAACCAGCTTTTTAATTGAAATATATACCCCTCTGCCGATTTTTTTTTAAAGGCATTAATAGGTTTTATCAAGGGAGGCATTGAAATCGTAAATTTTAAAACATCATATCATTTTGACAAGAGATTTTAAAAGTTGGGTTAAGCTTTTGACAAAAACCGTCTAGGGTAAAAAAGTGCTGGATTTTTTGTTAGTTTTTTGTATTTTACTATTTAAATTATGCTTATAATGCTTTATAATTAGAAAAGTTATGTAAATTAGGTTGTTTTATTTTTCCGATAAATTTTATTCTAATTTTAATTTTTAGAAAAAAAAAATCAAAGCGGATACTGTGGTTATGCTTTGATATGTTTTGAATTTGACAAATAAATAACCTTACTTTAAAAATTAATTCTTATCTGTCAAACTAAATCAAACTATGTTGTAAAATTTATGATTTCAATGGCCACCTTGATAAAACCTATTAATGCTTTTTAAAAAAATTCGGCAGCCCTAAGGAAGTTTATAAACTAAATTTAATTTAAGAAATAAAAAATCCTCGTTTTAACATGGGCCCTTCACATATTATCTTTATATACAGTTAGGTATTGGTAAATAACTAAATTAATTGTTATTCAGTTAGTACATTAATCACATATAAGTACAGGCATATACAGGGCATTTTTGAAATGGAATACTTTATTTAAATAAACACAAGCTGCAAGTGTTCTTTGATAAAGTATTACTTTAAAAGTAAATTTATTTAAGTTGACACTCGTAGCATAAATATTGTTTGTATTTAAATAAAACATTACCTACAACATTAAAACATATTTATAAATTTGCCCGTAAATATGTACATATCAAAATATGTAAATTAAGAATATACCTATATTAATTAATATAAATAGTACACTTATAAGTTATAACAAAGGTAAACGATGAGCTATATATTTACAAAATATTTTGTATGTATTTTTAAAATACAATCTTACAAAACACATTTGCTTCATCTTTATTTTAATGATAAGTATTAATAATTATTTTAAATAATAAATCACATATATATCTTGAGTATTTTAAATTGTCTTTACATTTTTAATTGTTACAAATCTATTTTTCATATGTTGGAGTGTTATAATAACATTATATTGTAGTTGTTTTATCTTGAATTGTGTAATGCAATAATATGTTAACCCACATTGTAAGATGACAGTAAGTAGTTAAACTCTGTCCACAATATCTTTTTTAAACGATTTGACCAAAACACTTAAATTAAGCTTTTGATTAAATTGTTCATGTATTTACAACAACATATACAAAAATTGTAGTCTTTGATTCAAATTGTATAAAAGATATAATGTATTTTTACATAAAGTATTACACAATGATGTAAACTGTCCAGACATTCTAGCTATGATATCGTTTCACTTACCACGATTAGGTTCCCGCGACATTCGAACATTTTATTTAAATACACCACGCACAAATCTTTTAAGTTTTTCGCCATTGCATTTTATGTGCAATACATACAACTGCCTGCAGGATAGGTTTGATATTTATAATTGTAAGTTAAACTTTGTTAAAAGATGTGAACTTTTTATTTAGGCCTATGTTTTATATTTTATATTAGGTAAATTTAGAATACTATGTACTTTTTCTGTATTTCTTTTCCAATATTGTACTTATTTGTAAGTTTATATTTCCCACTTAGTAAATGGCCTCGGCTGTTAAGTGGTGTAACATAATAAATAAATAAATATAAAATGTTAACAACCTACTGTCATTGTCCAATGTGGATTAACAAGTTATTGCAAAACACAGTCTACTTATAATAGTCATTTATAGCAGATAGTATTGTTAATCAAGAAAAATTTTAGCTTTATAAATCAAGTTAATGCAAATTGAAACAAAGTTTTATTATAGAAAGAGTGTTTATTTATAAATTACCATTTTCTAAATTAAAAAAAAAAACATCTAAAAAAGCGTCTAAAAAATATAGATGCCTATATATATATTTTTTTTATTGTTAACCGGAAGAAAGTAGCTTTCTTTATTAGTACCGTTGATTAATATTTTAATTTTGATTTCAATGATTAAAAAATAGACTTGGTTTAGTTTTTGACTTAACTATCTTTGTCTGATTATGAGTCACAATTTATTACATTTTAATGTAATAAATTAAAATCAGATATAACAACAATATAAATTGCTCGACTTTAAGTTTGAGATTTTTGAGCTTGCCGATTTTGGTTGTGTTTATACACAAAAAAGTTCCAATTAAATCAGCGTTGGTATCATATTTTTACTAACTAAAATATTAGTAGTCTTTTGTTTTCTTAAATTAATCTTAGTAACACTTAGCATAACTTTTTACAACACATATAAAATTTCGTCCGTATCTCAGACAAGATGACCCTCTTGCTCATTAACTCCGTAACCGTTGCCAAAACTGGTCAACTCACGTTTTTGAGCTAGACTTTGAGCTTGCAAGATCTGGTTATTCTGACTGGTATTATGAAGCACATCTGGTGGTGGGACGATTCTTTGGTGGCGCAAAAGAGATCCATTGGAGGGCAGTGGTGGTGTTGCAGGGGTCATGGTAGTCATGGTGTGCCCCATATGAGGATGAGCGGGGATTGGTGGAGGATTTTGAAAATCCAAAGGCGGTGGGTAAGATAGGTAACGTTCTGACATATTGTAATAGGAGCCATCTGTAGGTGGGGCAGGACTTGGTGCGCTGACATAAGATGATTTGGCTGTAAAGAAAATTATTATTTAGAAAATTAATAATAAAAGAATAATTTGAATAAAAATTCTAGATATTAATAATAAAACAAGTTCCAGTTGCAGTTATAATAAATTGTTAATTTCAAAAAACAAAACGTACAAACAACTATAAAGCATGAATACACTTGAAACTCAGCTCATAGTTTCGTATACCTAAATAATAACAATTATAGAAATTAAATTTTGGGTTTGTGACAGTACACTGTGTTGAAATAATAAAAAACCAACTTGACTAAGTAATCAGTGTTGATATGTTCAACTGTTGTATTGATCTAGGAAGGCCCTGACGAGTAAGTTTTCATAAACCTTTTCTAATTTTATAATTTCGAAAAATGTTAAATTTTCTTAAAAAAACTTATTTTTAGGGCAGCGCCCTGATGATGTTTTAAATAACGAAAGCGCTAGGCGAAGATTTTAAATTAATACACTGATTACTTAGTCAAGTTGGTTTTTTATTCTTAATTATAGACTTTTTGGATTACCAAAATAAATGCTGTACAGTGGGTTGTAGATTTCGAATCTATAGCCAGATTTTTCGGGTCACGTCAGGATTTTTTTCTATATGCACTTAAAGTTGTCAATTTACTCTAATTTAGCAGTTTTTTTTGTTTGTTTTTCTGGGGTAATTTGATACGGAAAAAATTCAGGATGAAAAAAAAAATTAAACAGGTTTTAAAAACATTATATAGTATTTGCAAAATAATTCGAAGCCGCTTTAAGCGGTATGAAAACGTGGCAGGTCAGAAAATCAGGTAGATCAAACAATTTTTGTATTAAACGGGGTGAAGAAGAAAAGTTTCTGGGATCAGACCAACTTTTGATCAATTTTGGGTCGTAGATTTCGAATCTGTAATAAGATTTTTCGGGTCACGTCGGGATTTTTTTCTGTGCACTTAAAGTGGCTAATTTACACTATTTTATAAGGAGTTTTTTCCCTAAAACTCTGGCATTGGAGCAAGTATTTCTGGCATTAACGGTTTTTAAGTCAATTTATAAGTTATAAAAACAAAAGACAAGAACGCATATGCTGGCAGAATATTGCTGGGCTCTTAAACATCATACAGATGTAACCCAGCAATGTTGAAAATTACGGGTCTGGGCGGGTATAAATGGTGCACAAACCCGTCATTTTTAGTAGGGAGTACCGGGTGATCCAAATGATCTTTTTTTAATTTGCGCAGTTTTCTTTATAAAGCATTTACGTGTAGGTAAAATCAAAAATTTTGAGAAATTTTTAACTAAAAATAAACATTTTGTAACAAAATATTAAAAGAGTTGAATTTCACAAATATTATTATTTTACTATTTTTAGCCATTTTTAAGAGGCTCATAGAGGGTTTAGATCTCAAAATACCAGAACAAGTTTTATATCACCGATAGAGGTATGTTTGGGCTCTCGTTTGCCTTATTTGACATGTCAAAAAAATTGGGGGCCCCCTTTCAAAATTTGGATTGAATGCGACCCTGAAAATCGAGGAAAAATTATATTTAAAGAAGAAGAAGAGCAACATATATATATTTTTTTAATTTGCGCCTTTTCCTTTAAAGAGCATTTAAGTGTTATTAATATAACATATTTTGAGCAATTTTTCACAAAAAATAAACAGTTTATAACAAAATATTAAAAGAGTTGCATTCCACAAATTTTATTATTTTATCATTTTTAGCCATTTTTAAGGGGCTCATAGAGGGTTTAGATCTCAAAATACCAGAACAAATTTTATATCACCGATAGAGGTAAATTTGGGCCCTCGTTTGCCTTATTTGACATCCCGAAAAAATTAGGGGCCCCCTTTCAAAATTTGGATTGAATGCGACCCTAAAAAGCGAGAAAAATTTATATTTAAAGAAGAAGAATAAGAGCGAAATGTATTAGTTTTTAATTTGCGCTTTTACGTGTTTGTAATATCAGAAATTCTGAGCAATTTTTAACAAAAAATAAACATTTTATAAAAGAGTTTTGAAAAAGTTGCATTTCACAAATTTTATTATTTATGAAAAACCACAAAAACTTGTTTTGTCCATAAATCGGCGAAAAAATTTATTAAGTTTTTTTACTTTACGTTTGTTGTTAAAATGCATTAGTGAACTTGTGTACCAAATTTGACGAAAATCGGTGAGATTGACATGTTAAGCTGGTATGGTATTAAAAAATTTGACCCTAAAGGAATTTTTTTTTTCAAATTTATTTACATAAAAATTGGAAAATTGAAAAAATTGGATTATCCAGAAAAATAAATGTAAAACTGTCACAGCTACCTAGGTAGCTGTCGCAGGTAGATACAATATTAACCTATCACAAATAAAATAAAAGAACTTTCAAGCAAAAAAAATGTATTATATGACACTTAAGTTAAGTGGAATTATTTACTCAGAAAATTAACTTACTCAGCCTTAGCTGGCCTCGTAGGTCAAATTTTTCCTATTGGCTTAATGTGGATAATATCGCACACCTCATTTGTTATGTAAATAAGTATTACATTTCCTGCAAAATAATTGTATTTCCTTAACGAACTTAAAAAAACAAATATTTAATCCAGTGCCAAGTGTATTCATGTTTTAAACGTTAATATTGTTAGTATTTACCTGACATGCCACCATGATAACCTAAACTCTGGTCATCCCTAGCTCTGGGTCTTTGATCGTGCATGATATGGTGGTGATGGTGATGCGGATGGGGCAAAGTGTGGGTCTTATGAGCCATGCTGACACCACCTACCCCTACCACACCCCCTTGTTGCATAGGCATCTGCATTTCATACACTGGGTACGCACCTTGGTAATTATCAATCACTGGATTATGGTGGTCCATGATGTAAGAGTTGTTTGGAGGTAGCTTGCGGCTGTCGTCCTGCAAAAATTTAGTTTTATAGATATTTACCAAAAAAATTAAAATTTAGATTTATAAATTAAACCTTTAAATTTTTAACTCCACATTAAAACAACTTTTAAATCTGGAGTTGATCATTTTTCAAGGTATAAAACTATTTTAAAGGAGCGTATGAGCTTAATAATTAAAAAAAAAAGAATTAAAATTAATAGTATGCAAAAGTTATTTTTTTTTGCGTCGAATTAACACTGTCCACCTAAATTTAATAAAATGATACCTACTTAAAATTAAACCAAATAGTCAAAATAAAGCTTAAAAACTTATTTTTGAAATTTGCAAAAACGCAACAGTCTTTATTACCCAAAAAATAAGTATGGCAGTTAAAAAAGAAAATGCGGCCTCCGTGCTGAGAACTTTAAAGCATGAGTCGGGCTTGGAAGAGATCTTTTTATGTTTTATTTATTTTTATTTATTTTATTATTTTTTTAATTTTAATTAGAAATTTATTTTTATTATTATTTATTGTAAAGTTATTTTTGATAAAGCACTAATAATGTAAAAATAAATAAATAAAATAAAATAAAAAGATAATCAAAAATTGCTTCTATCCCTTTGACTCCGCTTAAAGTGGCTACTCACCACGTAATCATGATGGCTTCCTTCATTGCTATAAGTTTCACTTTTTTCACTAACTGAAGATAAAGTTTCCCCAGTTACAGTATCATTGTAACTACTTGGAGCATACATCTCAATTGTGGCTGACTTGCTGGTTTGATTACTTTGTTCTGCAAAAACTAAATATTAGATGGATAACAAACAAAAGTATTATAAATGATTACTGTTATTGATTGAAAATGTAAAACTTTTCTTTAAAAATCACGCTATTTTTTAAGTACTAATTGGATATGAAAAATTCAATTGACTTATAATGAGTAATGTAAAAAACTAATATGTTCAAATAAAATGTATGACTCTAATTATCTTTTTCGATGTGGAAAATTATAATTATATACGTGTAATTAAAAATTACTTAATGTATTGGAAAAAATAGAATAAAATAGAATAAAACAAAATCAAACAAACCTCTCATTCTTTTTGCACGCCTTTTCAGCATACACCCGACAACGAGTCCAATATTTACAAATAAAAGACAAGCTCCTATTATGGACACACTAATAATAACAACTCTGGGTAAATCCTGTTTTTCTAATATAAGGTCGGGAATTACTTTTTCGACATCGTCACTAACAAACACTAAAGAAAAAAAGAAAAAACAAATATTATTTTACCTGATAAACGTTTTTTTGATCTTCTATGGATGCAACATCCTATTAGTAGAACGTTCATAAGGATTAGTAATGTTCCTATGATGGTACCAATTATGATCAGGAATCTTGGGAAATCTTTGAAGTTTTTCCCACCAGAACTCGGAGATGTGTATGAAGGTGGAGCTTTATCTGTTAATATTGTTAGTAAGGATAAGAATGTTAGTAGGTATGGATAATAAAACGAGATCAAATAGTTTATAACTTATAAATTAGAAGTCATGCAAATAATGTCACACAAAGATCAATACCACATAATACTCCATATAAACTGGCGAAATCCACTTGTTTAGGTTTAACAAAGTGACATAAGCCATCAGTAAAATATAATATATACCATATTACAATCGATTTTTTAGATGGAAGAATAAACTAGAGTAACACCAAGGATATATTAATAATTTGTTGCATTCGTATTGTATTATTGATATAAATTTTAAAAAATAACAATTTGATCTCATTAAATAATAATTAAAAAATAATTATAACAATGACTTACTTGACGTCCTAGCAGATAAAAGATCAGGCATATATTTGCTGTTGCCTAATTTGTTCATAGCCATAATAGAAAATACATATTGGGTGTTAACTTCCAATCCTTTAATCATATACGACGTTACGTTACTCGATAAAACGTCTTCATATTTATAGGCATCATCATCAACATGTCGGTATCTAAAAAATAAATATTTTATTCACAATCATACAGAAAAACGTCCTTTTTATGCATTATAAAAAAATTAACCAAGGTTAGAAATGAATCCATATCTAACCTTTTTTTAGCTTTTGGTTATACCTCATAGAAGGCGAAACTATCGCCTTGTCTGTAAACAGCTAAAATTTGCCAATAAAATAACCTAACATTATTGTTTATTTCTACGAAAAAACAATAAGAAATAATATTTATATATTATATGGTTCATACCGAGACTGATGATAGGAAATAACAACAAGCCACTTATTTAAATTATTATTTAGTTGAAATTTATAGTGACGTTAGAAATTTGCAAAATTTCTGTAGAAGATCATTTAAATTTTATGAGGTAATTTTATTTATTTATGCTTGTCAATAAAATTCTGTTCTAACCACATAAGAAAATGGCATTTCCAACTCTCGAGATACTAATTTGGCCTAGGCTGCGCCTCGACCAAATAGCATTTTCATTTTCTTATTAGGTTAGAAATATATTATTATCATAATCATGCAGTAAAATGTCCTTTTTGTGCATTTTAAAAAGTTGCGAAGAGACTCATTTTATTTACATTAAAAAGGTAGAAAAGTTGTCTTTTCTAACCAAGGGCAGAAAAGAGCTCCTATCTAACCTGTTTTGTCTTTAGATTTTACATCATAGATAGTGTCATGATAGTCATTATAAGAACAACATAAACAAACATTTGTTTAAATCCAATTACTTTGGTAATTATTTATGTTTTATCAGATTGTGAATAAAATAGTGTTCTAACCTTAACCCAGGCAGAAAGCCGTGGCTAAATAGCATCTCGAGAGTTAGGCCCAGTTTATGAGTGTACAGTTAAAACTTTATCTAAAAAATAAAGTCTCAGTTAAGAGCAAATTCTGGATTTTGGTTGGAGTTGCTATGGTTATTACGCCTTAGAAATGTAATTTTCTTATGAAGTTAGATTATTATTATTTTATTCACAGTCATACTATTTTGTAATTGTCTGTACTTTTTTCTTGCTAAGAAAAAAACTATTATTTGTAATTATAATTGTAAAATAAATCAATTAATTTTCTTACTATTTACTTTTCTCATGAAGTTAGATTATTATTATTCACAGTCATACTATTCTGTAATTGTCTGTACTTTTTTCTTGCAAAAAAAAAACTATGATTTGTAGTTATAATTGTAAAATTAATCAATTAATTTTCTTGATATTTGCTTTTCTTATCTAGTTAGATTATTTTTATTTTATTCAGTCATACTATCGTGTAATTGTCTGTACTTTTTTCTTGCTAAGAAAATAACTGCTATTTGTAATTATAATTGTAAAATAAATCAATTAATTTTCTTACTATTTACTTTTCTTATGAAGTTAGATTATTGTTATTTTATTCAGTCATACTATCGTGTAATTGTCTGTACTTTTTTCTTGCTAAGAAAATAACTGCTATTTATAATTATAATTGTAAAATAAATTAATTAATTTTCTTACTATTTACTACTTATTTATTTAGAAAGAACTTAAACATTACAAAAATCTTAGCCGGCCGCCTTATTCCTCTTTCTCCTATAATCAGGCATAATAATTTAAGTTCGTTTATAGAGGAGTATAGTAATAGGGTCAAAAGTATTACTTTAATAGTCCATTACCTGATGCGATATGAAGACTTCATTCCCCCATCAAACCCTGGTGTCCACGCAAGAATAACAGAATCATGAGTGACATTTCGTACAGTTAAAAACGTTGGGGTGTCAGGAGCCGAAGTAACTTCTAATCTTGGTGAAATAGTGGCGAAACCAAGCTCATTACGGGCCACACATTCGTAATTACCATAATCGGCTGATGTGACGTGAGTTATATAGAGAATGGATTCGGAGATTAATTGGTCAATCTGGAAAATAATAATAGATGGATGTAAGTAAAAAAAGATAATAGTATTTATTAATAATTAATTATTAATATTATGTAAATAATATTAATGATCAAAATTTGCGTTACGTAATACTTAAACATTCCCTTAACGAAATAATTTTTGGAGCTGAGCAGTTAATATTAATAAAAGATTAACCATTTTTACCCGACTGCAGTAACGCGACTATTATGTTTTTTATAATAAAAAATTAACGACAAAATTATAGGGATTATTTGATTTTATACATTGACCGGAACATACTATTTTTAACCTTTTTAATTCTTAAATATAAAACTGTATATGAAAACGTCACAAGTAAGAGAGTGAGAAAGAATAACCCTCATTGGTGAAACAAAAATAGCGCTAATAATTGCGTGTGTTCAGTGATGCGCTGTTCCCAAATTTGGCATAATATAATAGGTTTGAAATATTTTATTTCATTTATTTGATCAGTAATACTAAATAAAACCTATAAATCAGTTTTTAGGTTTTCATAATTTCATTCCATCATACACAAAAATAAATAATAAATAAATAAAATAAATAAAATTTTAATGCTAAAGGGTAATTCTTCATTTAAAACTAAGCAAAAAAGTATTCTTCACCAAAACACCTAAATTTAATATTAAGCACAAATGTTCCTTTTAATATAATTTTTTTTTTGAAAACAGTTGCTCCTACAGTGTTACACTATATGACATTTTTTATGTATTTTTACTCAGAGAATCCATATTTTTTACAAAAAATCCAAAAAAAGTACACATAAAAAAGTTTAGGGCAAAAATGTGTTAAGCCTGATACATTTTTCCGTCTAGGGACGCCTCTGGATAAATTAAAAAAAATAAATTAACATAAACTTATTGCCCTTATTAATACTAGTATTGTGACAAAACATTTTTCCTAATAGACTAAGTAACTACATAACTAATGTAACTTTAACTGGTAACAAGCGTTATTTTAATAATAATTTTTAGTATATTTTAAGAAATATTTGGTTTCATTTTAACGGTATAATTTTGACTCACTTGCGAGCATATTTCAGGAAACAATACACTTCAATTATCCCCACTACATATGCGTAATTTAAGCAGCTGGGGCTGCTCAAATATTACGTTACAGTATATATGCAAAAGCTCGTCGCTCTAGCTTAAAGGATACCAGAGTTATTAATTAAAAACTTTATTTTTATGACAATTTTAAAGGGCCTTAGGGCTCATTTGCGGACCAACCTTTAGAGGAACTTTTTTTATATTTTTGGATGCAGAATCACCTCTTAAATTTTGGCATGTCAGTTATTGATCACCCTGTATTTATATTCTTCTTACCTGACTAAACGTTGTATAATATTTTCCGGTAGTATTTGCAGTAATAGATGATCCGGATCTGGCCCAAGTATATCTAGCCAATGGAGATGCTTGACTTCTGCATACTAATTTTCCAGTATCTCCAGCATCACTAGCAAACTTGAGAAGTGTTGGATTTTTGTCTATTTCAGGTTTGTCTGAAAAAATAAAATAAAAGTAATTTTTTCTAGCCAGCCACTTAGCAAAAAAATAATTTACTCAAAAAAATCAATATTTTATTATTTAAATATAACTCGAGATTGTTGATAAGGGAACGTTCAACTATTACGTCACGCAAATTGTACCAAAATTCATACACCTCATACCCCGGTTCCCGCGTTATTAAAGGCTGTAGAGATTTTATATGTTGGCTACCCCCCTAGCCAAAACATGAAATCTCTACAGCCCTTAATAACGCGAGAAACGGGGTATGAAGTGTATGAATTTTGGTACAATTTGCGTTACGTAATACTTAAACGTTCCCTAATCTAATACTTACGTTTCACAATAAGCATAACATCCTTAACTGAAGTATTTCCAACCCCATTATTTACAATACATTTAAAAGTCCCTAAGTCGTCCCTAGACACATCAGTTATCCTTAAATTTGAGGTACCATTTTTGTCGTACATCACTGAAGTTCTTGCTTCAAAATCAGACATATCATCGCGTTTCCAAGTTATGGTGTCATCTGCTATTGGATTGCCTTCAGCAGTACACCACAGGGTTGCATCTTCCTTGGGATTTGCTACTACATTTTCACTTGATGCAACTATTGATGCAGGGTCTAAAAAACAAAAAAAGTGTAATTTAAGTACGACCTTTATTATCTAAAAATAGTCAAAAGTACCATAAAAAACTTTACATGAAATCTAAATTTTTAATTTTTTTAGCCCCCTTTTAGCCACACTACCTTTTTTATGTATTTTTACCTAAAAAATCATATTGTAATAATTATCGATCAATCATGTAATAATAAAACTACAAAAAAGTTAAGCAAAAAAAAAACTGGGACCAAATAGGAGGTAAGGCCCGTTCTGCATTCCCTCCCTAAAATAATAAATGAAAATAATAACTATACGATGCGAATTTAAGGCTTCACAACTATACAGGGTGATCAGTAACTGCCATGCCAAAATTTAAGAGGTTGGTCCAAAAATATGAAAAAAAGTTCCTAAGTATAAAGGGTGGTCCGGAAATGAGCCCTAAGTCCTTTCGAAGATGGCATATTGAATGCGGAAAAAATAAGAGCATCAACTAAATTTTAATGCTGCAGGGTGATTCTTCATTTAAAACTGAGCAAAAAAGTATTCTTCACCAAAACACCTAAATTTAATATTAAAGGAGTAATAGCCTTTTAAAAATCAACGTTTTTGGTGGCACAAAATGTTACTTCCTCTTAATTGAATTTTTTTTTAAACGGTTGCTCCTACAGTGTTACACTATATGACATTTTTTATGTATTTTTAATCAAGAAATCTAAATTTTTTACAAAAAAATCAAAAAAAAACTACACATAAAAAAGTTTGGGACAAAAATGTGTCAAGCCTCACATATTTTGTACGTCTAGGCACAAAAAAATCAAAAAAAAAACTACACATAAAAAAGTTTTGGACAAAAATGTGTCAAGCCTCACATATTTTTTACGTCTAAGCACGCCTCTGGATAAATTTTAAAAAAAATTACCATAAACTTATTGCCCTTATTAATACCAGTATACATGCAAAACCTCGCTCTAGCTTAAATGGTACCAGAGTTATTAATTAAAAAGCTTATTTTCATTACATTTTTAAAGAGCCATAGTTCCCTTAGGTCTCATTTCCGGACCAACCTTTAAAGGAACTTTTTTTGATATTTTTGGATGTAGAATCAACTCCTAAATTTTGTCATGCCAGTTATTGATCACCCTGTATGTACCGGCATCATTTATACTTAAAATCCTTATTAAGCTAAGATCAGATGCATAGTCTTGTTGCTATAACACAAAATGTTACTGAGTTATTAAATAAAAACCGATTTTTTTTAGCCTCATATTTTTTTATGTATATGTATAACCCCATATGTATATAACCCTTTTCCTGACAAAACAAATGGTATAAAAAAGTAAAATTATGTTATTTACGTCTCATAAGGTATATAAAAGTGGCCGTCTTGTTTAAATTTAAAATAAAAAAAAATGGGGTTGAAGGAGTTAAATCTAACGAATATATGAGTTATAAAATAAAATCTACATAATTACAATGAAATTCTAGAATATTTTCGATATTCCTATATCTTTAATATTGTGCAAGAAGCGAATTTATAACATCCTGTAAATTTAGAAAATGTTTCGCAACGGTGGTTGAAGAAAAAATAACACTATAAAAAAACAAATTGAGGTACTTACATTGTACAGTAATATTCACGTGCGTCAGACTACTTCCTTGAGAATTTAAGGCTTCACAACTATATGTACCGGCATCATTTCTACTTAATTTGGTTATATTTAACACATGCCCATCAGACGTAATCCTCTCTGTTCCATATTGAGTAATTGGTAAACCATCTTTGGTCCAAGTGTAAGCTATGTTTCCAGGATTACCATCAGCCTTCAAAGATATGATTAGGGGTTCGTTTTCTACTCCTGCTACCACTGCTTCGTTATTTTTATCAAAAACTGGTTTATCTAAAAAAGAGTTATAAGTTATTCTAGCATGAACAGCTACTAAATTATTTTAATTTAAGTAGTAAGTATATAATATAATTAGTTTTACTTTAGTTTTGCCCTAATATAGCTGAATAGTTTTGACTGTAATAAATTACAGCTGAAAATACATTATTTACAAGATTATTCATAAATGTTATTTTACTTATTTATTTACTTGAAATTACTACAGAGTCATGGAAAGCTCCAAATAAGCTTAAGCTTGTGCTAGGGGCTCTCCATTAATTTTGACAACAAACTATAAAAATTAGAACGGTATGGGGAATCTTCACATTAAATTTGGTAAAATATCTTCAAGTTTTCCCGTCTTCTTGTATTAATTAATATACTCGTTTAGTGAGGCCATACCATTTTTTTGAATTATTTGTTAACTTGAATTACTAAAATTTTGATTCTAACAGGAAAAATATTATTTTAAATTGTATAAATTTAGTTGAACCTACATTTACCTAAATTTACCCACATTCGCTTGCTTATTTGAAGTCGACAATTAAATTAACAAGAGTAAAGAAAATGAACATACTTAATAATTTTTATGGATACCGAAATATTTATTTACATTTTAAAGTTTAAAAGCCTACGAGTTCTTTTAGTAAATTTCCGGATATGGTACATAAACAAAATTTTATGCATCCGGAAAATGTTACTATAACGGACTGATTTTCTTATTTACCGGAATGGCTTTAGTCCAGAATAGTCCGGAAAAGAAATATTTTAAAACCTAAAAAAAGTGCATGATTTTCTGGACAGATGCAAAAAAATATGATTACCTGAAAATCACATAAAGAAATATATCCAGTTCTGTAATTAAAATGTATACATTATGTATTTCATTGATTGCAAAATTATATAAATTAAAAATTATGATTTAGATATACGATATTTTTTTTCATCCCCCCCCCCCCCTTTAACTTTTGAACGGCTTAAGATATTAAATTGAAATTGAACACGTAAATAACATAACCCAATTATTTTTTGGTATATATTTGGTATGCTTAGGGGGCACAATGGAGAAAATTTCTTTAAAAAAATCAAACAATTTTTGAAAAATGGTTTATTTTGTTATGTAAATACATCAATTATACTTTTAAACTAATTTTGAATGATATAAATAAAATTTTACAAAAAAAAAAACTTAAAATCGTATTTTTTAGCAAAAAATTAAAAATTAAACCTTAAAAAAAATGTTTCAAAAATTAAAAATTGTATAGCTGAATACAGATTTTTATAGACTTTAAAATGATCTATCACAAGACCCCACTTTCCATTTAAAAATATCCTCCCTTAATTGTTCCCCTTAAGCATATCGAATATATACTAAAAAAATATTTGGGATATGTTATATAAGCGTTTTTAATTTCAAGTTGATATCTTAATCCGTTCAAAATTTAAAGGGGGGCGAACTTTTGAAACGCTCTGTATTTTTAATCAATTACTTATAGATTTATAAAACGACTAGCGAAAAATGTTTTAAAAAGTGTTATAAAACAAGTATTTTATACAGTTTTTTTTTTAATTTTTGTTCAATTTTTTCTAAAAGTCAAATAAATTTATATAAAATCCAAATAACTTTATTATGTTTATCATGTTTAACTTTTATTCATTAGCCAGAACTAAAAAGTACAGATTAAACTAGTCAAATTTAACAATTAATAAATTTGTATTGTCACACCATATAACTCATAAATTAGAAACTTACATAAAACTTCCAACGTTATTGCATCATGGACGGCTCTTTGTAATTGTTCATTATTAGCTTGACATGTGTAAATAATACCATTCATTTGTTCGGTAATATTCAATTTTAGTTCAATACTTGATACAGTGCCTCCATGCAGACCTGGTTTTGATGTATTTAGTATCCCTACAATACATAAATCATTTAACATACATTAAATATTTATTATTATTTATTTGTTTCTTTATATGTACACAAAAGTATAGAGTGCCCCAAATAAGATTTAGCTTGTGCTAGGGGCTCTGCATTAATTTTTTAAACAAAAATAAATATAAATGTGGCAATCATTACTTTTCGAAGTTCTTTTAATCTTCACCTAAATTTAAACAGACAGGCATGTGCCTTATGGAAACTGGCTTTAGGTCAAAAATTCTGAATTTTTAGTATGATTCTGATCAAAAGCTTCCATTGACCCAATGATCTGACGGCGGATTTTTGAGTTATAGGTCAAAAAGCCAAAAACAGTAAAATATTAATTTTGTTTTTTAAATAAACTGAAATAAAAAATTTATATCAGGTTTTGTTCTTATTATATATATATATTTGTAATAAAAACCTAAAATTATATTTTTTTCGTTTAAAATAAAGGTGAAAATTAAAAAAATCTTTGGAAATATGGCAAAGGCGCCACCTCAATTACAAAAAAAAAAAGAAAATAGAACTAACGGTCAGATTTTCTTAATAATAATTATTATTATTATTATAATAATGTAGTTTTTTAAAGACTATATTTTATTGCATAGTAAGTCGAGTTTTTGGCAAAAATATATATAAGCTATTTTGTTTTTTTTTTATGTTTTTTTCCGTTATAACACGTTACACGTTAAAACATGAAATGTTTTTTTTCTAAAGAAAATATTTATAAAAATTTTATCAAAAAATTGTACAAAAATTATAAATTATAAATAAAAATTCATACATTTATTAGTATATAAAATAACATAAAATTTTTATACTTTTTTACTTTTAAGATTGTTTTATTACTACAACTACTAGTACTATATAC
This sequence comes from Brachypterus glaber, assembly GCA_958510825.1. Classification (NCBI taxonomy): domain Eukaryota; kingdom Metazoa; phylum Arthropoda; class Insecta; order Coleoptera; family Kateretidae; genus Brachypterus; species Brachypterus glaber. The sequence continues at coordinate 73,611,684 of OY294045.1, read as the reverse complement.
CGGGTGTTTCAGGACGGTGGTTCACCCCCCTTAACTTTTTTACTTTTTTATGTAGGATCGTGAAATTTGCAGGAGCTATGTTATGTATAATTTACAATTTTTTGACATGGTTAGACATTTTTTGGTGCTTTCGGTTTCACCGGAAATGAATAGAACTTCCGATTTTTAAATGGAACACCCTATATATTTTTACATATTTCGATTTAAAAATAAGTTTTGAGAACAAGCATGTGCCACTTGTCAATTTTTGACAGGTCATGTAATTTTTTATTTGTGTGAAGATGAAATCTACTAAAAATTCAGAATATTTGTCCGAAAGTCAGTTTTCATAAGAAACGGCCTGTCTGTTTGCCTTGGTAAGTTCTTTTTTCCTAATGGATTTCATTTAATTTTAGAGAATGCCATTTTTATAAATAATTGTTACTTTACAAAAAAAAAATCGTATATAATTTTAGTTTTTAGAAAAAGTATATGTTTTACCTTGTACTGGAATTCCTTCCTTCCACCATGATAACTTAGCTGAAGGGTTACTAGAACTTGAATCACAGGTTAGTGTTGCTTCTTCATTTGGTTTGAGATCCAGTGGATTTCGGGTAATTTTTACATGCTCTGGTGGAACTAAAAACAAAAAAAAACGAATGTATATTATATTTATAAAATCAAATAATATTACAATATATTATATTGTAATCCAAACTAATATAAACTAATATTCCTCTAGCGAAACTTATGCATGATTTTTTGAGCCCGCTTCGCGTCGTTAAAAAACATTCATGATCTCACGCTACGCTTACGCTACGCTACGCTTACGCTAAGCTTACGCTACGCTTAATTCGCTCACTCATTGCATAATAAAATATTCAACTTACAGTATACGTTCATGGTAATAGTTTCAAAGAGTGGTATCTCAGTAGCTGAATTGGCAGCTTCGCATCGATATCTAGCTTCATTATCAGTTACATTGGTCAAAATCGTGAGTTCAGCTGTCACAGATTTATCATTAGTTTTCATGGTGGAATGAATTTTCCTATCGTTTTTGTACCACGTAAGAGATGCTAAAGGGTTTCCCCCCGACGAAGTGCATGAGATTTTCTGAACTGTTCCAGCTGGTATATGGGAACCTTCTGTATAACCATGTATAAATGGGGCACTTGGAGGATCTAAAAAAATAAACAAATATAGAAAATATTCGAAAATCTAATATCGCGTAAGTAAAAAATAAGGTTAAAATAATTTGTCATAATGTTAGGCTTATGTGATTTTAACAACAAAATGTTCTAATTCCATTTTATTTATGTTTTATGGGAGATTATCTCAGCGGTCTAAGGCATCGATATAGCATTGACACTGAGCTAATGATCGTGAGTTCAAACCTCACTGGCGCCGATTGCCTTTTTCAGTTAATTAATAATTGAAATTTGGCGAAGGCGTACTCCCTAGATATATTGGTTCGAAAGTCAATTAAAGCCGGTGGTTCCCTCTACTACTAGCCCACACAAGTCCTGGACTTAGGTGATGCTTAATTAAGTAGAATAGTACGAGGTTAAAAATAAACATAAACATAAACATGTTATTTATGGTTAGTTTACCCAATAGTTAACACTAAATAAAGAATTTGACCAATGAAAGGTTAGAATTATTTGACATATTTTTAATTGGTTAAATTCTAAGTTTAGTGTTCATTATTGGATAAATCAAGCTTTAGATACTTAAGTGAAAAAGCGTAACATTTTAACATGAATTTTATTTTAACCAAAATTTCTATAATATAATATTATTATTATTATAATATTATTCTTTATACACTGAGTAATTCCAGCGTTGCTTACGATACATCTTAAGCCTATTTTAACTTTTAAATGTATAAATTTGTCAATTATAATAAAAAACATAATATTTCAACAATATTTATTTTTAGTAAATAACAAAGTAACAAAACATATATTTATAATCAAATTGAAAGTTTTTGCCCGATTTGTATATTTAGCTTTTTGATTTTTGGGGAATAGGGCTTTGGATCTGACTAAAATTGTTATCTAATTTGCTGTGACGTTTCGACGATGGATTTTCGTTGTTTTCAACCAGTAGGTTCAGTTGCTGCGTATAGTAAAGTACACTGTCTTGATTTTATTTTTTAACTGTTATTTATTTGTTTAAATAATGTTTTGTTTATTTGAGTGTTTACTGTTAGTGACAATGACTAATCTTTGGCTTTAATTCTCTGTTCGAAAACGACGAAAATCCATCGTCGAAACGTCAAAGCAAATTAGATAACAATTTTAGTCAGATCCAAAGCCCTATTCCCCAAAAATCAAAAAGCTATATATTTATAATCAGTATAATAAGTTTAATTTGTGATAAATTTATAATTTTATGTAATGTTGCTTACGTTACATTTTGTGACATGATTTTTACTTAAGTACATGTATCTTTAAATATCTGTTCTATTCCAGAATATAAAATCTTTTTAAACTAAATGTGCATTTGAAAATGTTTAAGAAATTAGGCTAAAATGTTTTATATCTCTAAAAATAGCTGACTTATGTATTAAAAGATTGAAATATCTGTTGCTTACGGTACAAGGGAATTCGTTGCTTGCGTTACATTAAAAGTACCTATAATTTTTTGCATTATAAACTGACTATATTAAAAATGTGTTACAATATCAAGAGTGTACTGGTACAGTTTTTGTCCCAGGTGTTTCTTTCTCATTTTAATGTTTTTAAAATTTTGGAAAAGCCTTGTATTCGTGCAAAAAATTTCAATTATTTTTTTGCGTACTTTTTCGTTTTATGTAGATATAAATCAATTTCGAGCAAAATAAATTGTCGGTAGGTGAATCGGTCGGTCGATGGGTCGGTCGCTCGATTTATTTTTATAAATTGGTTGAATTGTGGGATATAGGCCAAAAAGAAAACAACGCCAAAAACTTTGATAACTAAACCGACAGTTTCGTTTATTCTTTGTAAACATCCTCAGGGTTGACTAAAATAGGAACATTACGTAATAAGTACACTTAAAAATAAATGTAAATAGTACACATCTCACATATATATTTATATATATATTTATATAGGTTTAGTTAACAAAGTTTTTGGCGTTGTTTTCTTTTTGGCCTATATCCCACAATTCAACCAATTTATAAAAATTTGAGGTCGTTACCAGTTTTCGATTTATTTTTGTCGGTCGTTCTGCCCAAGAAATCTTGTGGGCTTTGTTGGCTAACCAATAATAATCCGTATTTTATTTAAGGCCAGTCATGTCACGTTTTATTGGAATAACCCCACTGTATTATTATACATGTATAGACAAATTTATATTTAAATTTTAATTAAATAATTAAATAATTTTTATTTAAAATTTAGAATATTCTAAAGTCTCTCAATTTATTCCAGCGTTACCTTCCGTGAAACCACGTAATTGGTAATTCAAATCTCCCTAGGGGTTTCTACTACTATAAGTGAAACCGGGTATAAAAGATCTAAATAAGTTGGGGAACTTCTGTATTTGATTTGAACTTGGCTTAAAGCTTTTAAATTAAAAATATCGTGAAAATCATCTTGAAAAATACTTACACAAAACATTGATTGTATGCGTAGAAACAACATTCTCTGTTAACTGCGTGTTAAGTCCATGGCAAATTACCACTAAACTTCTTCTATTTGGTTCTATAACTGCAGTTATATTGGATGTAGTTATCCACCCTCCTTCAGGCGATACTACAGTTTTTGAAGTTGCATTTCTTACTTGCTTACCGGCCACCATCCATTTAATTTCAGCTGGGGGATTAGAATTAGCAGTTGTGCAGGTTAAAGGTACTGGATCGCCTACTCTAGCTTCGATTGGCCCCGAAATGGTAACGTGAGCAGGCGAAACTAGAAAAAAAATTAGATGCTTAAATTAACAAAAAAAAAACGCACCTTTTTAGCTTTAATATTTTTTTATAAAGATTTGTGAAGCGACCAAGAAAGATAATACGTCATGTGAGAAAGATAAATTTCTAAGCACAACAAAGTCACAACTGTTGTGTGGCAAACTTGATCCCCAAATGCTTTCTCTCTAGAAACTGACTCATTTTAAAATGATGCTTTAATAGCACACATTATTCCAAAAAGAAAGAATATTCACAGAAAATTCTTAAAAATTTTGTGCTGTTAGGGCGGATAAGTGGAAAAACATTTGAATAAAATTCTCTACTAAAGGCAGATACTCAAAAAAGTTATGCATCAAATAGCATGAAGTTTTAAAATTTTCTGTTTTACTTACATAGCACACTCATATCAATCTCGGCTTTCAATGGACTTTTCGACATAATGTTACTGGCTTCGCACTTGTATCTAGCTTTATTGTCACTAGCATCGGCAGTAAAGGTGTATACATTCTCAGAGACCCTTCCAGCAGTTCTATAAGCCATTCTTATTTGCTCGCCATTTTTGTACCAAATTAGCTGAGCTGGGGGATTACCACCACGACTTCGGCAGACTAGTTCCACTGTTTGACCACGACGAATCGTCTCTCCTAAAAATCCACCAGGATATAAAGGAAAGGAAAATATTTGCTTAGCTTTAAGAATGCTATAAAATGTTATAGATTAGACTTTTTTGAACTTTTTTCTCAGCAATGAATTTGCATCCTAGAATACATATTAAACAAGTATAACTGCGAAAGTTCTTCAATTTTAAATTAAATTCATATTCTAAAAGTTATTGTCCCGGTAATAATCGTGAAGTCATGTGTTAAAACGTTCCGCTAGTCTTGCGCACATGACAACTACATAAAAACAAACCCTAACTTGAAGAAAATGAAGTTTACTTTTACTAAGAAAAGTTAGTAAAGTCTAAAACTTTATTTTAAAATTACGTAATTCAACAAACGCGTAACAACAACAAAGAATTAAAACCTGGTTTCGTGCGCGATTTGTATCTTTTTCGGCGGCTTTGGGCTTAAAATTAATCAAAGTAAGCAGTTTATAAACCCAGTTAAATAACCTCTAAAACTATTGCGGGTAATTTCATTAATTTATAAAGAAACAAGCTAAAATATGAAAATATTAATTGGTATTAAGTTTTGTTCGTACGTTGTGTATCTTGGATTTTCGTTGGAGTGAAATAAGCATATTCTGTAAAAAAACATGATAAATAATGGCTTATACCTATAACTTACCTTCGGTATATCCTTCTATGTAAGGCAAGCCAGGAGGATACAAAACGCTTAATTGAACTGTAGCTCTCATAGGTATATCTGGAGACAGCGCTTCGTGTCTAGCTTCACATGTGTATTCAGCATAATCGTCTTCAGCGGTTGGTTTTAAAGCTATTCTGGAATGAGTGTCGTATCGAGTAACTCTTTTATCGCCATTTTTGGCAGGTACTGTGATATTTTGATCTTCTCGGTTGGCTAAAATAAAATCAATAAGGTAATATAAGAATATATTTAAACTAGCGCTACACCGCTATAAAGTTAATGAAGCATGATGAAAATGTATAGTGGTCCTAATAACTCTTGGTTTAACATATTTGTTATTATATATTTTTCTTTGCTTGCTTTGCTAAATTTTGTAACTATGTGGAGCTCATTTCATGTTTAGAAAGACTTGAATATATAGCAGTCACAAATAAATTATTTGAAATAATAGAGGCATCTGCGTCATGTGCTGTGTTTTGCTTTGGAGCTAGTTTGAAAGAACGCCAGAAACGGGGTGACGCAGATGCCTATAGTATTTGTGAACACTAAAATAGCGAGCCCGCTAGTAGGTAATTCCTTTTATGCTACATACTATAATAGTCAAAACAAGGAAAAAGCTATACAATATTTCCGGAACTAAAAGCTGAAGAATTTAAACTAGCCTTTGTGCCATCAAGTTATATTTCAACAATCTTTTAGAGTATTTTGCATATAATTACATCTAAATATGTTTTTATTCATGGGCAGATAAAATATATTTAAAGTCCAAACCACTTAAGGTTGAAAAAACTAAACTAGTTCAAAGTTGAAAAAGTTTGAACATTAAATAAGAGATATAATTTTGAAAGATTTTTGAAAGAAAACTTGAAAATATTAGCGGTGGAACTGCCCTATTCTGTTAGCTAAAATGGCGGGCCTGCTATAGTAATTTATATTTTACAGTTAGAGCCAGGAACAAAACATAAAATATTTCTAGATATAGAAGCTTAAGAATTTAAATTGCGCTTTTATGACATCAAATTATATTTTAAAATTCCTTCAGTTATTTTGCATTTTCATATCTAAAATCTAAATATTTCTTTATTCATGATTGCGGTTTTTGATATTTTATTTAGGACAGATAAAATGTATGCAAAGATCAAACTATTTAAGGCTGAACAAAACTAGTTCGAAATTCAAAAAGTTTAAGTTTGAATATTAAATTAGAGTTAAAGTTAAAACTTACGAATATTGATTTCAACATTTCCTCTGTACCAAACTATTTTAGCAGCAGGTTTGGCATTCCTTACGCGACATTCTAAATGAAATTCCTGATTTTCTTTTATTTCTAATTTCGAATTGTGTCGGTGATCCATAATTTCAACGGAAGATGGTGGTGCTGAAAAAAAAAAACAATGTTTAATACGCTATGCTATGATTATGTAATATTTAGTTTAATCAACCATACTGCCCTCCTAACGAGGAACGCGGCATGTACACCTGACCCATACGGTTTTCGGGCTTAGTATTATTATACTACGGAGAATAACGGTAAGTACCAATCCTAAGGAAATATGCGGTAAGTACACCGAAAAAGTTACCTGCCGCGTTCTTTCTATGTAAAAGTTTGGCATGGATTTTAATTTTTTAATAAACGAAATAATATCTAAACTAACTATATTTATGCTTTTTGGTATTTAAAAAATCTGTTAATTTGTGGTATCTATATTTAAAATAAAATTTAATTGAAAGTATAATTATTTTGTGCGTGCAAGTAAATGTTTGAAATAAATTATCAAATATTTTTTATGATTTTCTGTAACAATATAAATTTTTGATACCTTATAACATCCGTAAAGATATGTAGTGCTACGCATTCCATTATATACTATTTACAGTAAATGGTATATTGCATTTTCCCAAATACCTACTTACAAAAATAATTTCCAAAAAAAAAAAATAAAAAAAATAATTTTTTTTAAAAAGATCTTTTTTTGAAAAACGATTTTTTTTTAATTTTTTTAAATTTTTTAATTTTTTTTCCTTTTTGATTTTAATAAACCTAGCCCTATAAGGGAAATTATTATTTTGTTGGCAGCAGTTTTTATATTATATTATTGTTTAATTATATTTAAACAGATATATCTACTAGTAGATACAGTAGTACTACATATATTATTAAACAATAGTAGTAACAATAGTATTAAACAATAGTAGTATAATATTAAATAATGTATTTTTTATTTCTTTTTTTTATTTGTTTATTGATCAATATTTTATAATAATATTAATTTTGTCTTCTTATAAGAAATGTATATTTCTTTGGAAACAATAAATGTATCTATCTATTAATTTTGTCCGACTGCCACTAAAATATCCATAAATTTTCTTTCTTTTGTATTTGCTTTATCCTGTTTCTCTTTTCAAAACAAAATTTCACATAGAAAGAACGCGGCAAGTAACATCTTCGATGCACTTACCGCAGATTTCCTTAGGATTGGTACATACCGTTATTCTCCGTAGTAAAATAATACTTAGGTCGAAAACCGTATGTGTCAGGTGTATATGCCACGTTCCTCTTTAGGAGGGCAGCATAATCCTAATAGGGGTGAACAAGAATTGTCCCAACAACAATAACAACTGCCACGTGTAAACATAAGCATGAATTATGTATCCACCTCGGATACACGTGGCAGTAATTGTCAATGTATATAGATTTATTATAATTTGTGCCAAATCGGTGGTTTAAAGGTATATTGTAGTATAAACACAATAGAAATCAAGCAATCAATCAAGTTCTGTATATAAGGAGAAAATAGAAAAATAAGTTATACGTATAACTTACACTTTACCGAGCAGGGTTCCCACCAAAAACTGACATTCAAACTCCAGGTATTTTCCTAGTTTTCCAGGTAAAAATTATTAAAATTCTAGGTATAGTAAAATAGTTTTAGTATATAATAATAATATTAAATTAACAAAAAATAAAAAAATATATTTTTTTTTCGATTTTTGTTTTCGAAAAAAATCATTTTGTACTCTTTACCCCTTAATCATTTCGGGTAATTGATTGTCATACCAAAAAATCTTCAAAAAATGAATAAAAAAAAAGAAAAATTGATTTTTAGCAAAAGTGACAATTTTAATCATAATGAAAAAAAATTGCAGCGGTTTGAACGTTTGAGGGTTTCTTTGACACACTTTAAGGTTGAAAAAAAAAACAAAAAAGTACTTTTTTTACTCGGTTGCGCCTCTTAAGAAAAAAGCACTCTCGTGCACTAAAAACTAGGTTCTCTTACTCGGTGCGTAATATACTATTTTATCATTGCTCTAAGACCATTTTTTGCCATGTGACTTTCGGAATCACCTAAAAATTTAGGATTTTTTTTTTATATCCTTTAACTTTTGTGCTAAAGCTATTTAATTTCTCTTAAAAAAATATATTTTTGTGTTAAATTCCAGGTGCTATTAAGAAATTCCAGATAAAAAAACGTGTTTTTCAAGAAAAAATGTTAAATTCCAGGTATTCCAGATGGAAATCTAAATTCCATGCCTTTTCCAGGTTTTCAAGGTTTTCCACGATTGGTGGGAACCATGCCGACGATTGTGATAAAAAATACATACCATTTACACTGTGGGCAACACCTTTTCTTAAAGAGATACAATATATATTTTTTATGCATAGTTCGATAAAGAAGAAATACAAATAAGAGTTATATGTAACTAGAAAGATGACCTTTTTGTAAAGTCATCTTAGTAAATACTGTTTCAAAATTAATAGCTGTAGAGTTATTTCCTATTGAAAATGACGGGTCTGCCCGTGTATAAATGGTGCGTAAACCGGACGAGCAGGTGAATTTCATCCGTCCGTCCGTCCCATTGATACCCGCCCAGACCCATCATTTTCAATAGGGTTTAGAAAAAAACAAAATCAGAAACCCGAAAATTAAGTAAAATTGAGATGCGACCTTTTCAAGAAATTAATCAATATGTTTGGGTAATTCTTTAAATTATGTATCCCAAATTTTACTTCCCCGCCAATATCTCCGTTATTTTAAAGGATAGAAATTTAATTAAAAAAACATATTAAATGGGATAAAGAGTACTTTTAAATCCCACACCAAAACACACCCCTTATTAACCCCCACCACCCTTGGAACCATCCCAAACTTTTTTTTTCAAATGGCACCCGCATAGTTTTTGTAGTGATTTTGAAAGCACTGTGAATTCTGAATTAAACGGTGTATCACACTTTGTATTTACCTTAAGGGGAAGTAGCTTAAAATTAAAATTTTAATTAAAAAACTTATTTTTGGAAAAAAATATTTTTTTTTTTAAATTTTAAATATTTTCAAATTAAATTTTTTTTTGAAAGAAAAAAAAAATATTTTTCAAAAAAAATTTTTTTTCAAAAAAACTTCTTTTTAAAAAATTTAAAAAAAATGAAAAAAAATTGTTTCAATTTTTTTCAAAAGTTTTATTTATTTCTTTTAGGCTACTTTCCCTTAGGGTAAATACAAAGTGTAATACACCGTTAAATTCAGAATTTACAGTGCTTTCAAAAAAGTTTGGGGTGGTTCCAATGGGGGTCTGTTTTGGTATGGGATTTAAAAGTACTTTTGATCCCATTTAATATGTTTAATATGTTAAATATATTTCTATCTTTTAAAATAACAGAGATATTGGCAGGGAGTAAAATTTGGGACACCCGGTATGTTGTACTGTTTGAAAATTAACCCTTTATAGTTATGAAGTAGTATACTATTTCAGTAATAATTTTCAAAGGATTATAATGACAAAGGAAATACGAGTTAGGATTCAGATGGGTGGCGGTTTACTGATTTTTGTTTGATACAAAGGATCATAAATTCAAATAATAACATTTACATTTGTACGTTCAATCTTAATTTACTCTATACTGAATATTCAGGTGAATTTATACCTGCATGGAAATATTTCGTCTTTTTTATTTAAAAATGAATATTTAAATATCTTCCAATAACATTTCAAGAGGATTTTTGCCTTGTACTTCCTATTGTCTTATACAGGGTGACTCGGAAAAAAGTTACAAAATTTTAAGGGGTCCAAAAATATGAAAAAAAGTTCTTATAAAGGTTGGTCCGGAAATGAGCCCTACGGGAGCTACGACTTTCCTAAGGGAACATCTGAAAAGTAGTTTTTATTTAATATCTCTGTAACCCTATAAATCACAGTAACAAATTTTTGCACATGCTTTAACATTGATAAGGGTTATCATTTTATGTAATTTTTATTTGATAATTTTAAACAGGGACGTTCAAAATGGGGAGGTAATGTCACTTTTTTGCGCCAAACTTTTTTATCTGTAGATTTTCTGACATTTTATTAATAACATACTAATCTTTAATTAAAAATACATTAAAAAGGTACTTTTTGTTTAACACCGTAGAGCCAATCGTTTTCAAGAAAATTCCAATTAAAGAGGCATTTTCACATTATAATCATCAAAAAAAAAGGAAATAAAAACCGCACCAATAAAAATTACAATACTGCAGGAATTCTACATCAAAAACTATAAAAAAAGTTCCTATACATAAATAACTACAAATCGCTTTTAAGGGAGCTAAGGTCCCTTAAAAAGTGTTTTTCTTTAAGAGGCCGTAGTACACTTAAAACTGATTTTCGAACCTAGATGTATAGAAGCTTTTTTCATCGTTTTTAATGTAGAATCACTCAGCAGTATTAAAACTTTTATTGTTGCATTTTTTAGTTCTGATTTTTGATGCTCAGAACGTGAAATGGCCTCTTTAATTGAAATTTTCTCGGTTGGCCCTATGGTGTTACATAAAAAGTACCTTTTTTATGTATTTTTAATCAAAAAAAAAATATCAAAAAATCTACAGATTTAAAAGTTTGGGGCAAAAAAGTGACATCGCCCTCCCCCATTTTGCACGTCCCCGGTAAAAAGTCCAAATAAATATTACATAAAATGATAACCTTTATCAGTGTTTAGGCATGTGCAAAAATTCGTTACTGTGGTTTATAGGGTTCCAGAAATATTAAATAAAAACTACTTTTCAGATATACCCTTAGGAGGGTCGTAGTTCCCTTAGGGATCATTTCCTGTCCGGAAATTCCGGACCAAACTTTATAGAAACTGTTCTTCATATTTTTGGACCTAGAATCTGCCCTTAAAATCTTGTAACTTATTTCTGAATCACCCTTTCTATTATGATATTTCTATCAGATAATTATTATTAATATTACTACAATAGTAGCTATTATACTATTATTATAATAATTATAATTATAACTGTTCGTTTCGCTCGCCATCCCCCGAGTTTTTTCCTCTGTCAACTTTTATTGAACGTCACTTTGACATTTATTGGGCCTGGTGAATAAGTACTTAAGGTTGACAGAGGAAAAACTATTGTTGACAGAGGAAAAAACTATTTTATATAATAGACCGATTATTATTATTAGGTATAGTAGTATGGTGTAGTAGTATGTTGTAGTAATTTATTTTTATTTGTTCCTACTTTTTATAATAATATAATTTATTTATTTTTATTTATTTATTCTCGGACCTATTATAATATAATATAAAATAATAATTATTAGATATTTTACAAGATATTATAATAAAAATTTGCATCAAAGTACACTCAGTTACAAATCAATTTTAGCATATCACAAGGGCTTTTTTAGTGATTCAGTACGAAATTGTTCCTACAAGACTATAATAATAAGACAGTATTAGTTTCTTATACTTTAAATAATAAAAATAATAGTTGCCCTTGCATCTCAGAAAGCTGATGAAGTCAAAGTCGAATTTTTGAATAAAAATTAAAATCAACACTCAAAAATTATATAGATTAAACATACTTCTTTTATTTGACAGTGTATTACCTAAACAAAACCAGCTAAAAACTAACTAAAGAAATAGCTAATATTTTAAAAGGTTTAGTGTTGGATATTTATGACTATGATAGCATAATTTAAAAAAACATAAAAAGAACATGTTACAAAACAGCGCAAGTCCTTATTTACTGTTCTTATGCATACATTATTTAAGAAACATGGTTTGAAACTGGTAATTGAAATAAGCAGTATTATGCAATCTTGTTCCAATAATTAAGTTAAAAACATTATTGGAATAATATTGTTTATTAAAAAACTATTCGTATAATAAATATGGACAACTTGGTTTGAAATTATAACATTGTCAAGTTTATGTAGATATAAATTTGGTTTGGTATGTAAATTTGAGAATATTGTATTCAAGTTGTAATATGATGAATTCTGTCCGCCACTGGTCAGTTGAGTTAATCCATGGACGTGTACTAAATCTCAAACAGTTCACATTATTAGTTTACATAAGACAACATATTGTTTGTCAGCTGGAACAACGTTCGACGGATTAATTCCATTTTCAAAGAATGGACACTACAAATGAGGAGCGCACTTTCAAAACAAGTTTTGCCACTAAGCGATTAGGGTTTCTAGTTGTGTACGCTCTCATGCAAAAAGTTTGTTACTGAAATATAAATTTTATTCCTAGAGATCCTAGATCTGAATCTAAACCAGTGAGACAAAATGATAACGGAATGAAGTGAAAATTTTTCGAAAAATCGTTGACAATATATCTTGGAACAAGCTTGTCGAGATTTGCAAAGATTTTATGAGAATATGACGAATTATAGTAAAAAATTCCCAATGTTATAGGCAATCTTGTAAAATCTTTGTTATATTTATTTATTAATTTATTTTTTTAGTTACACAGTATTATGGAGAGCCCCAAATAAGCTTATGTTATGTTCTAATAAATTATAGGAAAGCCGCCTAATTTCGGATTAATTCAATTTATCCAATATTTAATAGGCGGTATTACTTTTTGATATATTTTTTTATATAACATACAACTTATTTATAACGAACCATGATTTATTATGAAAACAATTTTATTACAGTTTAATTTTTTCAAAAAAATACGGTTAAAAAACTTTGTGCATTTTTGTGCATTTGAAAAAGGTTTCCTAATTTCGGACATATCCAAAAAAATTTCAAGAGTAGATCTGGATCCCATCGCTTATATTTCTTGTTATTTCTCGACATTTTGTTCTGCAAATAAGAAGTAATTTAATCTCGAATTTAATCATTAAGCAATTTTTTGCGAATACTATAGAAGCCATAATTTTGCCATTTGCAATTTAAACGATTTGTTCTGCCGTTTAACGGGGAGAAGTCTACCGTTACCATATTACAGGACAGATTTAGTTTAAATTTCGGCTTCACATAAAAGTAGCTTTTTGTTTACCTCTGCAGTTAGTATCTTAGATACACTACTATCCGAAATTAGGAAAGATCTCAGATTTGGTTCATCACGTCCAGAAATACACTATTTTTATATTGTGATAAATAAATAGACTATTTTATATAACGTAATAAATCAAAATCGAGATCGAAATATTTTCTATGAAAAAAAGAAAATTATGGAAAATTATTACTAAAGCAAAACTTGACAACATTTTAGTGTTTAACTAACTAAAAGCCTACTTAAGAATCTTATTAGAAAAATTCCTCCTTGTAATCTTTGTGTATCATTGCACATTCAGCTGACCAGTAAGGTACTTTATCAATGTTTAGGCTATAGCTCAACAGGTGTTTCACTCATTCAAAGTAGCTACGAATTAGTACGAAGTACAACTAGGTGTACAGATTCGTTTAAAGTACCAAAAATATTCTATATTACAGTGAAAAAAGAACTTCCAAGTACTTAAGAATCGATGTTTATCAAGGTTTTCAGTTTCTTCGCAACTTTTTTGGATTGGATCTTTCAGAATTAAGGTAAAATGATACTTTGATATGTTTTGTTTTGGTTCTGGTATGTTTTAAGTTGCTTTTGTATATCCGCAGTTAGTAAGCTTAGGGACAATACATGTAGGTCTTAAGTTAGCAAGACTTGCTAACCTAAGACCTAGATTTGGTGTCCCTAAGAACGCTGGGTTGTTTTGTGATTTATATTAACGAAGTAAGGTATTTGGTTAAAGCCATTAAACCTTATTTATGCATAAGTAATCTTTTTTTTTTAAGTAAAGCATCGTCCAGAGACTCGCCCAAAATACATAACTTGAAGTCCGATGCACTGGTTAGCTTGATCTGTCGTCATGTGTCTTGTGCGCAGGCTTATAACGTTATGTTTATGGTTATGCTAGCCTGTGGACGGCACCTAAAGTAACGATGAAATCGCAATATTTCATTAGCGATTTCAGCGAAATCGAGCAAACAAAAACTGACCATCAACGCGTTGAGCGCTGATTGTCACATATATGTAACATAACGAAAACTAATTTAAAGCAGTGAACTGTCACTGCAGTGTTACATATGTGTGGCACTGCACCATATATGACTGTATTATTCATTGGTTTAATAGTAGAAATTTCTGCTATAGCCGTGGTTTGTGGAAAAAGTTGGCACATATAGTTTGACGCACGGATCTGTGGCTACGGGAAATGTGTTTGGAATGTGTGTGCAAGTGGGAGGCCCGTTGTAAGCACGCACGCCTTATAACGCTCTTGACGAAAAGAAGAGAGCGCGAATGATTTCTTCCGTCGGAGACTTTCTTTCATGCGGAGAACTATATGTGTATCATTTTGGTTTGCGATTTGCCGCTTCCATAAGACAGCGAATGTATAATAAGGTTACAATCTTAAATTCATCAAATAAATTAAGCGACTTGTGGTGATCTTATTAGCTTATGGCGATGCTCAACGTATTAAAATATTTCTTTTACAATAATTAAATTTTTAACTAAATAGTTCGTTGTATTATGTCAAGAATGTGATGTACATTAGGGTGCTTTTTTTTTCGACTATTTTTTTTTCGGTCCCATCACGAAATTTTGTTGGAAGTACCCTAAAAAAAAATTCCCACAAAATTTTAGCCCTTAATATTAATATTAAGTAGTGGACCAAGGCATGTAAAGATTTCCCATTGAAGATACACGTAAACTTTGATTTTTTTTCTTTAAATTTCTATAGCTTAACGGCATTCTATGGCATCGCTTTGACCATAGACACGTATTTCTCAAAATTAAATGCTCTACAAAAGTGACCATTGCGGCATAATCATAACTCGTACTGGTGAGGTTGGGCCACCAACCCCAATTTTTTCATAAAATTTACGTTTTTCTGTCCTTATCTCGTAATTGACAAGAGCTACAAAAATATTCGAATGGCAAACTTGTAGGAAATTTAATTTCCTACAAAAATGGTGCTTGGCACTAAATAGCTAACATCAATATTTCTTGAGATAATGATGTATAATGAAATAACGATTTTTTATAATTTGACGTGATACTCGATAATAATTTGAAATAACAAAAACTTTAGAATTTAATATCTCAAGAATTATTGATGTTAGCGATTTAGTGCCAAGGGCCATTTTTGTAGGAAATTAAATTTCCTACAAGTTTGTCATTTGAATATTTTTTGTAGCTCTTGTCAATTACGAGATAAGCTCAGAAAAACGTAAATTTTATGAAAAAATTGGGTTTGGTGGCCCAAACTACTTCACCAGTACGAGTTATGATTATGCCGCTATGGGCACTTTTGTAGAGCATTCAATTTTGAGAAATACCTGTCTATGGTCGAAGCGATGCCATAAAATGCCGCTAAGCTATAGAAATTTAAAGAAAAAAAATCAAAGTTTACGTGTATTTTCAATGGGAAATCTTTACATGCCTTGGTCCACTACTTAATATTAATATTAAGGGCTAAAATTTTGAGGGAATTTTTTTTTAGGGTACTTCCAACAAAATTTCGTGATGGGACCGAAAAAAAAAATTGTCGAAAAAAAAAAGCACCCTAGTGTACATTGTAAATGAAAAGCTTAATTAAGAAACTTATTCACGTTGAACATTGTTTTAGCGAACTGAAGAACAGAATTTCTCCTGTTTGTCCTTAGTTCTTCGTCAGAATCCTGGATTGTTCAGGACGCAGGGTTTGGGGACTATAAGTGAGACAAACGAAAACGTGACGAGAATAGAAAAACATTTGTCAGAGTTATTAGCCGTGTAGAGAGTATAAAGTTTTAACTTAACTGTGGTAACGTGGACTAGCTGATTGAGCATGTTGAGGTTTTCGCTTTTTCCTGTTTTCTTTGTGTTATTATTGGATTAAAGCATAACAATCTGTGCTTCGAATGCCTAATTTCTCAAATTTTTAAAAACGCCAGTCTTATGATTTTTTTTATTAAATCATGATACATGATGTGAAATCTAATACATTTTTTATTAGGTTGAATATACAAGACCTTTAGGAAAATATCCAATAACAAAGGACTTGTAGAAATTTAGGAAAATGTTGAATAACAAAGGAAAAATAAAAAAGATAAATTAGGTAATTTTTTTGTTTTAAAATAATAACCGAAAAAAAAATGATAAAGAGAAATTACCTAAATAAAAAAAAAGAACTAATGCCTTTCAGAGTGACAAGCAAAATATTATATATCATTATGTATTAAATGATTAACAAGAATTTTTCTAGCTTCGCTCCATTCATTTCCTTTAATTTAATTATTGTTTAAAAAAATATTTTTTATTATAAATTAAATGATCATAATTTTTCAGTGTCACAGACTGTAATAAAGACCATAAAGGCATTCTGGAAATTACACAGGCCAACAAAAGTAAAAAAACGTTAGTTACTGTTAAGCAGACAATATTTTTCTTGTGTAGTTTTGGGCGCTGAAAACGAATTACATCGGCACTCAGTGCTACTAAGAGTGCCGATCGAGGGGCATGTCACAGGGGCGGTATTTCGTCCCTTCGAGAGGCGATATCGGAGCGATATCGAGGTGATATCAGGTGATATTGAGGTGATATCGGGCGATCTCGGGGCGATATCGGGCGATTTCGAGGCGATATGGGCGATATTGCTTAATGTAAAAGGCGATATTTTGTCCGGCAAATAAAGAGTGACGTGCCCCTCGGTGTCGATGTATTGAAATCTACGCCCAAAAGTCAAAATCTTTGACCATGTTTTTTTCACATTTCTCGACGTTTTAGACCATTTTGAGTCGAAATCAGTAAAAAAAAATTCCGTCTGTCTGTCTGTAAAATCAATAACTCCATTTCTAAATAAGATATCGACAAGATGTTTTTTGCATATTGTTTCTAATCGTATTTCGAAGAGCTGATTAGGTTTTGGGGGTAAACGATTGGGCGCAAGAGGGTAAAAATGGGGTAAAACTCCTATTTTTAGTTTTTTGGTTATAATTAAGGCAATTATTATTTTATTTTATTAATGTAGCACTTATATGAAAGATAATTTTAAATTGGTCAAAAAATGTTACAGACAATGTTTTTAAGCCCTATAAAAAATGGTATATACAGTTTTTTGCTAGAATATAACGTTTTGGAGATACAGACTTTAATAAATTATGAAGGTGTATTAATGGTTGCCTATTCACGTGATCACACCTTTTTATAACGTTTCAAATTTGTGCCTAGTGCCGATGTTTTGAAAAGGTGCTTGCAACTGTTCAACTGGTTTTAAAATGAAAAAGCTCGCTGACCCTCAACAGACCTCGCTTTTTTTTTAGTGAAAAGTTGGATCGGTCAGTTTTGGCTGAAATTTGGTTATATTATAGTTCCCTAATTTCTGATCTAAGGCGTATTCGAGCAAACCTTTTAAAATTAAAATAGTTTAGGTGCTAGGTGCAGTTTTTTATGGAGATTGGAGGTCAGCGAGTTTTTTAACTACGAAATTCGTTTTCAGTGCCCAAAAATACGTTGGACTGTATAGTAGTCATTGACATTTTTAATTTTTTGTGGGCATGTGTTAATATTCCTTTTATTTGTGGTTTTTATTCTACTAAAGCCATTTTAGAAAAGCATTACATAATTACATATGCCTTTTTGTTTCATTTTCATGTACCTAGGTACAACATAAAAAAAACTTTAACAATGTCTAATATTCCTTTAAATTAAGGTGCTGAAAGTCATTCATTAGTTCGTCTACTCATTAAATTAATTAGTGAAATGAACTATAGCTAAACGCGGATAAAAAGGATGTGACAGTTCGAGATTCTGATCTTTGAAATTTAGCTCACGTTTAATAGGGTGAATGGGAATATTAAGCTCGTAAACTTAGGTTATAGAATATAGAATAGAATAGAATAGAACATATTTATGTAACCATAATAGAAACAATGTAGTACATAATGGCAACTCAAGCTTTGTGTATAGGAACCTGATAGATATCTAAAATATATTGTTTGCGATGAAGAGCAGGAGAAAAAAAAACGGTAAACCGAAAAGAAAAACATACGAATAAAAGAAAAAAAACAGCCGTAAAAAAAGTTAAAAAAAAATAAAGCTATGTAAACTAGATATCTAGCAAGTAAATAATAAGAAATTTGCAGATAACTTTGTCCCCATAAGATAACGTTATATGACAGAATAGAGTGTACGTGTGCATAGTACACACTTAGTAGTCCCTTTTTCTCAATTGAGTTTTTCAATTGGTGTAACATAAAATAGGCTTTATTGATTTTGGAACAAATATCTTGAACATGATCTGACCATGTTAAATGTTTATCAATCATATAGCTAATTATTGCACCAACTATAGGTTACAAATTTTTCTATACCAGAAGAAAAGAACAGAAAAAAATAATATCATTAGAATAAAAAAAATATATAATAATTTTGACGGTGATATAGATCTTATATCACAGAACCAATAAAGTTTATTGGTTTATATATGCGTTTATATATACGTTTACATTTAATGTAAACGTATAACGTTTTGATAAAATTAACTTCTTGATCATAGAAACTGTAAGTTCGCCCTGTTCAACATTTTTTTATGACATGAAA
This sequence comes from Brachypterus glaber, assembly GCA_958510825.1. Lineage (NCBI taxonomy): Eukaryota > Metazoa > Arthropoda > Insecta > Coleoptera > Kateretidae > Brachypterus > Brachypterus glaber. Next base: position 73,592,660 of record OY294045.1, on the reverse strand, counting down.
GGCCTTAAGAAGGACTTATTAAAAATATTAAAATTTTTATGACATTAGGTCAAACCATCGCTGAGACCATTCCAGAAATATGCTTTAAAGTGTCCCTAAAAGGATCCTACCGTCCTTAATAAGCGAAAAAAAAATAATTTAAACTGCTTTCTCTTTTGAAGTAAAATTAGCTGTGAAAACTTTTTCTTAATAGTCACATTAAACTGGTTCGAAAGTCAGTATAAGCCGGTGGTTCCCTCTACTACTAGCCCACACAAGTCCTGGACTTAGGGGATGCTTAATTAAGTAGAATAGTACGAGGTTAAACAAACAAACAAACAAACAAAACATCAAAGAACTATGAGAAATCATCAAAAAGTGGAAAAACAACATGGTTCCAGCGTATATTGTTTCCATATTGTAAATAGTTGGTATTAAATAAGTATTTGAACTTCATTAAGGCATATCCACAAGCTCGCATAACAACATAGTACATACGAATGCGGTACCGTGATTGGCTTACAAGATACATGGCGGCACTACTATGTTCTTATGCAAGCCTATGGATATGCCCTTAGTAAGCAAGGACTAGGTATTATATGCATGTGGTGTATGCGTGGCTACTGAATATAAGCATTAAGGCCTATCCAGAAGCTTGCATAAGAACATAAAACATAAGAATGCGGTGCCATGATTGGCTTACAAGATACAGGGCGGCACATCAAGCTAATCACGTCATCGCATAGTTATGTATTACGTTCTTATGCGAGCTTGTGGATATGCCTTTATCTGTTTTGATATGTAGCTTATAAGCTCCTAAGCTTAGTCCATTTTTTAACTTTGAGCAACTAAAAATGTTTAAACTTTTTATTTCTTGTCCACATCAATGTTTTAATGAAAGACCTTTTTTACACAACGAAAGCCGCATAGACAAAAGTCAGCCGTGCCCAAGATAAATATTAGTTCAAAACGACTATAGAGCGACAGCGAGGTTAAATTAACTCGCACCTGCTAAAAAAATAGACATACGAGGGAACATTTTATACACAAAATTAAATGTACATTTTAGCGCCTAAAATTAATTAATTTTGAGCTGATTACTTATAGTAACTTTACATGCAGGTAATACATTTTAAGCCTTAATCAAGGCAACAATCTAATACTTATAAGTTTCTGTGTGACATTCAGCGGCAAAAGTAATTTTTACTGATATTACGTGCACTTTTGATTTAGTGTGTAAAAGTTTAAAAGTTTTCTTAGTGATTAAATCTGCTGTATTAAATTAAAAATTGTCAAGACGTAACTAGAAATTTTGTTTAACTATAGTTATAATTATAACTACAGTTATTATCATAAAATATTTCCATTTTTTGGAAAATAATTAAAAATATATAAAAAAAAATTGACGGTATTCGAGGGTTTTCATATAAATACGACAAAAACTCGTACTTTTTAAATAATCTCCAAAACCCTCTTAGTGACCCCTATATTATCCGTAAATCTTTCACAGTAAAATTTAACAATGCGTACTTAAATAAACTATTCAATACGAAAAAAGTTGGACTAAATGCTTAAATTAACTAATCAGTGATATAAGTATTACTCATTGGTTAAAACATAAACGTATTACTTATTGGTTAAAACATACATAAGTATATGTTCTTTATTATCAAAAGCAACTATATTATGAATATTTAGGTCTACCCTCGTACGTGATCTTTCTGAGTTGACCGATTTTCCGATTTTCTTGCTTCACAAAATCGTGACCGTCCATCTAAAGTATCACCAATGGAGGGTCAGGGTAGGTAGTTTTAGTTATAAGGGTTCATTGTTAGCGTGATTAAACTAAAAGTCCAATATTATTTAGTGACATTCTAACAAAAAAAGGGTTAATTGATAGCTATAACTCATCCTATTTATACTAAAAGCATTTATTGAATATTAAAGAGATGGCCGATATGACCTACTATTAGTAGGATAAAATTCAATCAGGTTGCTTAAATAAATCTTGAACATAAAGTTTCTTAAAGTCATATAAGAAGATTACAGTTTTAAGTGATTTATAGACAGTGGTCCAAAGAGTTTTTTTTATTTGGTTCGCAGTAGAAAATTTGGTAGGAGAGGTAGAATGTGGGATCGGTCTTAAACGATATTTTGGTTCGGAGAAATTTAGTCACCATGCAGCGGTACACAGCAGAGGAGCTCCCGTTTTGTGTGCGCGAATATTACTGCAACAATTCCGCTACTGTTTCGCGCCGTAGATTTCGACAGCATTTTTCAATTTGCACGATGTTCAAGCCCTCCGTTGCTTAAGGAAAGGGTTTTGTAAGTTTGGGGAAACTGGTTCAACGTTAAATAAACGCGTCCCCAGCCGCGACCGTCGAAAGTCAGTGAGAACCCATGAAAATATTGAGAGAGTTAGAGCGTCCGTGCGACAACAAGGAAGGATGCGCGCACCGACGATCTCGTCACATTTAAAAAGACTGCGCGCTTTCGAGTCGATATATTTGGTTGTTGTCGCACGGACGCTCTAACTCAATGTTTTCATGAGTTCTCGCTGACCTTTGACGGCCAGAGACGCGTTTATTTAACGTAAAACCAATCTCTTCAAACTTACGAACCCATTGCTAAATCAATATTGCTGAACATCGTGCAAATTGAAATGCTGTCGAAATCTACGGCGCGAAAAAGTGGCGGAATTGTTGTTGCTGTAATATTCGCGCACACAAAACGAGGGCTCCTCTACCGTGTAGCGCTGTATGGTGACTAAATTTCCCTGAACCAAACTATCGTTTGAGACCGACCCCACCTTTCTACACCTACCACCAAATTTTCTACAGCGAAACCAAATAAAAAAAGTCTTTGGACCACCCTGTATAAGGTGATCTAGAAATAAGGTACAAAATTTTAAGGTGATTCTAGGTCCATAAAAAGTCCATAAACAAGTTCCTATAAAGGTTGGTCTGAAAATGAGGCCTAAAAGAGCTACGACCCTCCTAAGGACATACCTAAAAAGTAGTTTTTATTTAATATCTCTGGAACCCTATGAACAACAGTAACAAATTTTTGCACATGCTTTAACATTGATAAAGTCTGTCATTTTGTGTAATTTTTATTTGGCAAAATGAGGGGGCGATGTCACTTTTTGCCCCAAACTTTTTTATCTGTAGTTTTTTTTTCTTAATAAAATATGATTCTTTGTTAAAAATACATAAAAAATGTACTCTTTATGTAAAACCGTAGGGCCAACCCTCGGGCCAAACGTTTTTGAGAAAATTACAGTAAAAGAGACAATTTCACGTTCTGAAAAAAAGGAACTGAAAAATGGATCAATAAAAATTTCAATATTTCAGGGTGATTCTACATTAAATGAATTCATTTACCAGGGGTATATAGCATTCATAATAAATAAATTGGTACTGGTGACAAAAAAAAAACGTTTGAGTCCAAATGTCATCAGTTTTAATATCATTTAACCAATCAATTTTACTTTTCGCACTAGTGTAATTACTAATTATTTTCCATTGCAGTCGAATAAAAAATATGCTTAGGTCTAGATTTTTACGTTGTCTCTATCGTTCAAAGTTTTCAAGTTGCAACGAGCAGAATTTATAAGAAATAGATATTTTTCATCACAAGGAAAAACAAGAAAATCATATTTATTTTAGATTTTTATGACGTGAAATATTTCAAATACAAGGTGTTAAAAAAGAAAATATAAAATTTATGTCAAAAACAACGACACGTTACTTACTATACCTGCTAACAAGAAAACTAAAATGAAAATAACTACATTTCTACAACTACCAGGTAGGTACTTTATAATTTTATTTGGCACGCCTGTCGAGTTTAGAAGGATTTCAACTCCTTCTGAAAATAAACTGGAGCAAAGCTAAGGATAAGTGTACGTCAGTTTTATAAGATCAAACGTTTCTACGTTTGCCTAAGGGACTATTTCGATGGACTTGTTAAGACTTCAAATATACAAGAATCTTGAATCCAAAAATTCAATTTCAGAAACAGGAAAATTAAAGAGCTATTATTAATAGCCTATTAACCATTAAATGAATTGTTGAGTTTTAAAAGAGGGTTACGTATTTAGGACTATAGTAGCGTAAAATGCGTGTAGATTAAATATCACCACCAAAACTTGAGGGTGTATTTTCGAAATATTTAACATCAATCCAGGAAACAAGCTCAAAATTTTCCGGTTCATCGCTAACGATGTCCCGAAAAAAAATCATTAAAAATGCCTAATAATAATTGGGCATAACTTTATAAGTTACGTTATAACGTTACGTACCCTTGTATACAAAATATATTTTTTAATTGTTCTTTAAATATCTCAGGAATAATAACTAAATAGAAATAAGTACATGAAGATAACATAGTAAGATGGGCCTTATTAAGGTTAGTTTACATTCAAAACCTCGCTGTACCTCAAAGGGTTCCTGAGTTATTAAATAAAAACCGAATTTTTTCACTTTTAAAGGGGCTTAGCCCCCTTACGGCGCATTTTTAGACATATAGTCTTGTAAATTTCAGAAAGTCGTATCTCAAAAAAGACAAATTTACAGGAATGAGAAATAACTCTTTCTCGCATTATCTTATAGGTTAAAAATGTATTTTTTTAATAAACACTTAATACATTTTTAATGATTAACTTACCTTAAATCATTTCATTGTGAATAAAATAAATAAATACAAATAAAAACCTTTAAGTTTATAGATACGACATTTTGATGCTCAAAATTAATGTTTTTTTTTTAAGATACGAGCTTTGAAACATTATTATATTAATATTTTAACAAAATATAATTATTATAATAATATTATTAATTATTGAAACATTTAAACTTCAAAAAGTTTAAACATATTAATGTTAAAAAAATTATAAATAATTATAATTTCGCTATAAGTTGTGGCCGGTAAGTAATGGGCCATTACGGAGGCCATATATTCAGTGGCCCACTCAGGGAGGTGTCTGAAGGGCTGCAGCTCCCCCAAATGGAGGGCTTATGAAAAAACAAAAATCCTGGGAGTACATACGGTAACTTTTCGCCTGGTGCACCTGCAATGTAAAAGTACTCGACTCTGGGCAAACGTTTTGCAAAAATATTTTATTAAATGTAACGTTTAAATTAAATAGAACAAAAGCCAATGGCTATATTTTGTTTTATTTATAATATTAATATAACTGGCATATTGCAATAACAACAGGAGCATATGATGCTACAATAAAACTAGCTCGCCATCTGGACAATAGGCAATATTCATAGGTACGTGCAGGATGCAGGCCGTTAACATAACAATGGCGATTATTTGCAGAAACTATGACTATTTGAGGTTATGTTGGCGGAGAAACTGCTTATTACATCGTGTACGATATCGTTACAGCCTTGTTACAGTTTTTAAATCTAAAAATATACGAACAAAGGGAGGTTTTTGTTTCTTATACTCGATTTAATCTAAACAATAATACAGAAGATCTTAACAGATTTTTTTATCTACAAATAAACCGTTGTACATTTTTATTAGTGTACAATGTACACCGTACACATTTTTATTAGTGCACAATGTACACTGTACATAGTGAAATTCTTTTTTTTTAAGTAATCTCTACTCTGCAGCAATAAAAATTATTTTAATTTTAGTAGAATTATAATTATCTAAAAAAATTTAGAATTTATTCCTGGGATTCTCAGATTTTTTAGCAAATATTTTGAAGTCAAGTTACAAACAACAACACATTGCAACAAAAAATTTAAAAAACTCTCTAGAAATGTTTATATTTATTTTTAAAATAATACCAGAAATCGGTAGTAAAATTATTAACATTTATATAACTTTGATTTATTAAAGTAAGTCGTAAATGTTCGTAGTCCTAACAAGATTTTTCGTCGTAAACGTATGAAACGACATTGCTAAAATATGATTTCTTAAAACCGCTTTTTATTATTACATTGTATAAAAATGTGGCGCCCTATAACGTTTTTATATAATTTACTGTAATTCCTAAAAATTTGAAGGATTTGCTACCAAGACACGCCATTAAATATGTCACTTGTTCCCCCACAAAAAAATGATATTAAAAATAATGCGTGAGAAGTTCTTTTTGTCTGGGTGTGTATAATTGATTAAATTGGGCATCAAGAAATGAGCTCTAGCACTTCCCTTGACGCTCATTGGTAATTCCATTTTAGGATGCCCGGAGAGAGAAAATTGAGTGGCACTGCTGCCGTTCTGGCTCGCAGCCAGGCGTCCGTCACGTCCCTGGTCATCTCTAATGTCACGCAGCGTTCCCTTTATTACCCATAACAAGTCGTTTTTTTTTCAATCGAATGCATTCCAGATGCCCGAACGACCGTTTTATTTAATATCAATACAAATAGAGCCAATATAGACTTTGCTTAATTCCGAAATTGGGAAAACATTTACTATAATTTGAGAAGATAGTTAAATACAACTAACTATTTCCAAATTTGTTACAATTGAATCGTTGGGTTTTATATGTCCAAACAAAAAACTATAAACATTTACCGTTTTTTTTATTATAGAAAAGAGAACAGGTTGGATATAGACCCCTTTTAAAACTTAATTACAAATTCGCATACATTGTCTATAAAATAATCGTTATTTTAAAAATCCTGGTTTCGGCTTAGCTTAAACCTTACCCTCCAGGGTGTCACAATTGTGACTTTACTTCTTTATTTTCTTTTTAAGTCAATATTAATCCAAAATACTTTTATAGACTTTTTATGTATGCAAACGAATATGCAAATTTAATTCAGTATAATACAGCTCGCCTGAAACTCGAGCAAAAACTCAAAAAGAATTGGTTTATTTTTTATTTCTTTTTTCGTCTTTTTAGGCATAACAAATATAAAAAAAAACACAATTAAATCAAAAAATTATCATTAGTGTCGGGAGGGTAAAGGTTAAAGCATATAAAAACCTAATCTTGATATAATATATTATATTATGACTACTCATTATTTCCAGTTTAATATAATTAAAAAATACAAGGTTAATGGAGATTTCTCCCGTTAAATTAGACAGGGACAAAAGTTCTATCCAAAAAGAATAGAAGACATACATACACTCCCACTTCCACTCAACCAAACAAATTCTGTATTTGTTCTTTGTTGAACAAATACAATATTTACTTGGCCGGGCGAAAAGTGTAGCTATATTATTTTTATAAAAGAAATTAGTGGCGCCATCTAAAATTTAGTAGAATTATCTTATTCTACAGATTCACATTAGCTATGTTCGTTCGTGCCGCTCACTGCTACACTTTCCGGCCAACCAAATAAATACTGTATTTGTTGTATAAAAAACAAATACAGTTTTTATTTGGTTTGCTGGAAAGTGTAGCACAAATGGGATAGAGATAGGATAGACTTATTTTGTTTCATAATTCTAGTTGTAGAGAGCTCCATTGGCTATTTTCAAGCTTTTTTACGCTACTTTACTTCTAATGAGGAACCCCTTTTTAAAAAAACAATTTTCGCTTTTAAGTTTCTTCTAACAGTAATTGATGCGCATATGGTCCAAGATATCATATCCGTTATTAACTCGATACAGTTTACTTCATAACTTTTTTATTCTTTAAGATATTTTTTTGAGCGATAGGAATCTACTTTTCATAAAACTTGATTTTTAATTCAGTTGCTATTTTTGGAAATTTTAAAACCATCGATGAAACGTGTATTACTCAAGAGTAAGAGTAAGAGTAAGAGCTAGAAGATTCTAGCTTAAGATATGAATAAAAAGATACTAAGATGAGTAATGCTTGGAATCGTATACTGCCTTTTCTCTTAATATACTTAAAGCATGATTTCTTTGAACTCGTAGCGCCCCTTAAATTTTTAACTTTTAATATTAGAATTCTAAAATTAAAAGTATTTTGTTTATGAAAGGATCTTTTTCAAAATGACACACAGACTGACAGAACGGGCAAACAGACGGACAGATTTTGAAAACTATTGTAGAATACTCTTCTAGCCATGATACTGCGAAGAGTATAATAACAAAATACGCTTCTTCAAGTATGTATCAATATTCTTAATATATTTATACTTGAAAGTTTTCCATCTTAAAAAAATAATAAAAATATCAGAAATTCCTCGGCTTTTTTGACAATCGCAAAATTCAATACGAAATTTTTATTAAAATACCGCGCTGTCAAAACCAAGACTTCGGAAGAGGAAGGATTCAGTGAGACATAAGTAATTTGGAAAAAGACAAAACGTAGACAAATCTTTATCTCCGAAAATATATAATTGATTTAAGATTTATGAGAAACGTGTTTGACATTCGAGTTTTGTTTATTTCCGTTTAATGCTGCAGCCAGAAAGATTTATGTCCTCATTTTTATTAGACTCTTCGCATTTATACTGCTAGAATACAAGAACCGGGACCCTTTTCATTTCGGTTCCTTCGGTTCCAGTTTATTTCTGAGAAAAAATGAACTTTTTTTTAACTAAATGTAAAACGAGAAATCGATGATTAAATGTATTGGAAAGTATTTAAGGAGTCTTTCTACCTTAAAATTTTAAAAATAATCTTTTTTTTTAATTTTTTTTTGATACCGAGCGTTTGAAAGTAAACAAAACGTACGAAACAAAGATTAAGGCTGACGTGTGTGTTTTTTTTAATAAAATACAGAGCGTCGCACGGACCGTCTCCCCACGTCAGCCTTGATCTGATCATTCTATCTTCGTTTTCTCTGTCTTGTATAATCTGAAATGCACAGTATAGGAAGAAAAAATATATTGTGAAATTTTGTAGATATTTTTATTTATATTCAAAGAATACAACAAAAAAAATCGATTTTAAAAGTGGCATTTTTTGGTCATATTTTTTTTTGAAAAAAAAAAAAACATCAAAAAACGGTGGTCGCCATAATTCCGGCCATTTGGATCGACTGAAAAAAAAAACAAAACGGGATAATATTCAGTAATAAAGTCGCTATAGCCTGAACTTTTTGGCAAAAAGATAACAAAATGGCGGTCGTTTTTCAAAAATTTTCAATTATTTTCAAACAAAAACATCCGCCATTTTGTTATTTTTTGGCCAAAACATTTTCTTTTAGTTCGGGCTATAGCGACTTCAATACTGAATAATATCACGTCTTGTTTTTGTTTTCAAATCCAATCGGCCGGAATAATGGCGACCACCATTTGTTGTTGTTTTTTTTTTAATTTCATGCCCAAAAAGGGCACTTTAAAAATCTAAAAAAAAAGTTGTAGGTATTCTTTGAATATAAATAAAAATATTCCAAACATAGGTACCTACAAAGTTTCACAATAATATTTTTTTTCTTTCTATACAAAAAAAAAATGTTTAAAAAAGATTATTTTTAAAATTTTAAGGTGAAAACATCGTTAATCTTATAGTTTGATTTCTTACACAATTTTAAATTCTACTTGAAACATAAATTTAAAAAATGCAATTAGTTTAAATTAGTTTAAATTACTAAAACCCTACATAACCATTTATGTTATAACGGTCCGGGTCCCTGCAGGGCCCTGCTAGAATAAGGCATTTAATTATTGTGTTTATTTCAGTAGGTAGTTAGGAGAGGGTGGAGCAAGGATACTCAAGGATTGCCAGAGGAATGAATGTTATTTATATCGTCAAAAATCTTCGACTATTAAACTTTCAATTAGCAATGAAAAAAATACAGCTAACAATAAAGGGAAAAATGTACAAAGTAGTAGCTGTGGTGACTTGCCCCACTCTTTCTAGCTATACAGGGTTATTCAGAAATAAGTTCGAGAAATTTAAGAGGTGATTCTACGTTAAAAAATATGAAAAAAAGTCCCTATAAAGGTTGGTCCGGAAATAAGTCCTAGGGGAGCTACGGCTCTTTAAAATTGCAATAAAAATAAGGTTTTTAATTAACATTTGTACCCTTTAAGCTAGAGCGACGAGCTTTTGCATGTATACTAGTATTAATAAGGGCAATAAGTTTATGTTAATTTTTTTGAATTTATCCAGAGGCGTGCCTAGACGGACAAAAAAATGTGAGACTTAACACATTTTTGCCCCAAACTTTTTAATGTATATTTTTTTGACTTTTTGGTAAAAAATATAGATTCCTTGAGTAAAAGTACATAAAAATGTCATATAGTGTAACACTGTAGGACCAACCGTTTTCAAAAAAAAAATGCAATTAAGAGGAAGTAACATTTTGTGCCACTAAAAGGCTATTCCTCCTTTAATATTACATTTAGGTGTTTTGGCGAAGAACACTTTTTTGCTTAGTTTTAAATTAAGAATCGCCCTACAGCATTAAAATTTTATTGGTGCTTTTTTCGTTCCCCATTCAATATGTCCATCTTCGAAGGGCCGCTGCTCCCTTAGGGCTCATTTCCGGACCAACATTTAAAGGAACTTTATCCATATTTTTTAACACAGAATCACCCCTTAAATTTCTCGAACTTATTTCTGAATAACCCTGTATGTAAATCATATCGAGGGTGCATAACATACGGGCGTATCTACTGTATATTAACACGATTGATACGCCCCTATGTTATGAAGGCTTCGATATTATCGCAGTTATCCTGTCCAATTTGGTAGAGGACCGAGGTGAAAGACCTACTGGACCAAAAGAAAGACGAGCTAACGGATGTATGAAATATATTTTGCATTGAAGTACTGGCTTAAGAAGGTCCGAGGTAGATCTTCCTGTAGACATGCCGTCAAAAGTGATTTGAGTTTACTCTAAGCAACAAACGACCTACCTGTTCTTGATGGAATAATCCGGTAAGGAACGTCTACGATATTTGCCCAGTTGCTATTGGGTAACCTATAATCTGTCCACAAAAAGGTACCCGGATAAAGAAATAATTATAATACGAAGTGTTAGATATAAAATAAAATGCAATAACAAGAAAAATCACAACTTAATTTTATTTTACTTTTAGCAAAATGAAGATTTTAATCTAGTCATAGATAAAGTGGCTTGTTTCAGCTAGTTGTCAGACAATGGATTATATTTTTAAATAAAAAGAGAGAAAAACGGAAAATAAATTAGAAATAAAAGTAAAAACGAGAAAATTACAAAGAAATAAATTACCAAGAAATAAATTATTTAGATTAACATTACTTTGACATTAATTGTTAAAGGCGGGATTGCTTGATTTTCACAAAGTTTTGAAAATACTCGTGAAAATATTAATAAATTATTAATTTTAATATTATGTATTCTGTTGTATATTTCTACTTTTTTATAGTATTTAGTGAAAGTATTAAGCCATTTAACAACAATGAACTTTAATTGTAGGGTCACTTTTTTACTGCAAGAAATACAGAAAGTTACTTTTTATTCGCCTGCATTTAAAAACAGTACTTTCTGTATAATAAATTAGTTGAAAAGTTAATTCGGCTCAGGCCAAACAGTAAAACGATGGTGATTGGTTGATTGATTTAAAACTGATGACTTTTAAGACATTTAAACTCAAACTTCAAATTTTTGTAAAAAAAAAATTATTAAGGTTATTACAATTTACTGTTTTACTGTTTTTATTACGATTACTGTGGCTAACCAGCTCTCGGACCAGAACCAATATTGTAATTTTCAGTACCTTTTTTTTAGTGTAGTTTAAATTCAATCTGGGACCTAATATATAAGGTATTTTATACTGTCTTACACTGAAATCTATACAAATAATTTTAAAGTGCTTTAAGTGCATGTATTTCTCTTAAAAAAAATATATTCCTTCGTTCTATGTTTTATACCACGTTCCCTGCACTTTTCTCACCAAGTTTTGTTTTAATCCAGATTTTAAAGTATGTTAATTACCATAAAATTAGTAAAAATAAAAAAAATTAAAATTATTTGACATAATATTTAACATAATATTTAACATATTTTAATGTTTCAAATTATTTCTTTTTCTGTGTTTAATTTGTAAAACAATTAAACCGCGTAATGTTTTTGGTTTTATAGCAACAGCCGAGACAACGGCTATTTTACTTGTTTTTCTTGTAAAACAAAATCAAATTTATCTGAAATAATTAAAAAGCTGATTTCCATATAAATGTGGGTAATCCCCCATTCCTTATTCCTTTTAAATGTTTTGTTTTTTTTTTTGTTTTGTTTTGATATGAATACAACAGGGTAAAGGGATTAACATTGTAAATTTTACCACCTGCTACTTAGTTCCTGACGAGCAGCTATTATTACATCGGCGCACTTAGTGCTACTAAGAGTGCCGATGTATTGAAATCTTCGCCAATCAGTAAAAAAAAAATCGTCCATCTGTCTGTCTGTCTGTAAACTCGATAACTCTATTTCTAAATAAGTTATCGACAAGCGGTTTTTTGCATATTGTTTCTTATCGTATTTCGAAGAGTTAAATAGATTTATGGGGTATATGATTGGGGGTAGGGGGGTAAGAATGGGGTAAGTTAGTGTTTTTTGGGTATAATTAAGGCAATTATTATTGTATTTTATTAATTTAGCACTTATATGAAAGATAATTTTAAATTGTTCAAAAAATGTTACAAACTATTTTTGCCTAAAATACACCGTTTTCGAGATTTTAAAAAATTATATTTTAAATGAAAGTTATTTTTAAGCCCTGTAAAAAATGCGATATAGAGTTTTTTTGCTAGAATATAACGTTTTGGAGATACAGACTTTTAAACTTTAATATTTCATGCAGGTGTATTAATGGTTGTCTATTCACGCGATCACACAACTTTTCTTTTCATAACGTTTCAAATTAGTGCCTAGTGCCGATGTTTTGACAAGGTGTTTGCAACTGTTCAGTTGGTTTTAAATTTATAGCATAATCTCGTAAATCACTCAAATTGATTAAATATTTATTTATTGTTTTGTTTTAATAATTAATTTTAATTAAAGCTTACAAATTTATTATTAGGTATTTTAATTTTCAAGTAAATTAGAGGAAATTACCGTTATAATTAGAAGCTGGGCTTAATTAGAAGCTTGCAATCTGCATTTTAAGTAAATAAATAATTAAATTAAATTACATCATAAATTACCTATACACGGTGTATTTGAAATAGGGTCCGAAATTTAAAGTGTGATTCATCATAAAATATGAAAAAAAGTTTTTCTAAACCTATTTCTAAAAATGCGTCGTAAGATTTTGGTATTTAATTTTTCGTCCTCGAAGCGTGAAATTTCACCTTCAAATGCGTTTTTCTCAAAAACGGTTAATCCTACAGTATTACAACAAGAGTACTTTTTTTATGTATTTTGAGGAATCATATTTCAAAAATAAATTTACAAAAAAGTTACACAGAAAAAATTTTGGGACAAAAAACTGATAAGGCCCCCCCGTTTCGCACACTCCTGGTTAAAATAAGTACATGAAACTAACATACAAAGATGGGCCTTATTAGGAATAGTTTACGTGCAAAACCTCGTTGCTATATCTCAAAGGGTTCCTGAGTTATTAAAAAAACCGAATTTTTTAGCCCCTTTCAAAGGGATGTAGCTCTCTTATGACGAATTTTTAGACATATGTTTATAGGAACTTTTTTTCATATTTTATGATGTAGAATCACCCCTTAAATTTTCGAACCCTAAGTAAGTAACATTTTGTGCCACTAAAAATGTTACTTTTTTAAAGGCTATAACTCCTTTAATATTAAATTTAGGTGTTTTAGTGAACAATACTTTTTTGCTTAGAAGAGTCGCCCTGCACCAGTAAAATTTTATTGGTGCTTTTTTTGTTCCCCATTCCATCTTCGCCAATCTTCGAAGGACCGCAGCTCCCTTAGGGCTCATCTCCGGACCAACCTTTATAGGAACCTTTTTTCATATTTTTTAATGTAAAATCACCTCTTAAATTTCTCAAACTTATTTCTAAATAACCCTGTATATTGACTTTTAATTACTTAAATGATGCTACAATCGAGGTTACAATAATAAAAAAGATAATTTTGATTTATTTGGATATGGCCAATTAAATTATTTGGTTGCGAGTAATAAGTTTTATTTGAGTCAAATAAATATTTAGTTAACGTAAATATATATTTTAATTTCAATATCATTTATTAATGGAAACAAAATAGTTTATTTGACAGAAATAAAATTTATTTGTCACAACCAAATAATTCAATTGGACATATCCAACCAAATGTTTTATACACATAAATAAACTGTTTTATCAGTGTATGTCAACAACATAATATCAATTAAAAGTTAATAAATAATGTCATTAATTATTTGAGTTTCCAATAAACATTTTCATTTATAAAATTGCTAGCTAGTTTACCTATCTGTAGCTACAAATCAGTAGTTACATGTTTAATTTTAACGTTCTAAAAAACACACAAAAAATATAAAACATGTGCACTGCCGCACATTAAATTCCGGAAACCTGAAAAATTGACATTTTTTAAATTCAAATATTTCGAAATCCAATTAATGGATTTGACTGATTTTGTTTTTGTTTGTTTTAAAAATAATTAATTTTTTTTTTTTTTCGTATTAACAGCAAAAAATAATGTACAACTATGTTTTTTACCCCATCTTCTAGGACTTGCATGGTACGCCACTGCAACTGTTTATCAAATTATTAAAGTCTTTCTTATTGCCGCAGTTTTAATGAATATTTTCTTTTTAATTTTTTTACTTTTTTACTTCTGGTTTAGGAGATATCAGGATTTTCCTGAAAGTTGTAATTTTTTCAGTCAACTCAAAAAGTACTAAATCAGCAGAGTTTTTATTTGAAGCTCATGTCTTTTACTTCTTCTTCTATGCTCATGTCTTTTACTTCTTCTTCTACAGTTTCTTCATCCCGGTGCAACTTTTTATTGCCGTCTGACTGAGGCTTAACGGTGATTTCGCAGAACTGCCGCCGGACGGAGTGACCCTATTTTTTCTTCTACTCAAGTTTTTCAAACCCAATTTATGTTTTTGATAAACTTGATTAGAAGGAAAACGTAACTCGGTTAAGCTTCAAATTTAAAGCACAGCATCAATCAAATTCATGTAGTACTTTTTAAGTTAACTGAAAAAAATGACAACTTTCAGGAAAATCCTGATATCTCCTAAACCAGAAGTAAAAATGTAAAAAAATAAAAAAGAAAATATTTATTAAAACTGCGGCAATAAGAAAGACTTTAATAATTTGATACAGTTGCAGTGGCATGCATGCATGGTACGCAAGTCCTAGAAGATGGGGTAAAAACATAGTACATTATTTGTTGCTGTTAATACGAAAAAAAAAAAAATAATCATTCGTAAAACAATCAAAAGTAGAGAATGTTTAAGCTTCAAAACAAAAAAAGAATCAGCCAAATCCATTAATTAGTTTTCGAAATATTTGAATTTAAAAAATGTCAATTTTTTTGGTGTCCGGAATTTAATGTGCGGCAGTGTATTTAAAAAGGCATTTTTATAAAACGCTAAAAACCTGTATAATGCAAAGGACAATTAATAAACCAGATAAGCTGAAAAGATGGGTTCTTATTTTAAAATATGGTAGTATTTTTTTACTCAAATTTTTTATTCCATAATTTTGGCAAAATAAGCCTATATTACGTAACATATAAAAATGTTAGATATAAAAATACCTATAAGCTGTAATGTCAGCATGTTAGACTTAAAACCCTCACCTTATTAACGGAGTCAGAAAGCATTTTCCCAATATTTACTAATTACTTATTTTTATTGGTAAAATTTCTGATTTTGGTGAGTTAAGATCTATTTATGCATAAACACAATTATACGATAAGTTTCTACAATATATTTGGGTAAATCTACAATATTCTAAATGGCCTACCTACCCAGTGCTCTAATAGCCCCGGAAGCAACCTTAGTTTCTCCCGGAGAAATATTAAGGTTCTTCGGAAGCTTAAATTTAAAACGGGATAAAATATTAGGGGTAATGGCAATTTATCTTTTGGGTCGCAGCACGCTGGGCTCAAAGACCGAAGTAATAATTTTTCATTGGCAAAAAATTTATCATTAATTTAAGCTAAAATGATTTTATGCTGAACAAAATATCATGTTTATTTTTTTAATCGAGTCAGAAGCATCATCATAAATAGTAAGTTTAGGTAATAAATACATACAAAGTAAATAAATATACAAAAGCACTAACGCGTTTTCAACGCTGTAAAAGATCATGTGTACTGAAAAAAAAAGTAAATTTAGACCTGCACAAGTTTACATTTCATTTCATTTATTTCATTTCATTTATTTAACGGAAAATCCAATTTGACAATACAATAAATAATCAAAATATTTTTACATATATAAGTAAAAGTTTACATAAATAAACTAAATAAATTAAATTTTAATTAAAGCTAATCAGGTCCCTTTTAAAGGTACTAAATGGTATAAAATTTTTTTAAATTTAGGTAATTCGCTGTTCTGCAAATTCTATCAATGGGTATGTTATTTGCATAATTTGTTCTATGAACATTTTTATAAAACACTCTAGAATTCCAACTAGATAATGGGATTGTAATATTTACCATTGAAAGAATTTTAGGGCAATAATAATAGTAATTAAAATTACTTTTTATAGACCGGAGTTTTTTATAAAAATGCCATAACATAAAATTAGATGTAAACAATACATTTTTGGTATTTTCTTCGTAAAATTGATAAACACTCAGTTTGTAATATAAAATTCCGGTACGCATTATAGGTTATAATGTAATCGAAAAAAAAGTATAGCCTGAAACACGTTAGGAAGGTATATTCTACAGTCGTGGAGTCGTCAAACTTGCCTGTCACAATTTTCACTTGCGCCATTTTATTTATTTTTTTTTAATTAATTTGGACATGACATTCAAAATCTGCCACCATAAAAATCATAAAAGTAATCTTTTATACAACTATTGCTTTAAAGTATTGAATTATTGCGTGGCTAACGTCACTATTATTTTTAGGTACGTTAGCAACGATTATTGCCACTTTTTCGGATCTTCAGGCACATAGTGCGCAGAGCCCAAACTACCCATCTCTAATCTAAATCTAGATCTGGGCAGAAAGGTACATTTAAAACTTCAAAGAGAAAAAATACACATATTGATTTTGTAAAAATCATAAAAATAATAATAAGTGAAATTTTGGAAAAAAGTGAAGTTAAGTGCATTACAGTAAAGGTCAATTTGCCAATTGGATATAATTGATGGTACATCCAAGAATTTGCTAAACAAATATTAACCATTTATAAGTATACAAACTCTTAAACTTAAGAGTTAGACAATAATAATTTAATAATTTAAAATTTACTCACTGACTGATAAAAACCTTTAAAGCTTTATTTAATTTAGTAAACTGGATTTGGAATAAAATACTTAATTTTAAGAACCGAATACTTGAATAGTTTTCTGTGTATATTTGCCAGTAGAGCCATTCGTATTTAAATTTAGTCTTGTTGAAGGTTTACCAGTTTTAGTTGAGGTGACAAATGACTAACATTTGAAGGGATTTAATTAATTTAATTTTCGTAGGTAACTAGATTCAGATTAAGGTTTTAATTATTGGCTTTGTGTTAAATCTTGTATACACCAAGCAAGCTTCGTTTGCCTAATATTAGAGAAATTTCGTGCCAAAGCTTGCCGTTTCAACTTAATTTTTTTTATGGTTATTATAAAAGCATGCACCGTGTCAGTTGACATATTTGAATAAGTGTTACTAATATTCTTCTCTGACCACGTTAGCAGACACAGTTAAAGGGATAAAGGTTTGTCTAGATAGATACTTTATTTGTCAGATTATCTGACTGAGATAACTGGTTTATTCATGCACTTGATAAGAGTCAGGCTATAGCCGCATGCGCGCAGCACTATGGAACGAGTTTTCAAATAAGCTATTGTACTTTTTGTCCCAGGCAGGGCCAATTTCTTACGACCTCTTGCCTTTTTCCTGGATTTTAGTTTTCTTTTCGTGTATTTTGTTGTTTAACTTCCAGCGTCTTACTTGTTTAACCATTGCCCTCCAGTAAAGTCACAACTGTGACTTTACTTCTTTATTTTTTCTTTATACAGACGGGTCCAAAAGTCACCCCCCCATCTTAACTTTTGAACCAGTTGAGATATCGACTTCAAATTTGGAACTTTTAAATAAGACAACTTAAACTATCTTTTAGCATATATTTAATACTTTCAGTTCTTAAAATGTGGGCAGGGGGACATGGGGGCTAATTTTTTTAAATAGAAAGGGGGGTCGTGTAATACATCATTTTAAAGCTTATAAAATTCTCCATTTAACTCCATATTTTTAAATTAAAAAAAAAAATTGGGTTTAAAATGGGGTTGAAAATGGGTATTAATGTCAAAATTCCTCTAAAAAAAACAAATAATTTTTTAAAAATGCCTAATTTCATCACAAAAAAATGTTAATTATACTTTTAAACTAATTTTAGTTGACATAAATAAAAATTTATAAAAAAAAACTTAAAAAATCGAATGTTTTAGCACAAAAAATTGAAAAATCAAAACCTTAAAAAACATTTTTAAAAAATTTAAAAATGTTAGTTTAAATAGAGAATTTTATAAGCTTTAAAATGGTGTATCACACGACCCCCCTTTCTATTTAAAAAAATGTCCCCCCATGCCCCCCTGCACACATTTTAAGAGCTAAAAACATGAAATATATGCTAAAAGATAGTTTAAGTTGTCTTATTTAAGAGTTCTAAATTTGAAGTCGATATCTCAACTCGTTCAAAAGTTAAAAGCGAGGGGTGACTTTTGGACCGCATTGTATTATTATATTTGATTTCTAGTAGGGGTGACCGGGGCTAATTGTCGCACTTTTTATTTAAAGTCAGTTTTTTCCTTTATTTTTGTATTTTTTTTTAATTGACGGAATGGTAATTTTAGCTGCATGTTTCAGTAACATTATTTAAAGAAAAAACATCCAAACGTTGTCGCGGCACTTCGAGTATATTTTTTTGAAAAAATATAAAGGCATTTATAAAATTTATAAATAACTAATAAGACATGTGCCTCCCCACAAGCTGATTGTTATCTAACTTTTTACTTTTGTGCCAAAATTTCCAACTTTATAATTAAATAATATTTTTTTGATTTTTTTTTTAATTTAATATAATTTAATAAACGAATTTATTTGCTATTCGACAAAGTTTCACTTTTTTAGACAGTTTTGAATAAAAAAATGCCAAAAAGGAAATGTTATACCATGAACATATCTCCAGATCATGCGACAACTAGCCCCAAACCAAATGCGACAACTAGCCCCAGTGGTCAATTTTACGTTATGTATCAAGTACTTTCTAATTAACGAATAAACACTCCTAAATGACAATATCAACAAATAATATACACCTTAAACTATTATTATACATAAAATTATCTTATCCTAATGCTTTTAATCAGTAACAATAAGAAAAAATATTTACCACAAAAAAATTACTGGGCTCTTTAATTTTTACATTTTTTGGTTTATCTGGATGTTCTTTTAATTTATTGCATTTAAGTTAACAAATGATAAATGGCACTGTTGTAACGCAGCGGTTAATCTTGGTTTGGCGCAGAAAAATATTTTACTTTTTAAGATATAAGCACTTCGACAACTTACCCCTGCGACAACTAGCCCCGGTCACCCCTATTCTCGATTGAGAAATTTTCGGAAATAAATTTATTATAACAAAATTGATGAGGTGTATGTCCTTACAGAGGTTTTAATACTTTTCAAATATCCGGCAGTCTAAGACTTGACATACAAATTAAGAACTTGCTGATGAGAAAAGTCTAAAGGGTTGGACTGTGATGTGGATTTATGCATCGTTCCTTGTTTCAATGATTACACAGGCACACAAACAAAAAAAGTTCTGTTTCCACATACGAAACAAACATTTCACGTTTTTCGGGTCGCTGAATGCGAATCTGGGATTGGTTTGACTCGATCAGGTCGCATTTCGTTTTTAACCTCAAAAAAGTAATGAAATGTTTTAACAGGATAACTGCATTTAAGACAACTCTGTACATTAATTTTTCCAAAAAGTACTTTGTAAGCAAAATAAAACGTGCAAATAGATAAAATAGTATAAAGAACACTTTCCATAAGACATTTGGAGCACTCGTCCATTGGAACCCTCCCCGCTTCGAGGCTGCTTTCCTAAAAATGGACGCGTGCGCCAAAATAGTCTTGTGTAACTTGTCCTAATATACTATTACAATATTTCTGGATGTTTTCACATAATTCTAAATATTTATAAGCCTTATACAATTTTATTATTTTAAAATTAGTTTTTAAATAAATAATATAATTCAAATTTAAATAATAAATTATTTTAATCTGTTTTTAGTTTTCTATAATCCCTTAATAAACTTTGCAATTGCAGAGTTAATTCATAATAAATATTTATTACATAATTTAAATTTGCAATCAGAATATTGTTTACTCTAAATCAATTTAAATTTATTAACTTTTTGGTAAAAATAAACAAATTTTAATTATAAAATAACGTATATTAATATTATATTTGTAATTGCCTTGTACGCCCGCGGGGTATTTGAAAAGGGCTAACCCTTACCCAAATATAACATTATTTATAGAACAAAATAGCCTTCTGTACGATTTTCAAAATGGCTTTCGACCAAATAATCAACGATGTCAATTGCACAAAGCGTTATTAAACATTTATAAATTAATGTTAGACTTCACCCATGCATTCGACTACACTGATCACAAGTTACTTCTCAAAAAGGTTTATAAAAGTGGTATAAGGGGATTAAACTGGATTAAAACCTATTTAGAATATTAACTAGGTGAACTCGGAAGTATAGGATTCAAACTTCTAATAACTATAGGTACCCATTGTATCCACGTATGGATATTTTTAGGTATAAATATACCACAATATCCACAGTTGAATATTCGTTTACGGGTATTTCATAATAGTTATTTATAATACAAAGGCGAAAAGTTAAGTTTTTCGATTGAGTAGGTTTTTGGAAGCCAAGGGCCGGCCTTTGGGGCCCGAGGATATTAAACCTACGAAATCGAAATTTAACTTTTTGACCGTGTATTATACAATATTTTTTATTCGATTGTTAATAATTATAATAAATTATTAAAATATACTTAATTTTAAATTGCAAAAATATTTCTTTTTACTGTCTTATTACTTATCTAGTTATCCATGACAAATTGCTATCCAATTAAATCGCTAAAAAAAACAATTGAATCGTTCTTTTGCGTGCGGTTTCATTTTCAAATTAAAACATCTATAGCTTGGTGATTAATTTTGGTTAAAATGTGTCTGTTATGAAAATAATAATACTTCTGAAACTGTTCTCTGAATATACTAAATATTGAAATTGATTTTACAACGAAATTTTATGTTTTTAATTTATTTTAGTGGATGAATACATATTAATCAATTAACATGTATTTTGAGGTTATGTTATAGAAGATTTTTTTATTTTGTGTGAAATGATTATAATAACTCTATATTTGGTCAAAAAGAACAGTTAGTTCAAGACCAAAAGTGACCAAAAGGTCATATATCTTTATAAATATTACAGTAAAGGCCAAGCATCTTCTTTTAAAAAGCTTAAAAATAACAAGTTTTAGTTTGCGGGCAAAAAAAACTTTTTGGCCCTAAGGCCACAAAGTTCAACTTTTTTGCTTGCAAAACATGAACAAAAAGTGTCGCTTTTGGAATCAATCGAATAAAAAAGTCCAAACCAAAAAGTCGTAAGTCCCTATACCTTGAAAAACCGACTGGAGCGGAAGGGGTTAACAATCTAGCGGAGTCAATAAATAAAGTAAATAAATCAGTTAATTATGCAGACCATTATAACTCATTAATCACAGGCAAAAGTAGAAATGATGTCAAACTTTAATAAAGTAGAAAAATATTTGTTGAATCTCCATTTCGCTTCGGAAAAAAAAAATGTTTCATTTGGTCTGAAATATACAGGGTAATCAGTAACTACCATGCCAAAATTTAAGAGGTGAAGCTACATACATAAATATGAATAAAAGTTTCTTTAAAGGTTGGTCCGGAAGGGAGCTTGGGCTCTTCGAATATGACATATTAAATGGGGAACAAAAAAAAAGCATCAATAAAATGTTAATGCTACAGGGTGATTCTTCATTTAAAACTGAGCAAATAAGTATTCTTCACCAAAACATCTGAATTTTATATTAACGTTTTTGATAGCACAAAATGTTACTTCCTCTTAATTGCATTTTTGTTAAAAACGGTTGATTCTACAGTGTTACACTATATGACATTTTTGATGTATTTTTACTCAAGGAATCCATATTTTTTACAAAAAAATCCAAAAAAAGTACACATAAAAGAGTTTGGGGCAAAAATGTGTTAAGCTTAAGCCTCTGGATAAATTCAAAAAAATAAATTAACATAAACTTATTGCCCTTATTAATACTAGTATACATACAAAAGCTCGTCGCTCTAGCTTAAAGGGTACCAGAGTTATTAATTAAAAACCTTATTTTTATTACATTTGGACTTTTTAGCCGTAGCTCCCTTAGGGCTCATTTGCGGACCAACCTATAGGAACTTTTTTTGATATTTTTGAATGCAGAATCACCTCTTAAATTTTGAAATGTCAGTTATTGATCACCCTGTATGTGAAAGGTTACTTTTTAACTGATTTTTTTCGTAAAATACGGGAGATTCGAAGGCGGAAACATATAGACATATTTTTCAAAAAAAAAAATCGCTTCTCATTGGCCATGACGAAAAGTTACACGCATTTTTTTGTAATTTACTTTGTTAACATGCATATCTAAAAATATATATTTTTAAGGGAAAGTTTTTTTTTGTCGACAGCAGTATTTTATGTGCCCATTATTCTTGTTTGTTTTATGTTAAGCACTAAAAATGCAAACAAGCCGTAAAGATATGTAACGCTTCGGCTTTCATAGTATACTTTTTACATTGGACACGTTTTTACTCGATATACTTGTTCCAATAGGCAGCAATACTAAATTTAATTTTTCTAGGTCTAAAACTTGAACTGGAACGGTCATTTTCAGAAGTGTCAATTGGTCTTGTTACAAAGGCCTCTCATACAAAATTTCATGCTTCTCGGTTGAGGAGTTTAGAAGCTAGCGAAATATGACCTCATCCCCTATAAATTTTTTGTTTATAAGTGATTTTTTTTCAAAATAAGTATAAATAATGTAATCTTATCTAAAAATTTAAAGTTTATCGAACTTTTGCTTTATTTTTTTAATTTTTTTTTTTTAATTGCAACCCCTTTAGTTTTTTTTTATTAGCCCTTTGACGCACCACTTTTTTTAGAAAAGTGGTTAATTTTTTACCATTTTTTTTTTAATTTTTATTCAGCACTTTTTGGTTAACAAGTAATGTTTAAAAAAAAAAAATAAAAAAAAAATAATTTTTTACTATATAAGTTTGCCCGAGTTATCTCGGGTAAGCGGAAAAGAGCCAACCTACTTTCATCAAGTTAACTCGGCGGAGTAAGGGGTTAAAATAAAAAATATATATATTTTTTTTAAACGGTTTTTTTGTCTCAGTTAACTCGGATGAGTAAGGGGTTAAAATAAAAAATATATATATTTTTTTAAACGGTTTTTTTGTCTCATAGCAAGGCAATTCCAAGACAGACCAACTCAGCCATTTCCCTCAATTCTTTATTTTTGAGTAATATTTTGCCTACACATAGATACCATCTATATGATTCAGGAATAAATTTAAAACCTTTATCTGTTGTAGTCTTGGAGATATCCGGTTTTGAAATTTTTTAAATATCGCCATATACACTTATCATTGCTCTACTTAAATGAAAATATCTAGAAAACTATTAAAGTTAGATATTTCGTTCTGATCACATTTTTAAGCTAACAAATTGCTTTTTTTTAATAAATAATAAAACATGTGGATTCGGGTCGAAAACATGTCAAGTCCAAAATTAAATATTTTTTAGCCGCTTATTACACCAATAATGCCACTTTTATTTTCATGAAAAAAAAAATATAAGTATTTGCTGTTCTTTTGTTAAGATGTGGTTCAAATTTCTATTCTATTGGTTCGTCTGGAATAAAATAAAATACAGGAGCGCGCATCGTATTTCATTTTAGACTTGACATGTTTTTGACCCGAATCCATATGTTTTATAATTTATTAAAAAAGCAATTTTTTAGCCTAAAAATGTGATTAGAACGAAATATCTAACTTTTATAGTTTTCTCGAAAGTTTTCTAGATATCGTCATTTAAGTAGAGCACTGACAAGTGTTTTTGGCGATATTTTAAAACTTTCAAAACCGGATATCTCCAAGACTACAACTGATAAAGGTTTAAAGTTTATTCCTGAATCATACAGAGATAGTGTCTATGTTTAGGCAAAATATTACTCAAAAATAAAGAATTGAGGGAAATGGCTGAGTTGGTCTGTCTTGGAATTGCCCAGCACTTGATTGTTCTTGAAACCTTTATATCGATCAGACATTCCGTTTTTGAGTTATTGTGCTCAGCACGACATGCTAGGAAAAAAAATCGGCATACGGAAAGAAAGACAGGAAAAAAAGTTATTCAGAATTCGATAAAAAAAAACATTTCTATACAAACCTTTTTGATCTAGGGTAATTATCAACGATTTTGAATGTTTTAAACCATACTATTTTAGCTCGAGAGCAGTGAAGAGTATATTAATGGCTTTTAAACCATGTATTCATATAAAAGTGAAATGAATTAGTGTTGAAGCAGAGCGATAAGAAAATCAGGATTTACCGCACAGAAAATGGGACGATATTAAAGTAAATTTGTATCAAGATAGATATGTTTTCTTTCGGGCGCAATATATTATTCAGCATAGATTACGCAGTGCTCCATAAAATATGTTTTGGCTAAAACAATCCGACGAAAATACACCAGAGCTTCCTATTGCGAAGTTTAATTAAAGTTTTGCATAGTTTAACACAGTTTTCAGATTGGAATCTACCAACTAAAAGCCGGGACATATTAAATATCAAAAAGTTTCCATCCCTTTACTTTGTCAAAATAATTTATGTTTAACTGTACTTTTTCTTTCTTTCTTTGTAGATTCCTAAGCAAAAAGGCAACAATCATTTGTACTTTATACTGCAATGTTATAAAGAGCTTGAACGGTATAAAAACACTGCAATATAAACCAAATAAAATAAATATTTAAATATTTGGGATGTGTATGTGTGTGTGAACCCTTCTTTAATTCTAAACATCTATTTTGGTAAAACTGTTTTAACTTTGATAGAATGAGTTGCATACAAAGACTTAATTAAACTTTTCATAGAAGCGCGTTCAGCGATATACAGTGATGGCGCCTTCGCCAAAATTACTTTATTTCTATTCAATAAATGGATTTATTAAAAAAAAACAAAAGGGGCTGTTCAACAACTACGTCACCACAATTTAGACAATTAAATAAAGCTTTGCATAGTTTAACACAGTTTTCAGATTGGAATCTATCAACTAAAAACTGGACATATCAAATATCAATAAGTTTCCATATATTTACTTTGTCAAAATAATTTATGTTTAACTGTTCTTTTTCTTTCTTTCTTTGTAGATTCCTAAGCAAAAAGGCAAAATGCATTTGTACTTTATACAGCAATGTTATAAAGAGCTTGAATATAAACCAAATAAAATAAATATTTAAATGTTTGGGATGTGTGTGTGTGTGTGTGAACCCTTCTTTAATTCTAAACATCTATTTTGGTAAAACCGTTTCAACTTTGATAGAATGAGTTGCATAAAAAGAATGAATTAAACTTTTCATAGAAGTACGTTCAGCGATAGATTTATACAGTGATAAAATGGATTTATTAAAAAATACAAAAGAGGCTGTTCAACAACTATGTTACCGCAATTTAGACAATTAATTAAAGCTTTGCATAGTTTAACCTCTTGTGTACTGCATTATGAAATGCTAATAAGAAAAAAATACTTTTTTGTAAAAATAAGCTAAAAATAGGAAGTCAATAATAATGTATTTATTTTATTTTATACAAAAAAAGGGGTATTTATTTATTTTGGTGCACCCTGTATAAATACTTATTTTTTTAAATTTTTATTATTGCAAAATAAAGAAAAATCATTTAAAACGGGCTAGAGGTCTTTGAAATATAGTAATTTAAAAAATGTCAATTTTTTTATTGATCCACTTAATTTGCTGAGCAGTTTAGTTTACGCGTGTTTCATAAAAAATATAATTGATGGGGTTGTTTGTGCCTTAAAATCCTGTAACATATTAGTTTACAAACATAATACAATGGCAAAAACTGATACTTTTTAAATATTTTATATATTTTCTTATTTAATTGGGTTTGTTACAAATTTGACACACTGGTAGACCAGAGGTTAACACAGTTTTCAGATTGGAATCTATCAACTAAAAACCGGAAATATCAAATTTCATAAGTTTCCTACTCTTTACTTTGTCAAAACAATTTAGGTTTAGCTGTATTCTTTTTTTCTTTGTAGACTCCTAAACAAAAAGGCAAAATTCATTTTTACTTTATACAGCTATGTTGTAAAAAGTTTTCCTTTATAAAAACACTGCAGTATAAACCAAATAAATTAAATATTTAAAGGCTATGGATGTATGTTTGAACCTTTCTTCAATTTTAAACATCTATTTTGGTAAAACCGTTCAACTTTACAACAATTAAGTAGAGTTTTGCATAGTTTTAAGCAGTTTTTAGACTGGAATCTACAAACTAAAAGCGGGACTTATTAAATATTTAATAACATACTTAATATTTAATAACATATTTAATAAATATGAAAAAGTTTCCATCCCTTTTCTTTGTTGAAATAATTTATGTAGATTTCTAAGCAAAAAGGCAACATTAATTTGTACTTTACACAGCAGTGTTGTAAAGATTTTGTTCCATTTTGCGACTCTTATAACATCATAATTACATGCATTTTGAGTGTTCTTATACTATAATAGGCCTATAAGCGGTTAGTACTTTTTTTCTTTTGGGTTGGCTAGACTGGACAAAAGAATATCGCTTGGCGTTTTCGTGCAAATATCTACACCATTTTTAAGTTTAGTTGGACTTTTTGTTTTTGTGATTTAAGTTAATTTTTACCGTGTTAAAATTGTGACTTGGTTACTTGCAGTGAAAAGAGAAGAGCTGACTATAAAAGCTATCAAAATATCGTTTGTTCTATGAATTTCAAACATTCCGAAAATTGTAATGCCAACCCAAAACAAAAATCCCCAAATCGGTCATCAATTTAAATGTAAATTTTTGTTAAATTTTACAGCAAAATAGAAAAAATAGTATAAAGCACTCTTTTCATAATACGTTTTTAGCGCATTAGTACTTTAGAAAACTCGTCGCAAGCGGCTCGTTTTCTAAACTTGTCCTCGTGCGCTAAAAACGGGTGTTATGAAACTAGTACTTTAATATTATATTAGTATAATACTACTCCGGTGTAAAAACACTGTATGCAACCAAAAAAATAGATATTTAAATGCTAGGGTATACTATAGCGCCGCTATAGCGACACACTAATACAATGATAGCGCCTTCGCCAAAATTGTAAATTTAATTCTTTCAGTAAATCAAAATGAATAAAAAAAAAAGAAAACAATAAACCAAAGTTTTCATTACTTTTTAAAAACTACCCAAAAATTTAAGCTGGGCTACACGGTGATCTTGAATGAGGTTTAACACCGACAAACATGACAACCCATATTTTGCTATGATTGCATTACAGAAAATCAGGATCCTTTGTTAACGTATTTTTTCTACAACCCACCTAGTGCTAGCACACTTTTTAATGTTGCTAAGGTATAATACATTACAACGTATCGTTACAAAAAGTATTAAGTCTATCACTGGCCTATTTCGGTATAATGAAAAAACTGTCAAAAATTGTGAAATTCTTATCTGCAATTTCCGCATATTTTGGGATGCTGAATACGAATTTGCCATAAAAATGGAATTTTATGGTTTCATTTTCTTGCTACACTGAAATAATATGAAATTTTTGCAATTTTAGAAATTTTTCTCAGTGTAGCAAAAACATGAGTCCATAAGTTGTCTTTTTTGTAGCAGATTCGTATACAGCATCCCAAAATACATAAGAATAGATGCCTCTTAAAACCGGAACAGACACGGCCGTAAATAAAATTATTTTTTAAATTACAAATACCTACTAATATGCAAATAACAAATATGTATACAAATTAATTTTAAAACAATGGAATTTCTAAAAAAATTAATAACTGAATACTATTTAAATACGCATGCATTCATGTAAAATTATTCATATTTCAAGTCCAACTCTCAAAATAATATAAAATAAAAATCCTAAAAAAATCTATATAATAGTGCTTTAAATTCTAGTTTTTAATAAAGTTTGTTCCATATATATTTGATATTTTTTTTTTGATTTTATAGATAAATAACTTTAAAAATATTGGGTTTATTTTACCAACATAAAGTTTATATTTATTAAAGTATAAGAAATTGGTATTTTAATTTTTTTTTTTTTTTTTGCCAAAATGACTACAACTTTTACCCTAACTATAATAGATATTTTATAGCATATTTATAGCTTGAAAATTTAGATAAAAATAAATTTATTAAACATTAACCAAACTTTAAATTTGAGTTTAGTCAAAATTAAAATTTAATTACAAAACTTCAAAAACAGTGCGCCACTAACTTTTTGAACTGCATGAAAGAACTAAACATAAATTTTAAATGCTGAAACAAATGAAAATCTAGAAACTTTTATCTTATGCATACATTAATTATAATGCGATTGCATAAATTAATAATAATTTAGATTGCAGTATTACAATTATTTTTTATCACTTCTTTTAATGTTTATCAACAATGCGGCGGTCAATGTTTCTAGTTTTATTCATAAACAAGCCGTAATGCTACGTATTCCATTGTATATTATTCACAGTAAATAGTATATTGCATTTTCCCAAATACTTAAAAAAATAATTAAAAGAAAACTCATTTTTTTTAAGATCTTTTTTGAAAAACGATTTTTTTTTTTTTTGTTGAGTTTATCCTTATAATAAAAGTAATTTTCTTTCAGCTTTTTTCGATTTTTTAAAAAGTTTAACCCCCCATTACTTTTTTGTTTTTGAGGGGATTACTTTCAAAAACAATAGGGATCTTCCCCTCATAGAACTTTATTTTTCCTGAAAATTTCAAGTCGATCGGATTATTCGTTCTTAAGTTATCGTGTCAACAAAAACGTGACATCAGGCGGACAGACAGACGGACAAAAAAACGAAAATTTCTTATTTTTTCATGGAACAAATTTGTATATTTTTTGTCTGGGACGATTTTTAAAATTTTTGAAAAATACGAAATTATTGTATAATATTATTCTAGCGCAGGCGCTGTGAATAATATAATAATTTAAATTTGATATTTTTACTGCAACAACTAGAACAAAATAATAAATAATTTATACTTAGTTTATTATTTAATTTATGTTTTTCTGACTTTTCTTAAACTCTGTGGCTGAAAATATATTAACGGCCGTTAAGCATGTTTTTTAACAGGCAATTGCCAATTTTGAAAATGTTTTTTTTTAATTTTTTTTGTCTCACAGCCCCCCTTTAAAAAAATTGGGGTTTTAGACTATTCTCATCAGCGGACCAGGTTACTGACGTGCATGTCTAGTTGAAGATTTTTGGCTGTTTGGAAAGTATGAAACAAATACTCCAAGGAGACAGACAGACAGGCAGACCGATAGACACCTCGTTGATTTTATTATATAGATTACATATTTTTAACTAACTAGGTAGGCTACATGACATGAAATACACTGTATTATCGGTTTAAGTTAAATTATTGACAATTTTGTTTTGAAATATCAAGAAATTTACTTTGAATTTGAGCGCAGGAATGTTTTTGACAGCCAGACGGAAGTTATCTAAAATATCAAATTGCACGAAAGTCACCTTGATAGACTATTTCATAAAAACTTTAAGAAAATAAAAACTGTAATAGTGTAAATTATCACTGTAATTTGTACTTGTGAAACTGTATTTTCGCAAAGAAATTCTTTTCTACTTTACGATTTTAACTTTAAATATTCAAGTCTGCATACAAACGTATACAATATGATAAACATTATACAATGTATAATGTACATATTAAGTATGTAGAGTATACATAAATGTATGATGTCATCCATTCCAGATAATTGTTATGAAAACCTTTATTCAATATAATATCGTTTCTAGGTTACACTCTTTTGTTATCGAACTCTTCAAAGAGTGCTTTACGTATCACATACATAAATTTTCCGGCATATCAATTCTAAAAGAAAATGCGAATCAATTGATTTTATTCCCTTTGAGAAAAATATGAAAGTATAAAAATAGAGTTCCATATTTCATTGTAATAATAACAAAGTGATTATATCTACGGTGCCGCAGATTTAAATGCTGTGTCTAAGAGACGAACAAATAGTTAATGTATACCTTTAAAGTTATTTTTAATAAATTTTGGTTACGTAGTTTTATTTATTTATCGAAAAGCTGAGGCGAGTTACCCAAATAAAAATGTATACCATGACTGAAGCTGGCCCGTAGCCTTAACGGACCTCTGAAGCAGGTCCGTATTATTCCTTTAAAACCGCACCGGACACACCTAGACCTAATGGCCTAATGCATATTTAAGGCTACGGTTGTGGTTCTAGAGTCACTCAATATGTTGTTACTTTGTCTAGTGTTTTCGTGGTTAGCTGTTAGCTGTTAGTTTTCGCCAAACCCAAACCAACCAACTACCAAAACACACTAACACACGGACTAGACAAAGCAACAACCGATGGAGTGACCCTGTCTGATTCAGGTCCGGTTCGGTGGTTGTGAAAACTGCTTGGGTGTTTCAGGTCCGCTTTAAGCATCGTTCAGGTCTATTTGTTCCCTTCTCGGTGCTAGTTCGAACCTGCTTCAGTTGTGATACGGCGAGCTACGATTGTGCTTCAGTCGTGTAAAATGTTTGAATATTTTGGGATTGATGACGTTTTAAATCTTTTTGTGAATAGTGGAAACTTTGTGATCGAAGTAGAGAAAATTAATGATGATATTTAGTAATATTTGGACAATTTTCATAAATCAAGATGTAACATTACAAATCTTTTATTTTGGAAAGAATGAAGTTTAATTTTTAGTAGTATTTTATAGTATTTTATTAGTATTTGTTAGTATACTACAATAGTAGTTTAACAATTAATTCATGGCTCTATTAATACAAGTAGCACTCCCAAAAATATCGTACATGAAAATATCAAACTGGTTTCTAATTCGACGGGCAGCGGTAAAATAGTCGCTTCCTAATAATAAAAGCAAAATAACCTAAATTATTGCAATCTATTGGTCAAAAACAAGAACGAACAGTAGCAATAAAGCTAAAACCAAAATTCGGAAATAACATTTATTTTCCAGGAAAACATATTAGTAATGTTTCACAAAGAAATTGCCATGTGCAAATGAATAATTCAACGAGTCCGATTGTAGAGTAAAATCAAAAGCCGTTTTTGTGAGTTAGGGACCACTATTAAAAGTATTTTCTATGGTAAAATGAACGCTCTCGGTACACAGGAGCGCAACCGTATTTTTTGCTCAGAATTAATTATAATTAAATTATTTGTATAATTAAACTTTATTTTTTTTTTTAAGAACAAGCAGGCGGCTTTTATTAAAATTAAAATAACCCTTTAAGAATCGCTTTACTTTGAAGATTAAAATTTTATTTTATTTTAGTTTTGTGCTTACTAAATTAACACTACAGGGGTTTTGCGTCCGTCCAAGTTATTTTTAACATTTTCTTAAGTTAAGTTACGTTTTTTTAAGTTGCTAAACTCAAATACGTCGAGATTTTTTTTTAGTCAGGTCGTTTTAGATCCCTATGGACAAAGGCTCTTTAACCCCTTCCACTCCATTGTATCCACATCTGTATATTTTTAGGTATAGCAACAACTGAAGGTCAGCATCGACAAGGGTGGTGGTATATAAGCCCATATACCCTGAAAAACCGGCTGGAGCGGAATGGGTTAAAGCTCTAACATTAAACATACTAAAACATAGTGTTTTCATTTAATCAATTTCTTGATAAAACTGGATTATCCTATATGAAAAAATGAGAAAAAAAGTTACAATGCTTTCAAATGGAGCTACATAGCTAAAAATATTCTATTAATTTTTTAATCATGGCTAAATTTCTTTTTTAAAGCGCTTTAGCCATTTTAGAAAGCATTAACAAACATATTTTTTGTAATAAATTTGTTTTTCTATTTTTTTCATGTAAAATCACCCTGTGATATCAAAATTTACTTAAACTTAACACTATGTTCCAGTAGTTTTCTTTTAAGACTTAAAAACGGATTATCTATCTCCAAAACGGCTCAAGTATTTTTTTTTCTGGAAGGATTCAGTAGACAAAATAATACGAGACAACTTAAAACCTAAAAACTTTGTAGACGCAAAAAAAATTGTAAACTAGTGTAATTTACGTAAATGAATCATGTATGTGATTTAATCTCTTTGTGGTTAGGATTCTAGTCCCTAGAGCAATAAAATATGTAAAAACATAAAAAGTTATATTTAACTCTGATATTTTTTACTATTAGAGTTTTCTTTTTAAATCAAACGTATATTTATTTATGGCTAATATTATTTAGCTTTATGCTCTGGTATGTAAAAAATATTAATGCAAACAGTTATTTTATTACTTTATTTATGATTGGAAATTGTGGGTAATATCTCATAATAATTTGTGAGTTTTTTTTTTAATAAAGTAATTTTGGTGCAAAGTTACCATTTATGAAAGTTGTAGGAACATAATAAATGAGTATCGAAAGTAAAATTCCTTCTGTTGAAATTGTAAGAAATCGTGGGTCCCTAAACAAAAAAAAAGTAATATTTGGAATTTTAAACTGAACTTCATTTTGTTGAAATGCTAGGCAAAGCAAAATTGCTATTTATGGAATTGAGAGAAAATTTTCCACAAAACATATGATTTCTACCAGTACTGCGTAGTTTCCGTACGGTTCTTTATTTGTATATACTTTTTACCAAGGTAAATTCGAAAGTTAAATTAAATTTAAGCCCTTAAGGGCACTTGTGTTTAAAAACACAAACAAAAATTTAAAAAATGAGATCTTTATACCTTTGCAAAAAAATATTTTCGCCAGTGTTTCAAATTTGTGGGCAAATTTTTCACTTATAAAGTTTATTTAACTTTATTGTGAAGTTACCATTTACGGAAACATAGGAAATTTTATTTTAAAAAATTAAACGAGTATTGAATAAACACAAAAACAATTTTAAAATTA
This sequence comes from Brachypterus glaber, assembly GCA_958510825.1. Classification (NCBI taxonomy): domain Eukaryota; kingdom Metazoa; phylum Arthropoda; class Insecta; order Coleoptera; family Kateretidae; genus Brachypterus; species Brachypterus glaber. The sequence continues at coordinate 73,559,402 of OY294045.1, read as the reverse complement.
ACCCATTAACGCCCAGTGATACCAAGTGGAATCACTAATTTTAACCAAAAATTGACATAAAATTCGAATAAAATTTTGGGCGCTACTGGGTCAAGCTCGATATAACCAAAAATTATCCCGGAAATAAACCAGTTCTGGGAGGCATAGCGTAGTGGCTAGCGCGTATGCATAGCAAGTCTATTATCGTGAGTTCGATTCTCACTGGTGCCGATTTGCCTTTTTCAGTTAATTAATAATTGAAATTTGGCGAAGCCTATAAGTGAAACGGACACTCCCTAGAAACTGGTTCGAAAGTCAGTATAAGCCGGTGGTTCCCTCTACTACTTGCCCACACAAGTCCTGGACTTAGGGGATGCTTAATTAAGTAGAATAGTACGAGGTTAAAACAAACAAACAAACCATGTAACGCTCAGTGATAACACTGATTTTATAAAAAAAAAATAAATAAAAAAATTACAAAGAAAGCATGGGCGCTAAATTAAATGGGTTTAGTTTTTTTTGTATAAATTCTAGGTAAAGGAAATTGCTAATTATGGAATTTGGATGTAAAATATAGTTTATGTCAGTAATACGTGGTTCCACTGTGGTTTCTTATTGGTTTCCATTAAAAAATTTTAGCAGGGAAATTCTGAAAGTTTAATTAGATTCTTTTAAACCCTTGTGCTTAAAAAATATAAAATAATTGAAAAAAGTAATCTTGAAACTCTTTGTAAAAAAATCTTTCCGCCACTGTGTTTCAAATGTCACTTTAATCCCGTCCGTTCTATTCGCAATTGAAAAAGATGAGTGCATCGGTATTCTTTTATTCTGGCAACGTTGAAACCTATATTACTCTACGGCAAAGTTGTATGTCAGTGGCTTTTTAAAACTTCATTTGCTACCCTGAGAAAACTTTACTACTTTTACACACTCCCATTTACAATTATTTATTACTGTTTTATTCAATTGCCAAACTTATTTTTTAAATTGCTCTTCTCGTTTTATACAAAATCGATACATTTGTTTTAACATAAAACACAAAAGTCAGTAATTTAATATTTTTGTTTACAGTTCTTTTTAAATTTTGAATGGCAAAACTAAGTATCTCTAATCTTTGCATAATAATATTATAGCACTATGTTAGGTTACACTTTATAGAATATCGGAACTTTAGCTGTAATAGCAATCTTCTTTTATCACATATGTAATGGCATTTGTATAATATGGAATAACATCTGACATCCATAACTTTTTTATTCTTATTATTTTAAATCAAAATTTTTATATTCTCGCTTTTATTCTCAAGGGTGATAAAAAATATTTAAGTACGATTGGTGCTAGATTTTATTGAATTTTCAAACACGAATGACCGAAATTTATTCTTTGTTAAAATCCAGACGTTCGAGGAGCTATTTCCTTTATTCTGAATAAAAATGTCATTAAAAACTTCCGGCTATATTATTCGATCTAAAATAGATCTAATCTAGACCGCATATGTTTCACTGGCAAAAAAAAAACAATTGATTTGATAAAAACACACCTGAACCCTTTTCAAAGCAAGCCTCTTCATTCTCAACAAGAGAAACCACTTCATAATGTGTTTGTTTTGAGTTTCAGTACAAATGCTGCATACGTACATGTATGGTGCTCGACATGAGAGATACCACGTATATATAACTAATTCCATATTAGTTTATAATATAATAATATTATCATAGACTATTAATAGACTCCATATTGTTCGGCACAGGGATGTGTGACTGTGAAAAATATGTGCGGAATCTGAGTGCGTCTCACTTGCACGCACGCACGCTTATGACGTAAAGAAGAGAGCGCGCTGCCCGTTCAGTGATACCACCCCCTTGCGTCGGAGGTTTTCTACCGTGTGGATGACTATATTATTGTCGTATATAATATAACAAGGAGACATAGGAGACATACGCCGCCCTAAGGCCGCATACGACGGGTCAATATTGGAAAAACTGTATTGGTCCTACATTGGCCGCCCGAAGGCCAATAAAATTTTTTTCAATTTTTAACTTGGTCTTAGGTTGGCCAACGTAGGTTGGTACATAAGACTGCGGCCTTAGATTGGTCAATGTACGATTTTACGATCGAAATTATGGTTGGCTTTAAAGCGGCCTTCGGTCGGCCAATGTAGGACCAATATAATTGTGCCAAAATTGACCTGTCGCGACATTTCGTATGCACCATTAAGGCTTTTTGGGGTCTCCTCAGTATGTAGGCCCAATGTGGGATTGCCAACGGGCGGCCAACGAACCAATGTTTGATGGAATATTTTTATTTAATACTTTTTTCTAATGGGTAATGAATATTAAAGCTGTTTTTGTGAATATTTTGTTCCAATTATTTTAAAATTAAATCATCTACCCCTACGTTAAGGGTTGGTGAATAATATATACAACCCCAAAACTATATACTTAAGTTCCCCCTCGTAAAATCAAATTAACCTATTTTTTTTGGATTTTTTAAACTGTGGTTAGTTTGCGAGATATTTAGGGTGGCTCGTTTTCAAATGATCACCCTGTATTATAAACTAATATGGAATTAGTTAAATATACGTGTTATGTGATATGATTATCATCGGTGATAAAATAAGTGGATCTGAAGTTTTGACAACTAAAGATCACCCTAGAAACGGGGTCAATAAGGTGAATAAATCTTTTGTTTATCAATATACACTGCCGCGCATTAAATTCTGGACTAAAAAAATGAAAACTTTCAGGAAAATCCTGATATCTCCTAAACCAGAAGTAAAAAAGTAAAAAAAATAAAAAAGAAAATATTCATTAAAACTGCGGCAATAAGACAGATTTTAATAATTTGATAAACAGTTGCAGTGACGTACCATACAAGTTCTAGAAGATGGGTTAAGAAACATAGTTGTACATTATTTGTTGCTGTTAATACGAAAAAAAAAAAATTAATCATTCTTAAAACAAACCAAAGTAGAAAATGTTTAAGCTTCAAAACAAAAAAAGAATCAGTCAAATCCATTAATTAGTTTTCGAAATATTTGAATTTAAAAAATGTCAATTTTTTAGGTGTCCGGAATTTAATGCGCGGCAGTGTAGTTTATTTATTGCTTATAAGCAATAAACGTTTATTTTCTAACCGAGTACTTTGTATTTGCTAGGGACAGCACTCTAAATACTGCATTATATTACCGACCATGGGAATTGGTTCAGATATTCAATAGAGAAAATCCCCTACTTGAATAATTTAATCTGCACTATTTATCGATGTAAAATAATTATTTATAAGTAGTTTACATTTCCAGTGGTATCAAAATCAAAAACAATAGGGTACAATGTTAAATTGAAAATAAATATTTAATACTTCAGTTAAATGAAATAAGTTTTGATTGCTTTGTTACAAGTTCAAAAACAAGGATTGGATTTAAATTGATTTCTCGGTTACAAATTTTGTAATAACGTCTATATTAAGTTAATTTAAAACAAAATATTTAATTAAAGCTTGGACGCAAAGGTACCCATGTTTTTTATTTCTTTCTTATTATTCTTTTTTGTAAGATTATGCCAGTATTATTTTACAAATAGTGACATATAAAAACGCAATGCAAAACTGAAAAACTAATAAGAGTGTTCTGTTACCATCCACTACTACCCTTTAAAATATCAGCCCGTGTACATTTATTGCAATTTCAATATAGGACTGGACTGATATAATGTGATTATTATATTGTACAAGACACAATTTAATACATATGTAATACAAGTAATTATAGGAAGGAACATAGAACATACACACGTAACGGGTTGTAGCTCAGTGAAGAGAGAGAAATTATAAACAATGAATTTTGGACTATTGTATGGGTATTATCGTACACCATTATGTGGACATTATATCACACGTTCCTCATTCAAATTTGGAACAATGTCCTACGACGCATTGTGACCTGAATGCACAATCTAATTGATGAATTAAGGTGTATGCTAATATTTACGTTTGTCATATCAGCCGATAAATTGTTTACAACCGATTTACCTGTGGTACATAGATATTTTTTCGAGGGTAAATCAACATGAGGAGCATATTTTATTCACAGAAATAAGCTAATTACATACATCGTAAAAGTTCGAAAATCAATTATTGTTAACTTTTACTACCTAAAAAGCTTGAAACACCACATTTCCATCCCTTGGTCGGGAACTGTCTTGTTTCTAACTTCACTTCACTTCAGATATGTCAAAAACTGTCAAAAAATGTTATGAAAAAAAAATAGTTTTAATTACTAAAATATAAAATATAAAATTCTTAATAAATTAGTTAAAAATTGTGAATAAAATATTAAACAAACCGGCGAAACTGGAAGTAAAATAAAAACTAAAATCCGTCATTTTATAGCCAATGTAAAATCAAATCACCAAAGTTTCATGTCTATCGTTTGGACAGCCCCTTATAATGGACTTAGATGGACTTAGAACATAATTTTTATCCTTCTTTCCAGGGGTAATTTTTTAAAAACTACAGATTAAGCTATTCTTATAGTTCCACACAATAATTTTGAGGCCGAGTGGTAAAGGCGAAGATATGACCTATGTCAAAGGCTCTTTTTGAACTTTTTTTACCCCTTGGCCCAAAATTATTAGCTATAAAAATAGCTTAATCTAAACGTAATAAATGTATTGTATTCGGCAAATTAAAAATTCTTGGTTGGAGGTAAAGATAATTGCAGAAAGATGTCTAAAAAAATTAAATAACTGGTTTAATTTTAAACTACTCAAAATTAATTATTCCAAATCAAAATTTCTCACTTTTTCGTCCTATAAAATTAATCAACCAGAGTTAAACAATCTAAAAATTCACAATACTAAATGCGCAAATTTAAATAACTGTCATTGTACAACTATAGAAAGGGCAGATGAAGTAAAATATTTAGGCTTAACAATAAATTGCCACCTAAGATGGGACTGCCACATCTCCAATGTCTGCAATAAATTGAGGAAAATTATATATTGTTTTAACATTTTAAAAAATGTGCTCTCCTTAAAATTATTAAAAGCTACCTATTTCGCTTTTTGTCAGTCACTTATAGATTATGGATTAGTTGTTTGGGGTGCGTCTGCAAAAACAGTTATTTTTAATATTGAAGTTATTCAAAAAAAAAATTATTAAAATTTGTTTAAACAAACCACGGCGGTATTCTTCTGAACAGCTATATACTGATTTCAGTGTGATGAACATAAAGGAATTATATTGCTTATCCTTGCTTAAATATTATTTTAAAAATAAAAATTGTGTAAAACTTATATCTCATTCTTATGAAACAAGACAAAAAAAAAACCTTCATTCTAAAATAAATAAGGTAAACAAAAGTGTTGGGTTAAAAAACTTTTTATTGCATGTTCAAAAAATTTACAATATTTTGCCATTAGAACTCAAAACGCATACAAATACTTATAAATCTTTTATAAAAAAAATTAAAATTTGGATCTTGCAAAATAAAGATATAATAAGGGATGTTTTAAAGTAAGAAATTAATAATTAAAGTACTTCTACTAAATTCATGTAAAAAAAGTCTTTATATTTTACTCTCCAATAAATAAAAATATAACAATATTTTTTTTTTTTACTATATACGTATATCACGCACAAGCTATTTATAGCTTTTGTGATATACTTAAAAAATAAAATTAAAAAAAAATAATAATAACAACATAAAATATCTTCTACACACTAAGTCTAACTTTACTAAATATTGTAACAAAAATTATTATAAAATAGTTATAGATAAAAAAATAATTTAATTTAATTGTAACTCTACATTATATATGTATGCTGTGTATAAATAAAAAAAAAAAAAATAAATTTAAGGTTACTTTTCAGCTCTATTTTTTTTACATCCAGCATCTAAAGAAAGCGGATACAGAACCTGGTGATTTGGAAATAGCCTCGGAAATAGCTTAATTAGAATATTTTTTAGGACATACAGGGTTATTCAGAAATAAGTTCGAGAAATTTAAGAGGTCATTCTACATTAAAATTATGAAAAAAATTTCCTATAAAGGTCGGTCTGGAAATGAGCCATAAGGGAGCTGCGGCCCTTCGAATATGGACATATTGAATGGGGAACAAAAAAAGCAACAATAAAATTTTAATGCTGCAGGGCGATTCTTCCCCTCAGGGGGTGGAGCAAGCTCAAAAACCTCAATATACCAATTTTCACAAAAACACCCCCCCCCCCCCGTTCCTCAGGGGGTGGAGTAAGTATTTTTTTATTATCAAATTCACTATCAGCAACCTCAAAAACCCAAATATACCAATTAGAAAAATTTTATTGTCAGATTCAAATTCGTAGACCCCAAAAACCCCTATATACCAATTTTTTCGAAAATAATAAAAGTATTTAAAAATATTTACCTCCTCACACCCTCGGGGTGGAGTTATATCCCGAGCGAGAACTTTTGCTAAGTACCTGTATATCAAATTTCAATTTTTTTTGCTCGAAATTGATTTATATCGTCATAAAACGTAAAAATAAGCAAAAAAAAATTTTTGCATGAATACAAGGCCTTCCCTAAATTTAGAAAATTTTCAAAATGGGAAAAAAATGAATCAAGCAAAATTACTAAAACATAAAATATAAAATTGTTGGACTTTTTCTCCTTAACAAAATTGGTCATATGCATTTTTATTGTAAGATGCAACTCACCCCTAAAAATCAAGATAGCGGACACCCCTTAGGCAAATCACCCGGTGAAAAACTAACAGGAGTGTTCTGTTACCATCCACTATGGTCTGTTTCATCAAGCAAGAGAGTAAATTAAAAATCGCACAGTAAATATTTTTACAACAGGTTTGAATAGTATATGTTTGTGTATAGAATATAGTTATGTTTTATAAAATAAACTACACAGTATCTTGCTTGATGAAACAGGACATAGTACCCTTTAAAATATCATCCCGTGTATATTTATTGCAATTTACATTTATTATTTCACTGGACTATACGCAAAGGGGAAACTTATTTCAAAACTGCTGATATATCCATTAGCGGAATGAATATGAATTATTGTAAAGGAAGTGGTCAAAGCTGAAACTAAGTACGTTCGCATTTATCTCGAATCGAGTTATAGATATTAAGCTGGCATTTCCAACATATTAGTCTGAGGTTATCATAAGGAAATAGCTGCATACGTCCGGATGCATCTAACAAAATTAATTGATTATATTTTGAGTAAGAAATGAACAGTTTAAGATGGATTAAAAAAATTAAAAATATTGACTCCAGTAAAACAGTATGAATTCCTCACGCTAATCCCAAAAAAAAAATGCTGCCAACAAAATAATAATTACCCTATGGCCCTTCATTAAAATTAAAATCAAAAAAAAAAAAAAAAATCAAAAAAAAAATAAAAAAAAAAAAATTTCAAAAAAAGTTTCTTTTTTCGTAAAAACAAAAATAAATTAAAAAAATGTGTTTAAAAAAAAATTGTTTTTACCCCATTTTACCCCAAACCCGATTTTTACGAAAAACAATCCCACCCTAGAACAGTTCTAGTTCTAGTAGAACTTTGGATAATCAATCTGTGGTCCAAAAAAGACTTTAGTCCGAAGCGTTCTTGAGTTATCGTGGTCAGAAATTTCCCGGACACACAGACCGACCGACTTTAGTTTTTGATATAGAATAACCTTGCATCATTGAAATTATGGTTTAAAAAAAATGTTTGAAAAATTAAAAAATATGTGGTCAAATGAAAAATTTTAAAGGCTTTAAAAGGATTTATTACACGAACCCCCTTTCTATTAAAAAAAAACTAACCCCCCATGCCTTCCTGTCCACATTTTACAAGCTAAAAATACCAAATATATCAGAAATGATAGTTTAAGCTGTCTTATTCACGAGTTATAAATTTAAACTCTATACATCAACTCGCTTAAAAGTAGGGATGGTGACTTTTGGACCACACAATATGACCCACTAGCTATATTGGAGATAAACAAACTATGCATACTAGTATATACAATACTAGTCTTTTCTTTCTCTTGTCCGAGTTATATTATTGGTCATCTGTGGTGTTTTACTTAAGCTGTCCGATAAAGCATGCTTGCACAGAGCTTAGTCACAGTATACTGTCACTTAGTCATTTTTTATGTTTATGTTTATTTTTAACCTCGTACTATTCTACTTAATTAAGCATCCCCTAAGTCCAGGACTTGTGTGGGCTAGTAGTAGAGGGAACCACCGGCTTTAATTGACTTTTGAACCAATATATGACTTTCGAACCAATATAATATAATCATGCAACGATAGTTTACGCTGTCTGGATATAGAATATACCAACTAACTGAACTATCAAACCTAATCTCAATGAAGAAAAAACATTTTTAAAGTCTGTGTCTCATTTATATGAATAATATCGTCGGCTTACAAGTAAAAGGCACTAAGTCACTTTTTTGCAAAAAATGGGATTTTAATAGCACTGTAGTTAATTTTTGATGATCTATGTATAGGTAAACCGAACTAACTTCTAGGTGGACTGCCAAGGGAGTTAACCACTATACAAAACGCACCAATTTGATTTTGATTAAAATTTTATCTGGCAATAGGCACTAAGTCACTTAGTGCATTTTACTTGTAGATTATTTCAAATGTTTCTGCACTAAGCGACTTTCTAAAAAGAGTAAATTTATAAAAATATGATTGATTGAATCATTTATATGATACAATAACGCGTTATTTATTGTACTGGCAAACGCATTCAAATTTTAACTGATAGATTATTTTAATTTTGCTCTTAAATCCTTGGCTAGTACATAAATAACAAGAATTTAAGAAAAAAACTAAAGTTCGCGGCAAGTTCGGAAAACAGCCCTTAGAATTGCACCGTGAAGTGTTTTATCATTAATAATGATTCATTATAATTATTGAGCCGATGGCCTCTGAGAACTGTCTTAGTTCTGGCATAGTAAGCAGTCTCATATAATTAATACTAATTAATTTTATTAATTTTGGAAACGTTCTTTAAACAATCAAAAAGTCCAAACCCTTCTTTTAAAAATCTAGTTTTTGAAAATATTTGTAAACATCTTGTTTTCTACTTTATATTTATACATTACGTTTAATTAATAGAAGGGTTTTAATTTTAAATAGTTGTTTTTTATATTATTTTATTGACTTAGTGCTCTTTACTTGTAAGTCGAAGTCGTGGGCCTACAAGTAAAAGGCACTAAGTCCATGTCTTTTTTCAAATTTAGTTGAATTAAACTACTTCAATTTTTCTTTATTTAACTGCAAATGGGACATTATTATGTCCAAACATGTCATTGCAATTTGCGGTAGTTTTTTTCCAAAAACAATTATTACAAAAATTAAAAAACAAAAATGAAAGATAAATTTGTCAATATCTCAAAACCATGTTTTTGGACTTAGTGTTCTTTACTTGTAAGCCGACGATATATAAAGTTTTATATGACAAAAGCATCAGTCCCAGTTTAATAAACTTAATACAGAATAAAAATATAAACGAGACTAATTGAAGTAAAGTTGGTATCTTTGTTAAGGAAGAAACTTTAATAAAGTTGGGATGTAGACGGGTAGGTATATTAAATTATAATTTTCGCTAAACAATATCTATTCTAATACTTGTTATTTACATGCGAACAATTTGTTAATAGAAGTTAATCTTGTCTAAATTAAATAACTTTGTCGTTATTAATTAATTTTGTTTTAAGGTAACTCTCACATACTTCTCTACGTATACAGGGTAGCACAGACTTATTAGTAATTAATATAACATATTATGTTTCCTCAAAGGTTAATAACGATACGCCACGTATAAAAGTTGATAGATATGTCATTAATAAGCACCCCTAATTAGTTGGTTAAAAAAATTAAAAAGCACATTTTTACATGATAGGTATACAGGTCTTTTTTTAATGGTACACTCCTCGTAACTTTTGAACGCTATGAGATATAAACTTCAAATTATTATTACTTACTATTATTATTTACAATATTCTTTCTACTATTATTTACAATATTCTTTAATTTTTTATTCGGTAGGGGGACGCCAGAGGGGGTAATGGGGGACAATATTGATACGTCATTTTCAGGGCATTTAATTATCTATTTAACCATATAATTTTTATTTTATTTTTTTTATTTATAAGTTTTTCTTTAAAATTGACTTTTTAATATTTTTAAAAAATTAATTTTGGATATTTTGCTCAAAGAGGCGCAATTAATGAATACAAGGTGTATTATTATTTTGTAACTAACTACTTGCCATTTTTAAGTAAAATCTTAATATTTATGCACAAAATATTTAAAATTTCAATAATTTTGAAGGAAAGTCTTCATTTTTTTTTAATAACTATATTTACAGCTAAATGAAGAATTTTAATCTATTTAAAATAATATACCACATGACCTACGTTGCTATTTAAAATTTTGTAACCCACTACCCCCCTGGTAGTAAAAAATTATTGTAAATGAGTTTTTATTGTTTGGTTTTAGTGTAGTAAGTTAATAAATAAAATAAAATTAGTCATTTTAAAAAGTTTTATCTTTTGCTACCCTAAAACGTTTTAATTCTAAATATAGATTTGAAAGAAACGAATAAAAAAACATAAAGTTAATCTCTAGGTTAATCTTTTCATTTTCTTTTTAGGTTAAATTTATTTTTTGCGCACACTGTTATTTAATAGGGTGGCTCAAAAAATTTACTGATAGATTTTTTTTCTTTATTAAAAATTGATAAGGAATCAATTCCCGATATCAGATTTTATGGAGTATTTATTTCGTTATTATATTATTCAAGGCGCCTGCGCTAGAAGAATATACGGTAGTTTCGAAATTTCAAAATATTTCAAAAATCGTTCTAGACAAAAATTGCTTGGATATAAAGTTTCATGAAAAAAAAAGGCTACTTTTTTTAAATGTAGGTCTGTCTGTCCGAGGTCACGATTTTTGTAGATACGATAACTCAAGAACAAATAATCATTTATCGATCTTCGGTTGTTTTTAAAAATAATCCCCCCAAAAACCAAAAGTTATGGGGGTTAACCTTAAAAAAAAAGAATGAAAAAAGCTGAAAGAAAATTCCGATTAACGAACTTTTTCAGGAAAAATTACTTTTATTATAAGGATTAGTTATAGCAATTTTAAAAGATATCCCCCAAAAAACAAAAAAGTTATGGGGGATTTAAAAGTTTAAAAACTTTTAAAACAATCGAAAAAAGATGAAAGAAAATTCCGTTTAAAGTAACTTTTTCAGGAAAAATTACTTTCGTTATAAGGTTCAATTCTACCATTTTTTAAAGTCATGGGAGGTAAAACGTTTTTAAAAAATAAAAAAACTTAAAAAAAATATTTTTATTTTCGTTTTTTGCAAAAAGGAAATAAGGAAAAACTTTTTGAATTTTTTTATCAAGGGGGTAAAAACAATTTTTTTTTCAATTTAATTTTCGTTTTACGAAAAAGAAACTTTTTCGAAAAAAAATTTTTTTTGACAAATTTTTTTGATTTTTTTTTTATTTTATTTTATTTATTTTATTTTTTTTATTTTATTTTTTTTATTTTATTTTTTTTATTTTATTTTTTTATTTTATTTTTTTTTATTTTATTTTTTTTATTTTATTTTTTTTTATTTTATTTTTTTATTTTTTTTTTTTTATTTTAATGAACCTAGGCATACAGGGGAAAGTATTATTTTATTGGCAGCCGTATTTCAGTATTTGTACTATAATATTTTCTCTAGCTAAAATGAAAATAAAAACATAGCTTTGCATAAAGTTTTTTAAAAAGTTAAATTAATTAGTTAAATTTACGTTTTTAGGTGTTTACTTATTAATAATTAACTTATGTTATGTTAACACAAAATCCGTAGATGAAAATTAAGAGCACAACATACATAAGCTTATATTCGAGTTCTAATTTATGGGTTACTTGTACATAATTTCAGATTACGTCTGATGTAATTTAAGTAAAACAAATTTAATATTTCGAAATTAGTTTATGAATTCGCATCAACCATACGAAAGTTTGTTTTCAGAAATTTGAGAAACAAAGGTAACTTTAACACAAACAAACTTATCATAAACAGAATACATATCTGAGTAATAAATATGTACATTGTACACGGCGTTTCTCAACAATTAATGAAGTAGTTCTACAAAAAAAAAGTAACTATGGATAGCACTCTATACAAAAATGAACCATTCATAGCTAAATAATTTTTTTAAATCTAGACAAATGCTTCCAGCTTATACAGGGAGTATTTGAAATAGGGTAGGAAATTTTAACAAGTGATTCTACATGATAAAATATGACAAAAAGTTTCTATAAACATATGTCTAAAAATGCGTCATAAGGGAGCTACGCCCCTTTGAAGTTGGCTAAAAACATCGGTTTTTATTTAATAACTCAGGAACCCTTCGAGATATGTTAACGAGGTTTTGTACGTGAATTAATCCTAATAAGGCCCATCTTTGTACGTCATTTTCACGTACTTATTTAAACCAGGGGTGTGCGAAACGGGGGGGCCTTATCAGTTTTTTGTCCCAAACTTTTTTCTGTGTAACTTTTTTGCAATTTTATTTTTGAAATATGATTCCTCGGGTCAAAATACATAAAAAAGGTACTCTTGCTGTAATACTGTAGGATTAACCGTTTTCGAGAAAAGTTCATTTGAAGGTGAAATCTCACGGTTCGAGGACGAAAAATTAAATACTTAAATGTAGAAAACCAAAATTTTAATGATGCAATGTTATTCTACATCAAAAACTAAGAAAAAAAGTTTCCATACATGTAGGTCGAAAAAACGCTTTTAAAGCTACCATAGCCCTTTAAAAATGGTGCATACTTAGGAGACCATAGCTCCATTAGGATTGATTTTTGGAAGTACCTGTATATGAGGTTTTTTTTTTTAGTTTTTAATGTACATTCGCCATGCATCATTAAAATTTTGGTTTTCAACATTTTAGTATTTAATTTTTCGTCCTCGAACCGTGGAATTTAACCTTCAAATGAATTTTTCTCGAAAACGGTTAATCCTACAGTATTACAACAAGAGTACCTTTTTTATGTATTTTGACCTGAGGAATCATATTTCAAAAATAAAATTGCAAAAAAGTTACACAGAAAAAAGTATGGGACAAAAAACTGATAAGCCCCCCCCCCCGTTTCGCACACCCCTGGTTGAAATAAGTACATGAAAATAACACATAAAAATGGGCCTTGGTAGGATTAGTTGAAGTGCAAAACCTCATTGATATATCTCAAAGGGTTCCTGAGTTATTAAATAAAAACTGATTTTTTTAGCCACTTTCAAAGGGGCGTAGCTCCCTTATGACGCATTTTTAGACATATGTTTATAGGAACTTTTTGTCATATTTTATGATGTAGAATCATCTGTTAAAATTTCCGACGCTATTTCAAATACACCTTGTATAATAACTTTTCTTTAAGCACTAAAAAACAAGGAAAAAATTTTAAAAGACGCATTTTCTTAAAAATTGAAAAAGATAGAGATTTACTTTAAACAATGGCAATAAATTGCACATTTCGACGTTACTGATATTATTTTTTGAGCTGATTCCGAATATTTGTGTATATATATATATATATATATATATATATATATATATATATATATATATATATATATATATATATTATATTTTGTTGCCTGACTAATCAAAAATACGATTATTTCACAATTTTTTTTTTGCTCCAAGTGATTAAAGTATGTGAATTTGCATACATTATTTTTTTGAAATTTTTTTGGAAAAGATTTCCAAAAAAAAAATCAAAAAGGTCACTCACTATAGAAAACCAACCAATCATGATATTGTGTTGTATAGTGTTGCCCTCTTGCTGTCAATAGGTCACAGTGCGACCCTGCATTTTATAAGTTTTAAGAGATGTGCACCAAAAGTTTTTGTTAGATTAATAATTTATTGGTTATTAAAAATCACTATGTTTAAAAATCGCAACAGATCCTTTTGATAATTTAAAGCCTATTTTAATAATTTTTTTTATTTTGATTTTTTTTAAAACTCTTTTAAACGTATTATCTCGCCTAATAAACTTATTTAAAAAAAATTACGCTAGTGAGCCCTTCAGTGAACCTTAAAAAAAGTTTAAACAATTATAAATCCTATTAAATACCATTTATTGCGCGTTAATAGCTGAATTAAATTGCAAATTAGTATTGTATTTTTCTTAAACATCTAAAAACTAAAAACTTTTAAAAAAAGTTACCTTAAAAACTAAATTAAATCCTATTAGATGAAAATCCAATAACTGCCTTTAAAAGTTGCTGAGCATAGCGTGGGTCGTTAAAATTATTCATTTTGTGTTAATTCCAGACAGTAAGGAATTCTCTGTGAATAGACTCCCCAGCCTGTTCTGACCAAATTCCTAAGCCACTCTCTAAATAGGAAACACTGTCTTTATGGTGATGCAATATGCAATTAATTTTAGGAGTTTTTGATACCCCGGAATCATTTAAAACTGCTTCCAGATGTTTGAGATCTGATTCGAGTTGTACTTCAGTTTTTGTTGTACCGAAACATTTATCGACGATTTTGTTCATCACATTGAATGACGCAACAAATGGCATAACCAGAACTTGATTCTCATTTCCCAGTACTTCTTTTGATTTTAATTCATTGGTATGCTTTAGGAGCTTTCTACAAGCATTGCAACTCCTAAAATTAATTGCATATTGCATCACCATAAAGACAGTGTTTCCTATTTAGAGAGTGGCTTAGGAATTTGGTCAGAACAGGCTGGGGAGTCTATTCACAGAGAATTCCTTACTGTCTGGAATAAACACAAAATGAATAATTTTAACGACCCACGCTATGCTCAGCAACTTTTAAAGGCAGTTATTGAATTTTCATCTAATAGGATTTAATTTAGTTTTTAAGGTAACGTTTTTTAAAAGTTTTTAGTTTTTAGATGTTTAAGAAAAATACAATACTAATTTGCAATTTAATTCAGCTATTAACGCGCAATAAATGGTATTTAATAGGATTTATAATTGTTTACACTTTTTTTAAGGTTAAAATAAGTTTATTAGGCGAGATAATACGTTTAAAAGAGTTTAAAAAAATGAAAATAAAAAAAAATATTAAAATAGGCCCTAAATTATGAAAAGGATCTGTTGCGATTTTTAAACATAGTGATTTTTAATAACCAATAAACCTATTTTATTAATCTAAAAAAAACTTTTGGTGCACATCTCTTAAAACTATAAAATTGCAGGGTCGCACTGTGAGGTTATATCAACTATTCAAAGAGGACTTGAGAGTACCGGTCGGCTATAAGAAGCTAATAAGATTTTTTAGGTAAATTTTATTCTGTTTTTATTAAAAAATCTTAAAACACATAGGTACTTATTTCTTAAGTTAAATAAATATTTAGAAATGAAACAACTCTGTAACTCCATTGAAAATATTACTTTTCCCAAGGAAAGTCAGGTTTTATGGCCTTTTCTTATTTTTCTCAACGTTTTATATTCAAAAAAGATGATTTCTGTCAAAAAAATCTCTATTATTAATAATAACAGTTTA
Organism: Brachypterus glaber; assembly: GCA_958510825.1. Classification (NCBI taxonomy): domain Eukaryota; kingdom Metazoa; phylum Arthropoda; class Insecta; order Coleoptera; family Kateretidae; genus Brachypterus; species Brachypterus glaber. The sequence continues at coordinate 73,543,856 of OY294045.1, read as the reverse complement.
GAAAGCATACTTGCTACATTTGTTAAATGTTTACTCTGTAGAGAATCATGATTCGTCTTTTGCCCTGTACTAAATTATGTTTCTTGTATACGCTGCTGTATTTTCTTACAGAATTAAATTAATTTTAAATATAGTAAAGCTTTGCACAGCTTTGTTATTTTTAAACAAATACGATATTTAAACCAACTAAATTATAAAGTATGCTATATGCATTTTATGTAGATTAGTTTCTACTTGAAATTAAAACGTAACTATTTTTGTAACAATGTTATCACACGGAGAAAAAAAATACGAAAATTTACCGTGCTGGCACTAAAATTGGTTTAATTATAATATATGCCTAACATATTATGTTTGTGCTATGGGAACATTTTTAAGCTATTAAAGAAAAAGTACACTAAGAAACAATCTGGTTTCCAAAATCAAAAAAATAGTAGTAAATCAAGTATTATTCTGGTTAGTGTAACCGGATTTCTGTACAACTATTGACTTATGCAAATAGTTGAGGCATATTTTACTATTTTTCTGGTTTACTAAACCAGTTTTAGGTAACCAGATTTTTTTTCTGTGTTATATTTTAATATAAGCTCTCCTAGTTTTTCTGATCAATTTTATAAAAATCAACACATCCGCACCGATTCTAAGAAAGCACCTGCTTAGTAAGCAGTGCTTAACTTGAGGTAATTTTTACCTAAATTTTTTCTCGATATACAGCGGACAAGTGGTATTTTAAAGTTTTAAAATTAAAATATAAAAAAATATTATTAATAATTTTAACAAAGATATGTCTAAAAGTCTTATACTTCGAATATTTTTGAAAAAAATATATATAAAACTAAATAGTTAATTATTAGATTGTCAAGGATTATAATAATTAAATACCCTGTTAAATACTTATAAGTATACCTATAGGTTCCTACCTACCTACTTAAATCTAACAAGACAAAAAAATATACATATGTATACAATGTTTCTATACATACATGTATGTATAATAGATTTGCGCTGAAAAGACAATTGTGATCCACTAAAATCAAATGTTAAAAAAAAAAAACGCGAAATATGAATGCATAATTATGCATTTTGTTCATTTGTAATGCTAATAAAGTTTTTAACAATGACAATATATTAAAAAAATAATAAAGCTTAAAAAATTTAAGGTATCACATTTTAATATAATAAGTTTAATTATCAAATTCCGGATACTGAAATTATTTAAATTTAATTAAAAATTATAAAACGTTGTTTTGTTGTAGGATAAAAATAAAAATAATTGTATAATGTTACTGTTTAATTTTAAATGGCATTTAAACAGTATCAATGAAGTTATATCTTGAAAACAAACTCAAGTGAAAAATATATTTTTTTTTTCATATATTTCATAAAAAGTCATGTACAATATAGTTAAACAAGATAATGATACAACGGTGGGCCGTTTATGTTTTTTCGAATATTTTTTCTTAGAAAAACCAAAATACCCTTTACTTTTTTTGATCAGTTTAGCTATGATATATCATATTGTACAAATTCGGCGGTATGTAGGTGCTATATTGTGATGATGTCAGTCCGAGTAGCAGTGAATTTGACTGTACAACGTGGTATTTATATTTTTACGTGTTTTTTATGCATGAGTTTCACGGTACAAAACTTATTTAATATACGAAATTCGATATCCAGATTATATCTTTTAAAATTGAAAGCGGGAACCCTCATATACGATCATAAAAGCTGTTGCAAAATTAGTTTAGACTATAATACAAGTCTTGGATATGTAATGCTTTTCACTGTGTACTAAACTATTCGCAGTAGAGGTTTTAGAGAGAACTGTCTTTAGTGTTCTTGATTGATTTTTTTGCCTCGACTCCGTCTCAGTAAAAAAGCCTTAGCCTCGAAACTAATAACATAGTTCGCATTAGGGTGGACCTTATTTTTTTATTGTTTTAAAATTTTCATTCTGGTGTATACAGGGTGTATTTGAAATAGCGTACGAAATTTTAAAAGGTGATTCTACATGATAAAATATGACAAAAAGTTCCTATAAACATATGTCTAAAAATGCGCCATAAGGGAGCTACGCCCCTTTGAAATTGGCTAAAAAAGTTGGTTTTTATTTAATAACTCAGGAACCCTTTAAGATATATTACCGAGGTTTTGCACGTGAATTAATCCTAATAAGGCCCATCTTTGTATGTCATTTTCACGTACTTATTTAAACCAGGGGTGTGCGAAACGGTGGGGGGGGGCTTATCAGTTTTTTGTCCCAAACTTTTTTCTGTGTAACTTTTTTGCAATTTTATTTTTGAAATATGATTCCTCAGGTCAAAATACATAAAAAAAGGTACTCTTGTTGTAATACTGTAGGATTAACCGTTTTCGAGAAAAGTTCATTTGAAGGTGAAATTTCACGGTTCGAGGACGAAAAATTAAAAACTAAAATGTTAAAAACCAAAATTTTAATGATGCAATGTTATTCTACATCAAAAACTAAGAAAAAAAGTTTCCATACATGTAGGTCGAAAAAACGCTTTTAAAGCTACCATAGCCCTTTAAAAATGGTGCATATTTAGGAGACCATAGTTCCATTAGGATTCTTTTTTGGAAGTGCCTGTATATGAGGTTTTTTTCTTAGTCTTTAATGTACATTCGCCCTGCATCATTAAAATTTTGGTTTTCAACATTTTAGTATTTAATTTTTCGTCCTCGAACCGTGGAATTTCACCTTCAAATGAATTTTTCTCAAAAACGGTTAATCCTACAGTATTACAACAAGAGTACCTTTTTTATGTATTTTGACCTGAGGAATCATATTTCAAAAATAAAATTGCAAAAAAGTTACACAGAAAAAAGTTTGGGACACACCCCTGGTTGAAATAAGTACATGAAAATAACACATAAAAACGGGCCTTGGTAGGATTAGTTGACGTGCAAAACCTCGTTGATATATCTCAAAGGGTTCCTGAGTTATTAAATAAAAACCGATTTTTTTAGCCACTTTCAAAGAGGCGTAGCTCCCTTATGACGCATTTTTAGACATATGTTTATAGGAAATTTTTGTCATATTTTATGATGTAGAATCATCTGTTAAAATTTCCAACGCTATTTCAAATACACCGTGTATAGAACATCCTGAAAATATGAGGGTGATCAAACTTTCCTAAGTGGGACCCTTATTATAACCCATTTTCAAAGATTTTTCACGATTTTTGCGTAATTTCACGATTTTAGGGGTCCAATTGGGACCCTTAGAGAAGTTTTATCACCCTCGCTTTTTCAGGATGTTCCAGATACACCAGAATAAAAATTATAAAACAATAAAAAAATAGGGTCCACCCTATTGGTGCATAATATACTATTAACAGAACATTTAAAATTTGACAGTTTATGGCCATATAAGTTTGTTTCTTATATATTATATATAACAATCTTAATTCATAAACTTTTTTTTTATTTTTTTAATGCAGGTTTGGACTTTTTTTGTTAAAACAAATGAAAATTGCTTTTCCTAAAAATGCATCAATAGATTTTTTTACATTTGGTCTTAAAAAGATGCTAAAGCTCTAAATAATTAAATTATGAAAAAAAAAAAACTTGGGTTATATGAAAGTTGAGCTAAAAATTGTTTCCAGTTTGAGGTACTACTGTTATTACCCTTAAACTAAAACAAAACACTTCTTAAAATTTAAGTTCCTTTGGCCACTTGAGAAGAGTGCTGCTTCCCCTAATTATACCGAGCGGGCAAGGTTAAAAATTTTTAAATATTACTTTTATAAAAAAAATGGGTTTTACAAAAGTTATTTAATAGTATATTACGCACCGAGTACGCGTACCAAGTTTTCAGTGCATGAGAGTGCTTATTTTACTTTTACAAAAATTTTATAATCTTTTTTTTAATGAGTATTTTTTTCGTAGAATGCTGAAAACAATGTAATATTTTATTTTTTTTTATTTACCCCTGTTCTACGATTACCTACGTATCGCTACATTTAAAAATAATTGGCCAAATTAGAAATTAAAATTTTTTGATTTTTTTAAATAAATCTAAAATACTTTTCTAGCTTTGAAGTTGCGAAGAGTACCATAAACGAAGTTTAATAAACAAAGTATATTAAAGGTGACACAACCACGTTAAGCGTTTCGGAGGAGATACGGAATTTGATTACATGAGGGTACCTTTATGACATTACTGTATAATATTTCTTGTTCTTAACTTTTTTTTTAATATAATACAAGTTTACAAAAAGTAAGGGCTCGAGTAAGGGTTATTCAATACAATGTCATTATATAAGGGAAAGTATGCCTTTTAATATCACATACAGAGCGCTCCAAATGTCGCCCCCACTTTTAACTTTCGAAGGAATTGAGATATCGACTTTAAATTCAAAACTCGTAAAGAAGACAAAATAAATCTTTTTGCATATACATATTTGTAATTTTCAGTTCTTAAAATTTGGGCACGTGCCTTAGGGGGAGGGGGATGTTTTTAAATGAAAAGGTGGACCGTGTGATACATCATTTTAAAGCAAATAAAATTTTCTATTTAACTATATAGTTATTTATTAATTTTTGAAATATATTTTTTCAAGTTTTGGTTTTTCAATTTTTTTTTGCTAAAATATGCGATTTTTTAAGATTATTTTGTAAATTTTTATTTATATTAATTAAAATTAGTTTAAAAGTATCATTTACGTGTTTGCATTATGAAATTAATAATTTTTTAAAATTTTGACGAAAATATATTATAAACCCCTCAAAAAAAAAATTCAAAAAAAAAAAATAAAAAATATCTATATTTGGTCAAATAGAGAAATTTATGAGCTTTAAAATAATGTACTAAACATTAAAATTAAATCCATATGTACTGTGTGATATAGCTACATACAGACTGACGGACAGGCAAATTAATATTTTTTTTAACACCTTATTTTTAAAATTTTCCCGACGTTTGATGACATTTTAAACCCAAAAATGCAAAAAATAGACTTTATGATCGATTTTAATGATGGGTGTTAACGTAAAAACATGCTAAATAAAAGTTTTTAAAAATCTAATTTTTGTACCTAAAATCCAAATTAATTAAAACGATGTAGGATATAAACATTAAATAAGTTTTAAATTTTATATTAGTAAATATTTTAAAATTACGACCGTTTTAAAAATTAAAAAACTTTTACTGACAAAGCTACAATAAAAATTAATAAAGCGTCGTAAAATAATATTCATGATGTTCGTGAATTGAAAAACTGAACAAATTGATAATAAACAGTGATGAACAGTTTTAATTAAAAAACTTAGCAGCTGATATACAATATGTGTACTAATTCCAACAAAAGGCCTTGATTCTCGGTTACAATTTTGTAAACATAAGCAGGGGTTATTCTAAGCTTTTTTGTCAACTGCGTAAATCGAAGAATGTGGCGCATTCACCAAGTTTGCAATTGGTCGACATAAAGAATTAAATCTAATTGAATTAGTTCCAATTTTAGGCAAATCAAAAATGGCATTCAGGGCATTTTTAAAGTTTTTCTTACATAGTGTCCAATTTAGACAATAAAGTCGTAAGTCTGTATTTGTGCGCCGCACGGGAAAATTCTTATAAATTTGAAATTTAATCCTAATTTTAAAATGGTTTTTCTAAAAGTTATAGACAAAGCTAACGCCAAAGGCGAGAATTTTTACGTATTTCGAAGGTCTTTAATTTTTTAAAAGTTTTACAATTTTACATTTTACACATTTTCTAGAGATTTTTTTTTACATATTTGAACGCTAATTTAAAAGCAATGATAATAAACTTGTTTTTATTTACATATATGTAAAAACCCCAATGCCATAGGCAAAATTTTTTAGAAATTTGAAAATCTGTTTTAACATTTTTACGGCTTTAAAGGCCTATTTTAACTTTAAAACAGTTTTACAAAATTCTACAAAAAAGTCCTAGCGCCGCAGCGAAAAATTTTACAATTTTAAATTTTATTAATATTCTATAGAAAGCCCTAGCGCTGCAGGGAAGTTTTTTTACAAACTTGTAGGTCAATGTTAATTTTAAAGCAGTAGGTAATGTGAATTTAAATGTTTACAAAAATGTGAAGAACCAAAACCACAGGCGAAAATTTTTACATATTTGGAAATAATATTTCCAATATATTATATTTTTATTTTAAAACTGTTTTAATTATTTCAACAAAAAGGTTGAAAGGCCTTAGATTCGCGCCGCAGACGAAAATTTTTACGAATCTGATGGTCTATTTAACAGTTATGTAAATTTTTAGTTTGTTTCTTTTTTTATGTCATGTTTTATTTAAATATTAAAAGTTTATTATTTATATTTGTTTGAATGGAAAATAACTTTATATTTTTTACTGCACAAATTTGTTCTTTTTAACTGCTTATTTCGCTTTGTCATCTGCGCAGTTTTGCGTTCAACTGCGCCTTAGAATAAACACTATGTTACATAACTTTTTAGACAGATGGCAATATATTTAAATCGCTATATCTCGGAAACTAATAGCTTTACATTAAAAACGATTACAATTTTCTATAGGAAGTCTAAAATGGATAATCCATTTAAAAGTTATACGGTTAACATACAAACAGACGTAAAGACATATTTTTCCACGTTTCGTGAGAATGGAGAAAACGCAATTTTTTTTAAGAAAAAAACATTTTTGATTTTTTCGTTAAAAATGCTTAGTTAAACATTTTAATTAATTCGTTTTAATAATAATAATCTACAATCATATCTCAGTAAACCTCAAACTTTATGTTACAAAAACAAGTGAACAAAAACGGAAAACGAATCTTAGTAATGGAAGGTCTGGACATTAACTAACCACTTTTAGTAAAATATCAACCACGGCGGTTTTGCAGAAAAAGCCTAACAATTGTTCAGAATTGGATAACTTGGTTCATTCTTAAATAAGGTTTGCTTCAGATGTTTATTTCACTTATAAAATTTAGCTATTCCCATAAAATGGGGTAGGGTTACGAGAAAAAATAATACTTTCCCCTATAGGCCTAGGTACATTAAAATCAAAACGAAAAAGAAAATAAATAAATAAAAAAAAATCGAAAAAAAAATTAAGTTCTTCAAAAAAAAACAAAAAATTTCAAAAAAAGTTACTTCTTTATGAATTGAAAAAAAAATGTTTTTACCCCCTTACCACAATTCGATATTTACCAAAAACAATCCCAGCCTAGAACTTTGGATAATTAGCCTATGGTCCAAATTTACAGTCGTTAACTCGAAGCGTTCTTAAGTTATCGTGGTCACAAATATTCCGGACAGACAGACTGACAGACAGACAGAATTTTATTTTACGAAAATCATATTTTTTTGATATAAAACGTCGAGAAACGTAAAAAAAAGCAATAAAAATTTTTCGAAATTTTTTACTAACGCAAGACTCCTCAGGGAAAGTAATATTTATTTATAAATTTGTACACACTAGGGTGACCCAGCAAAATTTCAAATTGAAAAATTTGGAAGTCACACCTTAAATTTGTCCATTGGGGAGAGAGTATCATTTTTTCTGAATTTTTTCAGAATTTTTGAAAAAATCTAGGTCGCTCACAACCATTTTTAAAAAGATATGTTTCTTTAGCTTTTTTATTTTTTCAAAAGTCGGAAGGATTTTTTATTTAAATCTTTTAAACACGGCACTGTATAAACGGATAGTAAATGAATAACCTCAAAAAAATCAGAATGTTTTCTTTTAAAATGGCGGAGCTGTGCCCTTTTAAGTTCAAAAATGCACTACATTGCTTAATTTTACGCGTAATGACGTAATGCGTAATGATAGGCACAAATATTTTTTTGTCTTAAAATATTGTGCATGTAGCCCAATAGGTCCTCACATAAAAACCAGTATAGTTTTTTATTGAATATACGGTGTATCCAGAAAAAATAAGCATATACAAACACATGTTGCGTGGGGATTCAAATGTACCAGCACAACATTTTGTATACAATACACACATTGTATTGTATAAGTATTAAATATCACAATTAAAGTATTAAATACCAATGGTGGCGATATAAATAACAAATATGTATTTACAAATAAAATTTAGTATTAAAATTACGATGACATTTTCTGAGTGTAGGTCCTAATGATTACCTCTGCATTGAAGAACAAGGTCCTGTCTGGCGTAATGAAGCATATAATGAACAAATTTTTTCAATATCGTTCAACTCGAGGTTCAACTCTAATGTGTACCTCTATTAGAATATAAAATGGCTTTGTAAAGGGGTAATCTAATTTAAATTGTTAATCAAAACTGCAATTATTTTCAACGTTCGATTTAAAACTTTTTGATTTTCCCAATGGCGATTTCTCCCGTTAGATTAGACAGGGACAAAAGTTCTACCCAAAAAGGACAGAAGACATACATACACTCCCACTTCCACCCAACCAAACAAATTCTGTATTTGTTCTTTGTTGAACAAATACAATATTTACTTGGCCGGGCGAAAAGTGTAACTATTATTTTTATTAAAGAAATTACTGGCGCCATCTAAATTTTAGTAGAATTATCTTATTCTACGGATTCACATTAGCTATGTTCTTTCGTGCCGTTCAGTGCTACACTTTCCGGCCTACCAAATAAATACTGTATTTGTTGTATGAAAAACAAATACAGTATTTATTTGGTTGGCTGGAAAGTGTAGCACAAATGAGATAGAGATAGGGTAGACGTCTTTTGTTTCATAATTCTAGTTGTAGAGAGCTCCATTAGCTTATTCCGTATAAATTTTGTGATATTATTTTTCAAACCGTACATGTGCAATGTACATTAGAGTGCTAGCCAAAAATTAGAAATTTTCTCCCGGATTTTAAGTTCAATAGTGTCCCAATAAACCCCCAAAAAATTTTATTCAAAACAGTAGTATTCTTAACTAATGACGTAGAAAAAAAATCAGACCGAGTCCGATCGAAAATAGAAGATTTTTTTTTGTTGAATTGTACAGTACATGCATGTACTGTGTACATTTTATGAATTGGCACCTCTCTTAAACTATCTTTTAGAATATATTTGATACTTTCAGCTCTTAAAATGTGGGCAGGGGCATGGGAGACATTTTTTAAATAGAAAGGTGGGTCGTGTGATACATAATTTTAAAGCAAATAAAATTCTCTATTGTAATGTATATTTTTAAATTTTTTAAACAATGTTTTTAAGTAGATATATTTTCTTGCTTTTTAGAACACTTAATAAAAAATAGATTTATTATTATAAATGTTTTTAAGGTTTCGATTTTTCAATTTTTGTGCTAAACAATGCGATTTTTTAAGTTTTTTTTTGTAAATTTTTATTTATGTCAATTAAAATTAGTTTAAAAGTATAATTTACGTATTTTCATCATGAAATTAGTTATTTTTAAAAAACTGTTTGCTTTTATTTTAGAGAAATGTTGACAAAAATACACATATACAAACCTATTTTAAACCCAAAAAAATGTTTTAATAAAAATAAAAAAATACATAGATAAATGGAGAATGGAGAATAAGCTTTAAAATGATGTATAACACGACCACTTTCCATTAAAAAAAATACCCCGCATACCCCCTGCCCACATTTTAAGAGCTGAAAGTATCAATTATATGCTAAAAGATAGTTTGAGTTATCTTATTTAAGAGTTCTAAATTTGAAGTCGATATCTCAACTCGTTCCAAAGTTAGGAGGGGGGTGACTTTTGGACCGCTCTGTCGATGAAAACGTTCTCATAGTTTGTGAAAAGAACGTAATTTAATAAACTCCGAGATTCTGAAAATTTTCAAATAATACCTATATGAATACAATATTAATTTCTAGCTAATTATCTCTATGAGAAAAGGCCACTAACAAGGAAGAAGAATATTAATTTCGTTGGAGTTAATTAAATTTTAAGTCTCTTAATTCAAATAATTAAAAATTTTAATTTAAAACTCAATAAAAATACATTTGTATAGGGTTATTATTCTTCTACTACACGTTGCTAACAGTGCACTATGGGACGAACCGGGCCGTAAGCCGGACATCATACTTTTCTTGAAAACGATAACTGGGATTTTGATAAAATTTGGTATGCAGCCATTTTTAGGTACGACAAAGCATTTTAACTAGGTTTCGTTTTTGGGAAAAAATCTGGAAATCTGGAAAACTTAAAAAAAAATTAAATTTATTTTTCTTTTATATGGTTAATTACCATTTAGTGTACAAAAAAGATATTTAGCTATGTATTTAATACGGTTTGGAAAAAATCTGCAAAATGTGTGTAACTTGTAAAATTATAATTTTAGCTAATAAATTTGGCTTTTTCGAGAAAAAGTAAAACATTTAGCCAAGTATTGAGTCGAAAAATTTCGAAAAAAAAAAATTAAAAAAAAAATTATTTTTTCAAAAAAAGCATTTTTTCGAAAAAAAAATTCAAAAAAAATCGGGGGGGTTATTAAAAAAACAATAGGGATCATCCCCTGATAGAACTTGATTTTTCCTGAAAATTTTGAGTCGATCGGATTATTCGTTCTTGAGTTATCTTGTCCACAAAAAAGTGACATGGCACGGACAGACGGGCGGATGAACAGACGCTTACGGGCTGTGAATAGTATAATAACGTAATTTCCCAATAAATTTATCCACCACAAAGAATATCTGTAAAAGTCTATGTAAAAAGTAATTTTTTTTTAGTTGTTTTTTAACACAAAAATTTAAATTAAAGGGGTTCTGGGGTCTTCTGGGGTCTGATCTCTACATCATTTTTTTCCTTACTTAGTCCAATATATTGTAGTAATAACAAATGTGCGGGACTTTGCGGGACTTTAACGAAAAACATTTAAATGTCGGAAAATTAAAAAAAATTCGATAAAACAAAAAATAGGAGATGTACATAATATTTTATTTTTTTATATAATACACTTTAATGTTGTTATTATTAGGCAATTAATAGGAAAAGATTATATTGTATGATAAGAAAAAAAAAAGACTACAAATTTTCGTAGGCATAATTAAGACATCTATATAAGCGCTAATTTTTCTGGCTAACCTTAATTATACATGAAAAATTTGCCTGCACTCAATGTATAATATGATTAAATATAATAAAACCTAATTTAAACCCCTATTTTTGAATTTTTGTTTTTTACCCGATGTCCAACCTATGGCCCGGTTCGTTCCATAGTGCAGTGCCAAGACTAAGGCTAACTTCCTCTTGTGATATTTTGTCTTTATTTTAACCATGCGTTTAATTTTCTTTTGCGGGTAAGAGAGCGGGTAAGAAAGCGTAACGCGGGAAGTTGCTTTAAGAAGTCACGTAAAAACGATTTAGCCTATAGTAAGGAAGCTCCAACACAGATAAAAATCGCACAATCACACAAAAAGTTATGTAAAATTTTACATAACTTACTGCTGTATTTTTAAAATTTACATGATATATAATGTATCTTTACATATTCACAGGACATAACGTAGGTAAGAAGATTGCCAACGTTAAATGTTGTGATTTTTACAGAATATGTTCTGTAAAATTTAATTTTACACAAATTTTTACAAAATATGTTCCGTAAAATTTTATTTCACATAAATATTTACAGAATATGTTCCGTAAAATTTTATTTCACATAACTTATTATCAAATTATACATAATATGTTCTGGAAAAGTCACAACGTTACATATATTTTTATCAGTGAAGGGAAGCGCAGAATTTTAATCTAGACACGCGTGGCTATCGAGAAGAGAGAGAGAGAGAGAGAGGAAATCCTAGGTTCGACTCTGGTACATAGAAAAATAGAAAAAATACTTACATATTACGCTTAGTCTGGCATTAGCCCTGATTGCCTTGTGTGGCGGATGTGGTCCAACCTGGCACTGGTACTCTGCGTCATCTTCCAGTGATGCATTGGTTATTTTCAAATTGTAAACTCCTGGGCGATATGTGTCGGTGATATAGGAATATCTCGGGAACCCCGGTACCACTTTCACAAAACCTGAAAAAAAAAAACATTTTAAAGGAACTATATAACCCTGGTTCTAAATGAATGAATTCCAATGATCATTGAAATTTCGGTTTTCAACATTTTAGTATTTCATTTTTCGTCCTCGAACCTTGAAATTTCACCTTCAAATTAATTTTTCTCGAAAACGGTTAATCCTACAGTATTACATGAGTGCCTTTCTTATTTATTTTGAACTGAGGAATCATATTCCAAAAATAAAATTACAAAAAAGTTATACAGAAAAAAGTCTGGGACAAAAAACTGATAAGGACCCCCCGTTTCGCACACCCCTGCTTAAAATAGGCACATAAAAATAACACACGAAGATGGGCCTTATTAAGATTAGTTCACATGCCAAACCTCGTTGATACATCTCAAAGGGTTCCTGAGTTATTAAATAAAAAAGACTTTTAAGACTTTCGGACCATATTTCAAATACACAGTGTATAATAAAATGCGTAACATTACATATCTTCACGGCTTGTTTTGTCTTTAAAACTGTAACAGTGTAAGAAATTGAACAATACAAATACCTCATTATTATAAGTGGGTTGGGCCGGGGTCAAAAAATGTTCAAGTAACCTGAAATTTGGAATGCAAGCATAGTTTTTCAATTGAAAAATTAGAAAAATGTGTTTTCTTGCAAAACCCTATTAATTAGTATGACTCTAGGTAAACCAACGTTTGCGATAAAATAATGTCCCGCACTCAGAAAAAAATCGTTGTAAAATCAAGCAAAAGGCATATGATTTAAAAGAAAACCAATATGTTTTTGCTCCGTAATGGTTTTTGTTAATTCAAAAAGATGTTTTAATAAGCCATTGTAAACATAATAATATTCATTGTAATTTGAAAAATGTTTACTTTTAAATCATTTGTAAACTAGAAATGATTTGAATACAAAAACTGGTTGTTTTAAAAAGAATTCTTTTAATATATTGTAGGTAAATACCATATAGGTTGCCAAACTTTGAATGTAATTTTCTGGTTTGTAATAAAACTCGGATTTTTTGGCAGGTTTTAATGCGTCACTTTATTATATCGCTAACGTTTCTCCCCTCTTTGGGGGCTTTATCAAAGCTGAAAGATAACAACTATTGTTAATAATAAACGTTAGCGATATAATAAAGTGACGCATTAAAACTTGCCAAAAAATCCGAGTTTTATTACAAACCAGAAAATTACTTTTAATATATTGATATTTTTCAACAATATAAAGGGAAATATAATTTTATTTAGAAAACATTAAAATAAGAAAGTAAGGGACAATACTTTTACTTTAAAGTGAAAAACTTTTTGGTGTAAAAATTATTTTTTTAAATTAATATTATTCATCAACTAAAACGTAAAGTTTTTACTTTTAATATTTTAAAAGGCAATTTTTTTAAATTAAAATAATTTCTTATTGATTTTCCAAGATGAGATTTTTTCTGAGTGCGATATAATTAAAGCACTGAATAGATAGGTTTGTTAGGGTAGGTAGGTAGGTAGTTTAGACACTACACAAACCAAGCAAGCTAAACACCTGTACTAACAAACCTACCTATCTAGATATAGTTTATGCATATACTCTAGAAAGAAATAATTTCCTATCATCAATAAAATTTAATTTAATCCAGAAAATCAGTTCTCGAATGAAGCAATTAAAATTTTTTCTGTTTTTATTAAAATCAGTAGGTAATATCTAAATGGCGAAATTTTTCATAAAGCTATTAAAATAGATTCAATTTTTATCTTTTTGTGATTTATTTTAAATTTAGTTGGATTTCAATATATCTGGTTCCTTTATTCTATCTTTAGAAGAAGCAAATCCTGTCTAAAGACATTTATTTTTAATACCTATAGCACTAAATGACAATTTTCTCTTAAGAAACAATGTTGTAACAAGAGGTAAATTATTGCAATATTTAACTAAAAAGAATAAAAAGACATGAAAATAATATAATATATTATAATATTATTTTCTATGTAGACTGGAAGTAAAGAAGGAAAATTGAAAAATAATTAAATTTCAGTCTTTTTCAACTTTTTAGTGAAATTAATTGCCGTATCCCTAAAAGAATTTTATTATTTTTAAAAATACCAAGTTAAAAAAAAAATGAGTTTGAAAAATATGCTCTTTGTATTTAAAACAGGGAGTTTAAAAATAGGCAAAAGTTGTATTTACATATGAATATGTTTTGGAATACGTCATAAGTTTGCGAAGCCTTATGACATACATTTTCTACGAGCAAGCCACAGATTTGTATCATATTATGTATGCAACATTATATGTAGTCTGAAGTCTGGGATGCTAATCTGAATAATCAATACTCAATGATTAGTAAAACATCGAAAAATATTTAAATAGAATTTCTACTAAAAGAGAACGAGAAATATAGAAAATGTGAAAAACACACCCTTTTTAATCTTGCAATGTATTAACCAGTACATCATTATTGTGATAATCTGTAAGTATTGCTGTAAGTTATTTATTTACAACAATATTTTTTAGATTTTTAATTAGAAACGGGATTGTTCCTTTTAACCGACTTCCAAAAAGAAGGAGGTTATCAATTTGACGTTTTATGTTTGTTCCCGCATAACTTCAGAAAGAATGAACGGAATTTGATGAAACCTTTTGCAACTTAAAGAGGACATTCCTGAAGTGGTCCCGTTTCAATTTTACGCTCGGATAATGTCGGGTAAGCCGGATAATTAAGATAAATCTAATAATTTAAACGCAATTTCACTTAAAACCGGCTTAATTTGGTACTACTACCAACCAAATTTTTAGAGAAATATCGGATAACTCGGATCCGGATAACTTGATTAAGGGATCACTCAAATATTACGGCACACTGAAAATCATTTAAATGTGGCTAAACTTGATTCTCTGGACTTGTAATATTAAAATACCAACAGAAAATGATAAATTTTGTGATTTTATCATAAGGCGTTATTTGATTATTACTTAATGCTTAAAGTTTAACAAGATCTAATTTAACATAAAAAATAAAATAAGGTTGGTTGGACTCTTGGGCGCTAAAATAAAAATATTACTTTTATTTTTTAGAAATTTATCTTTAAGATAATGACGTCAAAACGCACTAACAGTGAGTTGTGACGTCAGCAGCTTGCTGAGATGGAAGGACAATTATAATTTAGCTTAGATAACGTTACAAATCCACAAGTTCTGTGTCCCTAAAATGTAAAAAATAAAAACTTTTTGCAAAAAAAATGAACCGACTTTTATGTCTCTAAAAAGTAAAAAATAAGAAGTACTTAAGTCGGTGCCAATTTCACAGCAAACAATAATAAAATAATAAAAAAATAACTGTTAGTAATTAATTTAGGGAATAGTGAAATTGGCACCGATTTCAGTATTTTTTATTTTTTACATTTTAGAGACATAGAAGTCGGTTCATCTTTTTTTGCGAAAAGTTTTTATTCTATTAAAAATTTAATGACTTAAATACTTATTAATTTATACTAGGTACCTATACTTTTATAGTAATATATTTCAAGAAAAATTAATCAGTAATATATAGGGTATTTTCTCGTATTAACTTCACCAGTTATACCTACATACATTTATTCATATCTTGTGTTTTATTCATTATTCAAGTATACGAAGTTGGTATCCCAT